>OX459096.1:5142273-5742273 GCA_949775045.1 Metridium senile | reverse complement strand
TTTTTAATTGGTTCGTTTTCTTTTTAATTGATTCATTTGTCAGGTTTTTTTCGACTTTGTTTTGCTTTGTTTTTTCAGTTTTCACTGGCTCGTTTTATTTCTATAATTGTTTGATTTGTCTGGGTTTTGTTTTATTTTTCGTTTTATTTCCCATTTTTTTCTTTTTTCCTCTCGTTTTTTTGTTTTAATCATTTGTATTCCTTTTCTGTGTATGCTTTGTCGTTTATTATTTCTAAATTCATTTTATACCTATATTTTATCCTTTTTTGGTTCATCAGTCCATTTAACGTCAAACAACATTGACACTAGCACATTCTCTATATAATCATATTTACATATTATGAATACTGCTTATATCAATACAAGAGGCTCCCATGCGAACATGCCATACCTTAATCTAGCCTATCGTTTTTAAGACATTTTCCATTTCCTTTGATAATGATTTGATTTTAAGAAATGCCACTTTTAATTAAAAGTTTAAATTTCTTACTAGTTAATTTATAGCTTGTTGTCCGAGTGATAAACGAAAGGCGATACTATTTCACGACTGAAATGAATTGTGGATGCATGTTTGTATATACAATATTTGCAGTGTTTTTCTAGCAAGCAAAGCGTCATCACTGATTCAAGAAATCAGTGCGGTAAATGGTATTGTCCAGTGTGCTTTTACCGCCAAAGAAGGATTCATAAACATTACATTTTCTTTTCTTTGGTCGTTCACTCGCGGCATTCCGTTTTTTGTCGTGTCGGCCCTGGCAGCTCTTTTTGTAAGTATAATTATTGTTTTCGGCTGATAAAATATACAAACGATATCAAGTCGTAATATTGTTATCTGCTTTCTAATTGAATGTCTGAAAAATAACCTTTGAGGTTTTTTTCTTTACTTGAGTATTATAACGAATATAAATAATTTATGCCTATCCACTTGCTAGTAGATTAATGTCATTTTTTCTAAAGAAAGTCAAAGGCAGAGCGAGATCAAGAAGGTTTTCAGTAGAAAAGGTTTTTAGTGGTCGTGAAATGAAAGTTTATGTTGCATGATATTTCTTCAATATCAGAATGTCTTGATCTTATTCTGGCTTACTGTCGTTTGTAAACGCTCCTTTTTTTGTTTTCTAGGTACTCTCTATTATTTGTTTATCACTTTTCTCTTTTCTTCTTTCTCATTTTCTATCTTTAATTTCCTTATATTTCTCAATACCTATGGCTACTTTAATTCCATCATAGCCGTCGCTTTTCTCTTTGTTCATCCGATTCCGTTTTTATCTAGCTATATACTATCTTTTTCCTTGTTCGCCTCTTCCGTCATTATTCCGTTATTCTTTATCCTAATTTTTCGCCCCTCGTTGAAAAAATACATGAATAAACACTGGAAGCTATAAAACCGGAAACAATTCGCCATGAGCCGTATTCCGGCTGAAAGCTACTTATATAATACATTAAGATCTTTCAGTTACAATACATGATAGCGCCCGATTACGTTTTATCGTGAGCGCCATGGCGCATGGGCTGTTCCTTTGACTTAAGGTTTATAAATATAATCCACTTGAATGATGACTGATAATACCCAACGTGCCTAAAACAAATCTGTTAAACTGACAACGTTTCGACTTTCGTTCTTCTAATAGAAATTAGAAGTGTATTCAAACATTGTGTCTTTTATCGACTAAAAGGCGACTTCGATATCAAACTGACAATCTATATTATGCTGCAAACTTTTAGTCTACTTAGTAACTTCTATATTCGCCTTAGGGTAGTCGTTGTATAGTATGTTACTATCATTGATATAGCCTTTTCGGTGACTTATGAATAAAGAAATCGTTTCAAAGATTAGCAGCTTACAGAGCATGTTTAATGGATATTGACGAAGACTTAAAAACCTTTTAAGCACATCCTTGACGTTATCTTCATGCTTCCAGTCTTTGCTCTGATGAACAAAAGTGACTTTGGCTTCCTTTTGGATTACTTCTCGTATGTCTGGTTAGAATGCTGATCCTATGAAAAGTACGAGTTAGAAAATTTTTTCCAAGCATAATAATACGAGCTGAGCTAAAAAAACTAGGGTAGGCTTCGTTGGTGTTTATAAGAAAACAGTTGGAGGTAACATATATAAAATGATAAAAGGAATGTATTTACAATTATCATCTCTGCCAGTATTTTGTTAGTTCGTGTATTGACAGTTATAATTATATATATAGCTAGTTGTTATAATGTAAAATAATGTAATTAATGCATGGTAATTTGTGTAGAGTGAGCCTCAAGGTAAGGAAGAGCTAGATGGAGAGTAGTGGTAACTAGCTAGTAAGTGTAGGGGTACACTGCAAAAACGGCTGAGTAGATACACCTGACTATATTGAGTTAATCATGCATTCAGGATCACACTTTATAGTGAGTTAACCCAACCCGTATAGTGAGTAAAAGTGAAGTTAAAGCCAATATACCATGTGAGTACATTGTACTCAATAGCCGTCTATATTTATGTTTACTCTTAATAATGAGTTGGGTTAACTCACTATAAAGTGTCATCCTGAATGCATGATTAACTCAATATAGTCAGGTGTATCTACTCAGCCGTTTTTGCAGTGTAGTGTTTTGAGTGAGCCTCACGGAAGAGCCCTGCTAGTGATCTGTGGAGTGAGCCTCAAGTGCAGAAGAGCCCCGATATATGGAGTTCAGTAAATACCGAGTGTAGTACATGAAGTGATATAGTGTGTGTGAAGCGCACTTCACGGAAGAACCGCGATGGGGAGTGATGGCTGTGAATACTGCCTAAGGGTGTAGTGGTACTTGTGTGTGGAGTGAACCTCGCGGAACAGCCCCAATGTAGGGAGTGATGGTTGTGAATACTATCTAAGGGTGTAGTGGTCCGGTAGTGATATAGTGTGTGTGACGCGCACGAAAGAACCCCGATGGGGAGTGATGGCTGTGAATACTGCTGGAGGGTAGTGGTAGTGTGTTTGGAGTGAACCTCACGGAACAGCGCGCCCCAATGTAGGGACTGATGGTTGTAAATACTGCTGGAGGGTAGTGGTAGTGTGTTTGGAGTGAGCCTCACGGAACAGCCCCAATTGTAGGTAGTGATGGTTGTAAATACTGCTGGAGTGTACAAGTGGTAGTGTGTGTGGAGTGAACCTCACGGAACAGCCCCAATGTGATGCGTTTTGTGAATCCATTTACGAGACATGTTAATGTACATGATTTCATTTTATAAGAGGGTCCTGAAAGGGGGGGAGGAGAGGGGGGTCCGAATCCCATTTTCCTGTATATATTTGGACCAAATCCCAGTCAAAAATCACATAATCCCATCAGTTTTGCTTATGTTTTTAATCCCATTTCAATTAATTTATATTGTTCTTTTATTTGTAAACCCCAGTCCCAGTGCATCCAATCTCATTTTCCAAGTCAAAAACAAGGCTAATCCAGCTCCCATTTTACCCCTTCAGGACCCTTTTATAATTTCTCTTTCTCTTTTAGTTTCTAGTAGGTCCTGACAAAGCTGCTAAATCATGAACAACACAACAGACACCTCAAAGAACTGCGCTGCCATGTTCACTGATTCAGCAGAAGTCAAAATCGTCAAGACTGTAGTATTATCTGTTATTATGCTTTTAGCACTAAGTGGAAATCTCTTCGTCTTGTTCGTCGTGTACAAAAAGAAAAACATGAGGCGTACAACAAACGTCTTCATCGCCAACATGTCGGCGTCAGACATATTAATCGCCGTCATTGTAATCCCACGAATCTTGGCTGAGCTTTACATCGGTCCTAGGCTTTGGATTATTAGTGGATTCCTTGGTTCACTGTTGTGCAAGATTTGTTTCTTTTTTACTGACTTCTGTGCTGGTATATCCATCACAAGTCATGCAGTGATTGCAGTTGATCGTTTCTGGGCTATTGTGTATTCATTAAGGCCTTCGCCTATCACTCCAGCTCGCCGTAAATACATCATAGCATTGATATGGCTGTATAATCTAGCCGTCAACTCACCAAACCTCTATACTTACAAACTAACTCAAGTCAAAGGAAAGGCGTACTGTAGAATCAACTGGGCTCCTCTCGACCGGGCTCACTCTCAGAGCATCCTATTCACCTTTGTATTTATATTCGTTCTATGCATTCCACTTTTATTGATTTTAGTCTCGTATTCCTGGCTTCTGCTCTCCTTGACTAGAAAGAACATTCTCAATGCGCAGACTCAGGAACTTCGCGAAAAAAGACGCAAAGAGGATATCACCGTGTTACGTAATGTTGCTGTCATGGTAACGGTGTTCTTAGTAAGCCTAATGCCTATTACCATATTAGGAGTGCTGTCGTATTATTACTGGGAAGGACTGCCTTGTAACGCTTGGGGATTTACATTTGCTGCTCATATTTTGATGCTTTCAAATTGTGCTATTAATCCTTGGCTCTGTATCTTTCTGCATCAAAGCTATCGAAAATATTTGAGGAAGACACTATCGTTACAAAAAATGACTTTTCGAAATAGAAGAGATGAGGCTCAACAAAAACAAAATGTTTTTGCAACGCAAGATTCACATATGCTGTCAGAGGTGGCTCTCTAATTAGATGGAAGTATTGCACCTTGATTCAGTATCAAGATAATACATTATGCAGTGATAGGGGGTTCTTTAATTAGATGGAAGTATTGCACCTTGATTCAGTATCAAGATAATACATTATGCAGTGATAGGGGGTTCTTTAATTAGATGGAAGTATTGCACCTTGATTTAGTATCAAGATAATACATTATGCAGTGATAGGGGGTTCTCTAATTAGATGGAAGTATTGCACCTTGATTCAGTATCAAGATAATACATTATGCAGTGATAGGGGGCTCTTTAATTAGATGGAAGTATTGCACCTTGATTCAGTATCAAGATATTACATTATGCAGTGATAGGGGGCTCTTTAATTAGATGGGAGTATTGCACATATTGATTCAGTATCAAGATAATACATTATGCAGTGATAGGGGGCTCTTTAATTAGATGGGAGTATTGCACATATTGATTCAGTATCAAGATAATACATTATGCAGTGATAGGGTGCTCTTTAATAAGATGGGAGTATTGCACATATTGATTCAGTATCAAGATAATACATTATGCAGTGATAGGGGGCTCTTTAATTAGATGGGAGTATTGCACATATTGATTCAGTATCAAGATAATACATTATGCAGTGATAGGGGGCTCTTTAATTAGATGGGAGTATTGCACATATTGATTCAGTATGAAGATAATACATTATGCAGTGATAGGGGGCTCTTTAATTAGATGGGAGTATTGCACATATTGATTCAGTATCAAGATAATACATTATGCAGTAATAGGGGGTTCTCTAATTAGATGGGAGTATTGCACATATTGATTCAGTATCAAGATAATACATTATGCAGTGATAGGGGGCTCTTTAATTAGATGGGAGTATTGCACATATTGATTCAGTATCAAGATAATACATTATGCAGTGATAGGGTGCTCTTTAATTAGATGGGAGTATTGCACATATTGATTCAGTATCAAGATAATACATTATGCAGTGATAGGGGGCTCTTTAATTAGATGGGAGTATTGCACATATTGATTCAGTATGAAGATAATACATTATGCAGTGATAGGGGGCTCTTTAATTAGATGGGAGTATTGCACATATTGATTCAGTATCAAGATAATACATTATGCAGTAATAGGGGGTTCTCTAATTAGATGGGAGTATTGCACATATTGATTCAGTATCAAGATAATACATTATGCAGTGATAGGGGGCTCTTTAATTAGATGGGAGTATTGCACATATTGATTCAGTATCAAGATAATACATTATGCAGTGATAGGGTGCTCTTTAATTAGATGGGAGTATTGCACATATTGATTCAGTATCAAGATAATACATTATGCAGTGATAGGGGGCTCTTTAATTAGATGGGAGTATTGCACATATTGATTCAGTATGAAGATAATACATTATGCAGTGATAGGGGGCTCTTTAATTAGATGGGAGTATTGCACCTTGATTCAGTATCAAGATAATACATTATGCAGTGATAGGGGGTTCTCTAATTAGATGGAAGTATTGCACCTTGATTCAGTATCAAGATAATACATTATGCAGTGATTGGGGGTTCTCTAATTAGATGGAAGTATTGCACCTTGATTCAGTATCAAGATATTACATTATGCAGTGATAGGGGGTTCTCTAATTAGATGGAAGTATTGCACCTTGATTCAGTATCAAGATAATACATTATGCAGTGATAGGGGGCTCTCTAATTAGATGAAAGTATTGCACCTCGATTCAGTATTAAGATAATACATTATGCAGTGATAGGGGGGTCTCTAATTAGATGGAAGTATATCACCTTGATTCAGTATTAAGATAATACATTATGCAGTGATAGGGGGCTCTTTAATTAGATGGGAGTATTGCACATATTGATTCAGTATCAAGATAATACATTATGCAGTGATAGGGTGCTCTTTAATTAGATGGGAGTATTGCACATATTGATTCAGTATCAAGATAATACATTATGCAGTGATAGGGGGCTCTTTAATTAGATGGGAGTATTGCACATATTGATTCAGTATGAAGATAATACATTATGCAGTGATAGGGGGCTCTTTAATTAGATGGGAGTATTGCACATATTGATTCAGTATCAAGATAATACATTATGCAGTAATAGGGGGTTCTCTAATTAGATGGGAGTATTGCACATATTGATTCAGTATCAAGATAATACATTATGCAGTGATAGGGGGCTCTTTAATTAGATGGGAGTATTGCACATATTGATTCAGTATCAAGATAATACATTATGCAGTGATAGGGTGCTCTTTAATTAGATGGGAGTATTGCACATATTGATTCAGTATCAAGATAATACATTATGCAGTGATAGGGGGCTCTTTAATTAGATGGGAGTATTGCACATATTGATTCAGTATGAAGATAATACATTATGCAGTGATAGGGGGCTCTTTAATTAGATGGGAGTATTGCACCTTGATTCAGTATCAAGATAATACATTATGCAGTAATAGGGGGTTCTCTAATTAGATGGAAGTATTGCACCTTGATTCAGTATCAAGATAATACATTATGCAGTGATTGGGGGTTCTCTAATTAGATGGAAGTATTGCACCTTGATTCAGTATCAAGATATTACATTATGCAGTGATAGGGGGTTCTCTAATTAGATGGAAGTATTGCACCTTGATTTAGTATCAAGATAATACATTATGCAGTGATAGGGGGCTCTCTAATTAGATGAAAGTATTGCACCTCGATTCAGTATTAAGATAATACATTATGCAGTGATAGGGGGGTCTCTAATTAGATGGAAGTATATCACCTTGATTCAGTATTAAGATAATACATTATGCAGTGATAGGGGGCTCTTTAATTAGATGGGAGTATTGCACATATTGATTCAGTATCAAGATAATACATTATGCAGTGATAGGGTGCTCTTTAATTAGATGGGAGTATTGCACATATTGATTCAGTATCAAGATAATACATTATGCAGTGATAGGGGGCTCTTTAATTAGATGGGAGTATTGCACATATTGATTCAGTATGAAGATAATACATTATGCAGTGATAGGGGGCTCTTTAATTAGATGGGAGTATTGCACATATTGATTCAGTATCAAGATAATACATTATGCAGTAATAGGGGGTTCTCTAATTAGATGGGAGTATTGCACATATTGATTCAGTATCAAGATAATACATTATGCAGTGATAGGGGGCTCTTTAATTAGATGGGAGTATTGCACATATTGATTCAGTATCAAGATAATACATTATGCAGTGATAGGGTGCTCTTTAATTAGATGGGAGTATTGCACATATTGATTCAGTATCAAGATAATACATTATGCAGTGATAGGGGGCTCTTTAATTAGATGGGAGTATTGCACATATTGATTCAGTATGAAGATAATACATTATGCAGTGATAGGGGGCTCTTTAATTAGATGGGAGTATTGCACCTTGATTCAGTATCAAGATAATACATTATGCAGTAATAGGGGGTTCTCTAATTAGATGGAAGTATTGCACCTTGATTCAGTATCAAGATAATACATTATGCAGTGATTGGGGGTTCTCTAATTAGATGGAAGTATTGCACCTTGATTCAGTATCAAGATATTACATTATGCAGTGATAGGGGGTTCTCTAATTAGATGGAAGTATTGCACCTTGATTCAGTATCAAGATAATACATTATGCAGTGATAGGGGGCTCTCTAATTAGATGAAAGTATTGCACCTCGATTCAGTATTAAGATAATACATTATGCAGTGATAGGGGGGTCTCTAATTAGATGGAAGTATATCACCTTGATTCAGTATTAAGATAATACATTATGCAGTGAGAGGGGGTTCTTTAATTAGATGGAAGTATTGCACCTTGATTCAGTATCAAGATAATGCATTATGCAGTGATAGGGGGCTCTTTAATTAGATGGAAGTATTGCACCTTGATTCAGTATCAAGATAATACATTATGCAGGAATATGATGTATCATAAAAAGTTAAAAAGGAGATTTTCATTTTAGATTTTTGGTATGTTTTACTATCTATAATAGCAAAATTAGATTAGGATACTGGGTTATATTGTTAAGTTTATGGATTTTTTATGGATTTTTAGATAGGAGGGCCGCAAGTTAATCATCCTTGGCTGTAAAGTGTATTTTCCCTCATTAAATAAAGTGTATTATTATTATTATTATTATTGTTCTTATTTGTGGCTGTTTAGTCACTATTAAAGACAAGTAAACTTGTAAACGAGGTCAATATTTCAATTTTCTAAATGAGTGATACGTATATTAGGTATTTTAATAAAAGTATATGTCGTCTAGAAAAAGATCTTCTCTAAAGGATACCGAAAATCCTTTTAAAAGTGCGTGGCACAGACGATTCTTAACCCCTAAGTGACTCCACACTGGCGTAGGATTGACGGCGACGTTGGAGTGCTACTGCTTGTATTCATCAGGTGGTGTAAGCCTCCTCCGTAGGCATCTCTTAGGCAGAAAAAACGAAGAAAAAAAAAAAACATGTCGCGGGCTTCCTGTGGCATATGGCAAACGTCACCAGGCTTCGTCGTCCTCGAATTTTAAACACAGGAACCCCAAAATCACGAAAATCACTCTCGGACTCAGGAGTTGCCTGTGGAGGAGGCTAAGGTGGTGTAGTCTGAATATCGAAGATCCTCAGCCATTTAGTTATACATTAAGTTTAAATATAGAGCGAAAGCACTAGAACCATGAAATAAAAACAAAATAGTTACTAACTAATAGTTTCTATTTAGTGACTATTTAATTAGTCAGTATCACTCAACCAGAAACATCAAATAAAAAAGAAAACAATACCTCATTACAACTTTACTTGTCTTTTATAGTAACTAACAGTCGCTAAATAAGAACTATTAGTAACTATTTTGTTTTTATTTCATGGTTTTAGTGCTTTCGCTCTAATATAAACTGTTATATTTATACCGAACATTCTCTGTATGTTTACATTATAAACGCCTTCAAAACAATTCTGTCCCTTTTTAAAATAGCTCTTTTTGAGGTATTAATGCCACAATTAATTTAATTGTTTTTCTCGGACTTTACTTTTGAGAACGTTGGAAAACCAGCCAAAACACCAGTTTCTACATCATGATTGATCTCATTTGTGTATATTACTCATCCAAAATATTGAAAGTGGGCAATTATATAGAGACCCATGACTTTCACATCAGTGGTGCAGAAATTCTGCACCCTTGACCATCACCAGTGGTGAAGAATTTCTTGATGATGTTCAAGGGTGCAGAATTTCTGTACCACTGATGATGGTCAAGGGTGCAGAATTTCTGTACCACTGATGATGGTCAAGGGTGCAGAATTTCTGCACCACTGATGATGGTCAATTGTGCATTGATCTATGAACGGTGATTTGCGATTTATGATGTGTTCTGTGATCTATGATTGACGATTTTTGATGGACTATAGCCCGTGCAAAAAAACTCAAAAATAACGATTCTAAATTTTCACCGAATAGATGCACAAATGCGCCACACGTAAAGCTCTTGGATCTTAATGTTTGTAAATGTATGCATCGTATAGTTAAGGAACGTGACGGGGGACGAGTTGATTCCTCGGGTTTCCTCAGGGTCTTTGAGTAACAGGAGGGACTGCGTGCTTTGCAGATAAGTGAAAATGTCGCTTTAATTGAAGTAAAGTGGAAAATTACCCAATATATACACAAACAACCCGAAAAACGAGCTGAATCACAGGGAACCCGAGTGAGTTGTGTTGGATGAGAAAACAATAAAGATAAGAGAGGGGTCTGTTTATGGTTTATTTTTTAATTTGTTTCAATCATTGGAATCGTGGGTATAATTAATTGAACAACAACAGCAACAACAACAGCAACAACAACAACAACAACCCACAAATAGAAATATAACACACACATAGCTAACCAGGATATCACATAACGTAAACGTCATCTTGGAACATTTTGCATGCATGAGCAATAATCTACCATGCATCAAAAGTTATTTTGGAACATTTTGCATTTTGCGCCTAAATGAGTCGTAAGCGACCACTTTCTCCTGATCCTTGGGTGGTCGCTTACGAGAGGGTCAACTGTAATAATATATATATTTGACATTGACGTCACAGGTCCCAGTCCCCTGGTAGCTCGATCCAAAACTTTTTATAAAACATACAGTAGGGCCTTTATATTTTTTCCTAAAGTAAGGAAAAATTACCCATCGTATCATAGGGAACTTAGTTTACTTGAATCATTAATCAAAGAATATATATATCTTATTAGACAGTTTGATGTGTAATATGGATGGATATTTTACGAGTGAAACGCTGTATTTTGACGAGCCTCCGGGCGAGTCAAAATGCAAGTTAACGAGTAAAATATCCAGCCATATTACACATCAAACTGTTTAATAAGTTATTTATTATCCAATCAAAAGGTTTTTGTTCTTTTATAAAGCAAAATATTGTTTTACTTGAGGGCTTAGATAGACGAGTAAAAATATCGCTGGATATTTTTACTCGATCCAGTCCTACTCCTGGGATATTTTTACTCGTCTATGACTAGTTGGATAATAAAGACCTGTATTTTACGTGTATTTTTATTTCATGAATATCAATTTCTAGTTATTCTTCGTGACAATAAAGTTCTCATGTTCTTTAAAGGCTGGTTCTCATAAAATCGCTACGATCGATGTGAGATCGCCAGGATCGCTGTAATGGTACCGGTGCTTTCGTTTGTGTGAAATAATAAAAATATCATTGCTGACTGAAGGTAATTGAAGCTCAAATTTGATGAAATGTAGGTGGGCATAGTTAAAAAAAGCAACCACGTTTTTAACGTCTCAATTCTTCTAGACTGGACACGTGTACTCTATTAATGGAGGAAACTCTGGCACACACTCACTAACTCTACATTTAATTATTTTGCACTCAATTAAGCTCACATGTTCATTTTTGCAGAGGGAGGAACCTGGACCACAGCGGTGAAAGGCCAGCGCATTATGCCAACAATTTTTACAATAGACTTTTTAGTTTTCTTTCTTCTAGTAATAATGTTTCGTAGGCAAAACCATAACAAAATACGTCACTGTACGTCTACCTGTATCTGAACATAAAAATAATCAGTCAAATTCACAAAGAATCCCGAGCTATCTTCTGATAGCCAACAATGATTTTCGGCGATCGCAGCGATCGTAGCGATTATATTTAAGCCTGGTTTCCAAATATCGCATCCGATCGCAGCTGGTCACAGCTGATGACTGAAGTGCGATCGAGTACGATTATATGGAAAAACTCCTACGATCGTGTGCGATCGAGTGTGATTATATGCAAATATTCATTCTGCGATCGTGTGAGCTTAATTTCTATCGTTGGGTGTGGTAGGGTGCGATCGAGTGCGATCATATAGAAACATTCCTGCGATCGTGTGCGATCGAGTGTGATTATATGCAAATATTCATTCTGCGATCGTGTGAGCTTAATTTCTATCGTTGGGTGTGGTAGGGTGCGATCGAGTGCGATCATATAGAAACACTCCTGCGATCATGTGCGATCGAGTGCGATTATATGGAAATATTCCAGTACACTGGTTACCAGAGGCTTGAATATTAACTCTAATTTTATAACTCTTTTTTTAAGCCGCGAAGCGGCAAAATCTCGCTCCGCGGCTCAAAATAAGTGTCAGGGAGAGAGTTAGTCAAGCCTCTGGTGACCAGAGTAATATTCCTGCGATCGTGTGAGATCAAGTGCGATCGTTAGGTATGATCGGGAGCGATCGAGTGCGATCATATATATGGAAACACTCCTGCGATCGTGTGAGATCAAGTTAGCCTGCATAAAACGGTGCTTTCAATTTTTCTAAACTATACCAAAAGTGATTTATATAAACTGATCGGTTTGTATGTAGAACTCTATAAAATTTATAGTTTATGTTAAATAGGTGTTAAACATAAATATTCGATTATTTAATATTTTACACCTACTTGCAGTAAGGTTGTCATACAAAAATATACATTTGTTATAAAGAAAATAGAACATTTGTGATTTAGTACGATAGGAATTGATTAAAAGACAAAAGAAGATCACTCAAGCTGAACTCTCTCTTTTGTCTTTTAATTAATTCCTTTCGCACTAAATCACAAATGTTCTATTTTCTTTGTGACAAATGTTCTATTTAGTATGACAACCTTATTGCAAGTAGGTGTATTCGTTATTCAAAAAGAATATTGGTATATTCAGTAAACATACAGTAAATTAAATTTAACGTAATACGAAAAACTATCGGAATATAAAATAGATTATTATTGGAGTATGTATATTTTCAGCTTTTAAATCAAGGATTCGAATATTCATTTTGAAATATCGATTATTCGTTTTCAATGTTCGAATATTGTTTTCAAAAGTTTAGTGCATTTCATGCTCGACTGAAGTGCGTTGATTGAAAATCGTGAAAAGCTTGGATCTTTTGCATGCTGAAAAGCTGGCAAAACATTTAGACACTAGTTTGTGAAAAAGCTCCATTTAAAATATTTGTCGAATGGACTAGCATAAATAAGCGCCGGCAAAAAGACAATCTAACTATGATTGAAACGGACTGTGATGCTCAAAAAAGATTGTACCGTCATACATTAGATAGGAAAGTGCAATAAGTCGGTATCCAACTGTTTAGCAGCCAACCAGGTCCATTCGCATTGCCGGAGCATCTTTATATTCAATCACCACCATTCTGACGTAACGAGCCTTGATTGGTGTAGGCAAATGGGTCGTTACAATAGTCTGACGTGACCTCACATCATGCTTGATCTCCTGCCAACAAATAAATCATTTTAGTGTAATCTATGTGATTTTATCATCGTAATCATCACCATCACCATCATCACCATCACCCTAAATTTAGTAAATATAAATAAATAAATAAATAAATAAATAAATAAATAAATAAAAATAAGTAATTGAAATAAATAAAAAATAAATAAATAAATAAATAAATAAGTAATTGAAATAAAAAATAAATAAATAAATAATTAAATAAATGAATAAATGAATAAAAATTAAATAAATAAAAATAAATAAATAAAATAAATAGAAAAAAAAATAAATAAAAAATAAACAAAATAAATAAATGAACTTGAATAAATAAATAAAAATAAAAAAATAATAAATAAATAAATAAATAAAAATAAATAAAATTAATCAATCGATAAAAATTGAATAAATAAAATAAATATAAAATAAATAGACAGACAGACAGACAGACAGACAGACAGACAGACAGACAGACAGACAGACAGACAGACAGAATAAAGCAGATCTTTTTCAACTAGTATTAAAGGGGACAAACCAGTTGGCTATTTACAACAGGGTCTGAATGCCCATGGGGTTTTAAAACAGTTAACTGAGAAACGGCTAAAAACTAACTGTTAACTGAGAATTCTGTGTCTTTTTAGGATAACTGTTGGCTGATATTTCTTTGTTTTTAATTAATAAATTTGAAAATGAATATTTCTTTGTTTTTAAAAGAACCGAAAAATTTAACTGATAACTGAGAAAATTGCTAAAGTTTAGCTGTTTAATAACTGACCTTGGGACCCCCCATTCAGACCCTGTTACAAGCATGGTCGAGAGACTGAATTTGAACTAATCGGAGTCGGGACAAATCCAGTCCCTGCTAGAGGTCAGAGCGGGATTGCGAGACCAACACAACAAATTATTTCTCAAAATCTTACCGCATATCTGCCATTACAAGAAGGGAGTCCTCCATCGTACATTTTCCACAGTTCGTCTTTCTCACTACGATATGTCAAATAAAACTTTTTCACCCACTGGTTGTAGTCTCTTCGTCCTTGGCTCAGGAACGATGTGATGGTTTTAACGCTATTAAGATCCACCTCAAGCCATTGTCCCGCTTTTCTCCACACCATCCCTCTCCGTCTAGGCGACCTCTCCAGCCTTGGCAAGCATGTTGTGCGCTCGATTGGCCAAAGTTGGCATTAGGTATGATACCACCGTTACGAACACCCAGTGATGCAGGGTTGATACAAGCTGCAAAGAAATAAACTATTGAGTTTTATTGTGACTTTTTGCTCTTATTTATTTTTCAAATAGACAACACAAAGTCGCGTGCCCATTGGATGGGTTAGTAGACACACAAGACACGAGATACAGAATGATTAACACGCATAAGATTCACACGAGCCGTAGGCGTGTATGTCTTTAGTTTATAAGAGTTAATGTTCCTTATATTTTCTCAAGTGCACCTTTAACACGATGGCAAGCGATTTTGTCTAAATTAGATATAAATAAATTTCATATCTCAATGTTTTAGTTTGTTTATTATATAAACAAAAATGATTTTTATGCAGAAAAATATATTTGCACATGTAAAATTATTGTATTTTAACAAGTGTTCAAATACGATATTTCTCAGTGACGACAGAAGTCTCTGTAAAACACTGTTATTTACCATAATTGGCTCTTTATTGAAGCTACCGTATTTGATTTTGTTTTTTACAACTTTGCGGGATATATTCCTAAGCTATAAGTGTACTTTTTAGGGCATTCTTTAGTCCTCATTTATTCCTATTTCATTCTGCTTATTACTTATATTGGTAAAATGTTTTAACTATTTCGGTGTTTTCAGAGATAATCCACTTTTGGCTCCTATTTATTATTATTATTTTCATCGTCATCATCATCAGCATCATCATTTATCATCTTCATCATCATTATTATTAGACATACCAGATGATTTCAAAACTTCAACACTTGATCCACTGCAATCGTTTGCGTCTGCTTGTGTCAGAGGAATTTTGCATTTTCGCTTTCGAGTTCGTGGAACTTGACAGGTGTCATTCCAGGCTCCCCACGATGACCACAAACCCGCTGAAAAAAAAGCCATCTAGTTAGCCATGTAATCATCATCAACGTTATTATGAACATCATCATTAACATCAACATCATCATTAACATCTTGATCATCATTATCATCATCATCATTGTCATCATCATTATCATCATCATCATTGTCATCATTATTATATTATATAATCATTTATATTTTCATAATTTAATAAAAATAAAAATAAAAATAATGAGAAGAAATTTGTAGATCATTACCATTTCAGTTAACATCATTGTTTACCACACACTTACATTGCAATTGACAGGAGTATTTGTCCCAGCTAAAGTCAGGCAAACACAATTGTCCAGAACTGCAAGGGGTAGACGAACATGGATTCTGCAACAATTTAATGATACATAAAATTAAATGAGCAGAGCAGAGCAGAGCAGAGCAGAGCAGAGCAGAGCAGAGCAGAGCAGAGCAGAGCAGAGCAGAGCAGAGCAGAGCAGAGCAGAGCAGAGCAGAGCAGAGCAGAGCAGAGCAGAGCAGAGCAGAGCAGAGCAGAGCAGAGCAGAGCAGAGCAGAGCAGAGCAGAGCAGAGCAGAGCAGAGCAGAGCAGAGCAGAGCAGAGCAGAGCAGAGCAGAGCAGAGCAGAGCAGAGCAGAGCAGAGCAGAGCAGAGCAGAGCAGAGCAGAGCAGAGCAGAGCAGAGCAGAGCAGAGCAGAGCAGAGCAGAGCAGAGCAGAGCAGAGCAGAGCAGAGCAGAGCAGAGCAGAGCAGAGCAGAGCAGAGCAGAGCAGAGCAGAGCAGAGCAGAGCAGAGCAGAGCATTGAAATACACTTCAATTCTAGGTACCTTTATGGGACAATACTGAAACCCTGGCTTGTCGGTGAGATTAAGATATCCAGGAGCTGTATTGTG
This sequence comes from Metridium senile, assembly GCA_949775045.1. Taxonomy (NCBI): domain Eukaryota; kingdom Metazoa; phylum Cnidaria; class Anthozoa; order Actiniaria; family Metridiidae; genus Metridium; species Metridium senile. Next base: position 5,725,958 of record OX459096.1, on the reverse strand, counting down.
GTCGTAACGATTTAATTCACATCGTCTTACTTGCAGCCCTTCCACTTTAGCCAAGTTGTACGATATACAATTACTCTCGATGAAGCATTTTCTCTCACAATCAGCTGGTAAAAGTACATTTTCGCTTTTGATCACGTTACCGACGAGGGCTTTATTCAGCATACATTCTAGGAATTCGAGAACTCTACAACCATTACCAGCTGTAGAAAAAGAAATGGTGACAGTTATCATCGGAAAACATAGCTCTATGATTTTAAACATTTGATCTTTCCAAGTAGAAACGCGCTTTTAAAAACAAACTTCCAGAGAAATCTGTCACAGCATAACATGATTGATTATATATACTTATTTCAATAATCGTTGTCGCAGCCGAAGCTACAGTCCACACTCTAAAGCCTGCAAAGGATGTCGGTAATATGGACTTAATTTGTGATTTATTGTACTTTTTTTTAGGAAAATATTTATATTTATATCTACCACAACAACAACTTGCTATGGTCATATAACACAATTAAACACGTACAATCAAAATATGCTTTGAATAAATCGATAAAAAGAGAAGAAATACCGACATCCTTTGCAGGCTTCAGAGTGTGGACTGTGGCTTTGTTTGCGACAACGATTATTGAAATAGGTGTTTACTCAGAAGACTTATAACCGGCGACAAAATAATATATATATCATTCAAAGATATATATTTTTTTACTTTTCTGCAATTATTTCGAGCAAAGATCGAAAAAACACGATTTTGAGGCCGTATTTTTGCCTCTTTGTATGAGCTCAACAGCGCATGCATTAAAAATAATATTCGTTGCTCGCTAGTTACTGTGGAATAGAGCGCAAACACTATACCAATAAAATACACAAAATGAAATTATAAAGTTTCATGGGTTGAAGAATCATAATGAATAATAAAAGACAGTTTGAAAACGCACCCATGCAAAGACAATAAATTATAGCCCTTCAGAAACAAATTGTACTATTTAGAAACGTTTTTGAAATATTAAAATCATTCTCACTTCCATCAACTAATAACAACTAGTGATGTCAAATCCCGATATACTAAAATTAAATCAGTCGGGAAAGTCAGCATATAACAAAAAGTCAACTTTATTTATATGAATTGTTTCTCGTTATTTTAACTGATGCGTTTGCTCTCTATACCGTATAATATAAAGCTTGCAAGAGTTTTTAAATCTTATAAGGCATTATCTTTAATACAGGACGTTTTTACTCAATTTCGTGGCTGTTTAAAAGGTTTTGCAGGTTTTGCAGTTCCAAACTGCACCAAACAATGTAAACTAAAAGTCTAAACTGGAATTTCAAAATTGGAATTGTTTTTCTTTGTACCTCGTTATCTAACTTTATTCAAGTCTTTCGAATTGTTATTTTTGCTAATTCAAAGTCTTTATATTAATTCAGTTATTTCAAAAATAAAGGTTTTTTTGCACGCCTATAATTTTGTGGAATTGCGACTATAAGACTACTAAGAGTGATGTGAGCTATGGCGTTTTATTGAACTTCGCTTGTGACTTGCAAAACTGCCAACTTATAGTTTAACTCCAAAAAATAATTTCTATTTACCTTGAGTTGTTTTGACGAGAAGAAAGAAGAAGAAGAAGGAGAATAAATCCATGACTTGGTGTAGAGCAATGCAGGACCTCAACAGACAAATTTTAATCAGTGGCCTTAAATGGCCTTTAATGGTGAAAATCGCACGACTTGAATTCTAATTATCAGTATGAAATATTAATGCCTTAAAAAAATAAATAAATAGAATAAATAAAGAATAAATAAAGACAATACGGCAAAAATGTAAACCAAAACAAATGGAATAAATAAAGAGAAAAAAAGTACAAAATAAACAACTACCTTATTATAAGAAATTAACGCTTCACCTATTTAACTCGAATTTTAAAAATTCGCATTAATTTAGGTCGCGAGAATTTCCTTTAACGATAATTAAAACGTAAATGATTAAGTTGGATGTTAATTTACAGTCAAAGCACTCGAACCATGAACACTTTGGTCTTTTTTTAATCTTTTTTCGGCCTTTTTCATGCATAATTAACGGCGACATCCAATCAGCGTCGACGATCTAAAAATAACAAATACATTTTTCGAGACTTTTTTCAGCATTATTCAAAACATCGTAGAGTAAATTGTAGCGCAGCAATAAAAAAGTTATTCATTTACTGGCAACTGATTTCTATGTAATTAGCTTCGATTTCCGCAGCTATTGATCAGTGTGACACGAAAATTAAGATTTGTATATTCACGCTGGCGGTAAATTTCGCAACGGTTCATTGTAGGCAATGGCTTACGCTGCAGCAAACGTTCAAGGTATAAATCAAACATGCATTTTATATTTGACATTTATTTTCGTTTATTTTTACAATTTCTGTGTACATTGTGTAAACTTACTGTTTTTTGACATTAGGCAATTGTAATCTCACTATAAACCTTCGAGGCGGTTTATATGACAACGGAAGAGAGCTTCCACAAATATATCGAGAGAGAATTCTTGACTTACATCATCAAGGTACATCACAAAGAGCAATAGCTGACGAATTGCGAGTTAGTCCAGCATATGTAAACAAAATTGTACAATATTACGATCAACATAATACATCACTTCCCGCAGTGAAGAAATGTCCATCTAGAGCTAAAGTAACGTCTGAGGTTTCAGAGTACATAGAAAACGAAAAGTTATGCCAACCCACGATATACACAGCCGAATTAAAGAATCGCTTGCTTCTCGATGGTGTATCTTTGCCTACAAATGTGCCTTCTGAATCTTCAATTCGAAAATCTGTACGAGAGGACTGTATGATGACAAAAAAGAAAATCACTCAGGTGCCGACAGAATCATTGTCACAAGCAGTTGTCGATTATACAAACAATTTTCTTGATCAAGTCTCACAGATAAACTATACAAAAATTCATTTCTTCGATGAATCCAGTGTAATTGTAACATCAGGAAACCGCACGTACGGCCATTCTTACAAAGATGAATGTGCAGTCGAGTTCCAACGCTATGCTTCGAATGCTAATTACACTGTGAATTTACTTCACTCTGTCCATGGAGTAGACTATCACGATATACTGAAAGGTCCTTCAAATGGAATGGAAATGTTGAACTTTTTTGACGATGCTCTCTCCGTTTACAGACCCGATGGTTCAGCCATCATTGAACATGGTGATACTATTGTTATGGACAATTGTAAATTTCATCACGGACAATTTGCAGAGCCCTTGTTGAGAGGTATTTTGCAAGACAGCGGTATTCAACTACTGTTCCAGCCTGCCTACTCCCCTCATTTAAACCCATGTGAATATTGTTTTCATCAGGTAAAATCCTACTTAAGGCGAAATACCACTCTAACTAGCAAAGAAACTGAAATAGCAATTCGTGAAGGTATTTCTACGATAACTGCAGCAAACTCGATTGAATATTTCAGACATTGCGGATATGTTGATTGACAGGTCTAGCGCGTGTAAAATTCGCGCCAAAAGTTAAAAGAATTATACTAGCGTCACAGTCTCGCAACATGGCGTGTGAAAGAGAAACTGAGGTTTTCTCATGGCTAAAATCCATATCTCCGAACATGAAACTTGAACGACTTTCCCCTCATTTCGAAACAAGAGGTTTTAGATCACGAAGGTCATTGGCGTATGTAAAAGTAGATGATCTCGACGTATTTTTTGACTCGCCTAACAAGTTATTACTAGCGGAACGACGAGTTTTAGAAGCCGAATTGAACAAAATCAAAGCACAAGAAAATAAGCACCAGCAGCCTGAACGTCCAGAATCTGCGAGAAAACTACACTATGATAGTACTTGTAATGCTCAAGCTTTGCCGTCTGCCCATTCAAGTTCGTCATCTAGCCATGAAGCTGGAGGTACAATGAGCGCTCTAGATCGAAGAGCTATGGAGCACAAAGAAAGTTTGGAGTTGCTAAGTGCACAAGTTGAAAGTGTAAAACAACATCTAGAAGGAAAGAGAAAGGCAGTAGAGAGATATTCTACTGCATCTGTTGGTCGACGAGGTAAAGTCTGTACTTTGTGCCATAAATCTGGACATAATAAAGCGAGATGTAAAGGATTTCCGTGCCCTGATATAACTGTATGTCAACTACAAGATAAACACCCCGAAACACAAACCGAAATCCGTGAGATTCAAAAAGAGTTGAAAGAGCTAGAGAGCAAGTACACAAAGGCAAAGAACGATAACGACGTTTTCAGTGCTTCACGACTGCGTGCAAAATCTAATTTCTTTGCAATTATGAGACCGCGACTAAAGCAACAAAACCAAGCCAAGTATGTAGATCGTAGTGCACTAGATCGAGACCTGCAGATATTGCAAAGAGCACTCACCAACAAAATACCCATAGACACAGCTAATGACTGGCGACTGCCTACGATGATTGAAGAATATAAGAGAGGCGTAGATGCATACCGTCCGCTGAACAATCATGATCAAGCTTTTGGACCCAGTTATACATCAAGCAGTTCGACAAGCAATACTTATTACCACATGTAACTTATGTAAACACCAGTGTTGAAATTGGAAAACAAAATATATATAGTTGTGTTGAAATATGCACGGTATTTTGAAGTTTATTGTAGTTTTTTGTATCTAGCAAATTGTGAAGGGCGCAATGCTCTTTGTGAGGTATCTTGAATGATGTATCTCTCTCGTTGTGTTTAATTGGCTACATTTGTTGGATGCAAAAAAAAGTTTAAGCAATGTACGTACACAGAAGTTGTAAAAAATGAACGTCAATAAATATGAATTATAAAATGCAAGTTTGATTTATATGTTGAATGTTTGCCGCAGCGTAAGCCATTGCCGACAATGAACCGTTGCGAATTTTACCGCCAGCATGAATATACAAATCTTAATTTTCGTGTCACACTGATTCAAATTGCTAAAACTCGTCAAATAGCTGCGGAAATCGAAGAGAATTAAATAGAAATCAGTTACCAGTAAATGAATAACTTTTTTATTGCTGCGCTACAATTTACTCTACTATGTTTTGAATAATGCTGAAAAAAGTCTCGAAAAATGTATTTGTTATTTTTAGATCGTCGACGCTGATTGGATCGCCGTTAATTATGCATGAAAAAGGCCGAAAAAAGATTAAAAAAAGACCAAAGTGTTCATGGTTCGAGTGCTTTGACTGTAAATAACACTATTTTTAATTTTTATCCAAAATCTACAAGAATGTCAAACGACCCACATATTACAGTGCATCCTCCAGGTCTATCTCATCGTCACTACTCGAATCTTCTGATAAATATTTCTGGACATCAGATGCGTCCTTTAGGATTTCGTTTCATTTTGTTGTTTGGCTCGATCGCGTTAATTTCCTTCTTTAAAAATCTTTAGCCCCTTTTCGCGTTAATTTTCTTCATTTGAAAGCATTTCCCCCTCTGAATCGCGTTAATTTAGGTCGCGTGAATTTAAAGTATTTTAATATGTCCGAGCGATAATTTCCTATAATAAGGTAATACAAAATAATGTAATCTAACTCGCGTAATTACAGATATTAGGTCATTAACGAAAGTATTTAAACCAATCAGCTCAAGCTATTTCTACTGAATCACCTGGCGTTTATTTCGACTAAAAATGACATCTTGATTTGATAGTGTAAATATACTCCAGGTGGTTTTAAAATATATATATCTTTCGAAAATCCCCTAGAGGAGCACCACATAACATTACATTTGCTTTACGTTAAATTAAATTGCATTGAATTAGGAAATTTACTGATCATGAAACAATAGATTTAAGTCGAGGTTGGTGTAGATAAAATACAGAGAAAAAAACCCAGAAGGCATTATTGTTATTGTGAAAGTAGAGAAGGCTTTATTGCAGGCTTTATCGTCATGTGACCTCGTCAGTCAAAAAACCCCTGAAGAGTGGCACAAATGAATTACAGAATTCTAAAACGAATGTCAGAACAAACATTCTCTGAAAGTTTTAGCTCATGACAATTTGTTATAGTAATCAAAATAACAAGATCAGTTGCACGACTGACTGCCAAGCCTTGTGATTCAGCTTTATAAAAATCTTTGTTTGCACGTTATTGTTAAAGGTTTTACAAGCACTTTCCTTATGAACATATAACTAATAATACACAACTGAAATAAGGTAATACCTAAAAGCGGAGCTCCCAGTTTAAGTTTTTCTTACAACATCAATATGTGCATGTAGATAGTTTTTGTCAAAGGGTCATAAATACCTGATGACCTAGGCGTATTTGTGCGTATTTTAAAGAAATACTATTTCTTCAGTTACTGGTCAGGGTTACTCAAGAAAAAACGAGAAATAATAATCTGCGATATTTATTTTTGACAATAAGTCCATAATCATATTTATCACGAAGACTACTATATTTCTCACTAGCTTTTTGCTGAAAATTATGAATAAGGTATTTTGTATTTTGAGAGCAAACACTATATCAATGATTTTATAAAGTTTCGTGGGTTGAATAATAATAATAAATCATAAATGACAGTTTGAAAACGCTCCCAAAGACAATAAATTACAGCCCTTCAAAAACAAATTGTACTATTTAGAAACTTTTTGAAATATTATCATCATTCTCATGCATTTACAATTAAACGTTAGGCAGATCAATTCGCTCAAACACAAACGGTCATTTTGAGTTTAAAAATCCAAAACTTTTTATACATACATATTTCTTAAAACCAAATTACACAGACATATTCTATAGTTATTGTGCTTTAAAATGATGTATAATACTTTTCAATAACATCAAATCCGGCGCTCTAATGATTTTTAATTTTTACGGAGGCAACCCGCGAAGGTTAACTGTAACCTTAATACAAGGCATTTTTTTCTCAATTTCGTGGCCGTTTAAAAGCTCAAAATCACGTTAAAAGATTTTGCAGATTTTGCAGATTGTTTTTCTTTGTACCTCGTTATCCAACTTTGTTCAAGTCTTTCGAATTGTTATTTTGCTGATTCAAATTCTTTATATTAATTCAGCCATTTGAAAAATAAAGGTTTTTTTTGCACGCCTATACTTTTGTGGAATTGCGACTAAGAGTGATATGAGCTATGGCGTTTAATTGAACTTCGCTTGTGACTGTTTGTAGGTCATTAAAAACTATCAGTATATATTAAGATCAGAAATGAGTAAAATGCAAAATAAAAAACTAATACAAAATATTGCAATCTAACTCGCGTAATTACAGATATACTGTTTGTAGGTCATTAACGAAAGTATTTAAACCAATCAGCTCTACACAGGAAATGGCTCTATGCAATCCCATAGTTGGATTGCATAGAAATTGTATTACACTTATACAATACCACAAAGTATTTTACATGCATTGTATTGTGCAATGAAATCCTATTGACAATGATATGTTGTATTGGATAGCTATATACAATACCTTTTCCAATACAATGTCGTATTGTATTGCACTGTCTAATACTATGCTGTATTTGATAAGGGCTTGCATAGATCTATACAACACCTATACAAACCCATGCATGTGATTGGATTAGTCTATACAATACCACATTGGTTTGCATAAGGGCTTGCATAGATCTATGCAACACCTATACAAACCCATGCATGTGATTGGATTAGTCTATACAATACCACATTGGTTTGGATAAGGGCTTGCATAGATCTATGCAACACCTATACAAACCCATGCACGTGATTGGATTAGTCTATACAATACCACATTGGTTTGCATAAGGGCTTGCATAGATTTATGCAACACCTATACAAACCCATGCATGTGATTGAATTAGTCTATACAATACCACATTGGTTTGCATAAGGGCTTGCATAGATCTATGCAACACCTATACAAACCCATGCATGTGATTGGATTAGTCTATACAATACCACATTGGTTTGTATAAGGGCTTGCATAGATCTATATAACACCTATACAAACCCATGCATGTGATTGGATAAGTCTATACAATACCACATTGGTTTGGAAAGGGCTTGCATAGATCTATACAACACCTATACAAACCCATGCATGTGATTGGATTAGTCTATACAATACCACATTGGTTTGTATAAGGGCTTGCATAGATCTATACAGCACCTATACAAACCCATGCATGTGATTGGATTAGTCTATACAATACTACATTGGTTTGCATAAGGGCTTGCATAGATCTATATAACACCTATACAAACCCATGCATGTGATTGGATAAGTCTATACAATACAACATTGGTTTGGATAAGGGCTTGCATAGATCTATGCAACACTTATTCAAACCCATGCATGTGATTGGATAGTCTATACAATACAATATTGGTTTGGATAAGGGCTTGCATAGATCTATACAACACCTATACAAACCCATGCATGTGATTGGATTAGTCTATACAATACAATATTGGTTTGGATAAGGGCTTGCATAGATCTATACAACACCTATACAAACCCATGCATGTGATTGGATTAGTCTATACAATACAACATTGGTTTGGATAAGGGCTTGCATAGATCTGTGCAACACTTATTCAAACCCATGCATGTGATTGGATAGTCTATACAATACAACATTGGTTTGGATAAGGGCTTGCATAGATCTATACAACACCTATACAAACCAATGCATATGATTGGATATAAAATCAATACAGTACAAAGTCATTTGGACTTGTATGATATTGGCTATACATTCAAATGATACTGACACTATATAAAACATACTTATACTTATAACTATTATTTATATTACTATTGTTATTGTTCAGTTATTATTATACCATCTAATGCAATATACTGCAGCCATTGAATTAATGGATTGTATCACAGGAAAAGCCTCTGTACAATATACCATAGTGTGATTGTTCAGAACTTAGACCCCATCTACACGGATCCGGATACTTTTGAAACCGCAATACTTTTTGATGCGAATCGGCCTATTGTCCACACGAATCCAGTGAATCCGGTCACCGAAACCACATACTTTTGAAACCACTCTCCAGATAGGATACTTTTGAATCCTCCGGATACGCGGATTCGTGTGGACACCTAAGGTCACCTAAAACTGGATACGCTATTTTCCAGTGTTAACGAAAGGAATACGGCAATTTTAACAACAATAGTTGATCATTTTAGAAGTAAGGTCAATTTTATCCGGTTGGCTGAGCCTTTTGAATCAAAACGAAGACGATTTTGATCATAACCTCAAGGCTAAGCCCCCAGCCCCTGCCCCTCTGAGGCAGAGAATGTTTAAAAGTTTTAAAACCGTATAAAAGGTGCAAAATCAATGATATATGCTTGTTTGTAAGTTCGTTAGGCTCGTTTGTTTTATTTGTTCGTCTGTTTGTTTGTCTATATGTCTATATGTCTGTTTGTTAGTTTGTTGTGCGTGTTTGTTTTATTTTTGATTTTTTCCCTTTTTTTTCTCTTCAGTCGGTCTGTCTGTTTGCTTCCTTTTATGTTGTTATACGAGTAAATGATTGGGGTTCCTGTCTCAAAAATCATTAGCCAATCAAAGCGGAGATATTGAATCACGTGATTGAAATCAAATTTGGGCGCAGAGCGGCCATTTTAACCGTTTGAATGACTTCAGTGGCCTTGGGGGAATTACAAGTTACTTTTCTGTTAAAAATCATCCGTTTTTGATGTTTTAGTGTATTGAGCATTGTAGAATTACTTGGGAAATATTGCTTAATGTCCATAGCGGAAGGGAGAGTATGTTTTTGAGTTACAACAGCTGATTTACAAGACTTTCACAAGACTCGAAAATTTGTCAGCTCGAATCGACAGTTTCAAATCTTTGGTAAGTGTAATTTAGCATTACTTACATAATTATCAGAGTATTATTGTGTTATTACATTCCATTGACATTATTATGGACATCAGCAGTATTTCAACTGTGTTTTAAAACATTGAAGCACGTACATACAGCCAAATCTTGCACGTTTGCCTTGCATATTTGAAAATTGCATTATTGCGAAAAATTACTAACTAAAAGCACAGTAAAATAACTCAGTAATTTGCTTCTTTTATTACTTAGGTTGTACATTATTGGGTCCTTAATAAATCTACGAAAATGAATTGAACAGGAAAAGAGCATCTAAACTTGTAAACAAAGGCAATCAACGAGAGATAAGTGATCTTGCTCATATTGATATATGTGCTTTTTCTTTGAAAGCACACACTTTGTAGAGGTTGTGCTAGACTGGTTATTCTATAACTAAGATAACCAATGAATTAGACATTGAAAAAGTGATAACTTGATCTAAGAAGTTCATTAGGGGAAAAGGAGAGTCATTTTGGTAGGGAAAAGGCTTCTCAACTTTGGCGCCAAAATTTGCTTTATGATCAAAGTAATCTATAATACTACAATTATTATTTGAAATACCTTGACTAAAGGATCTTTAAATTGAAGAAAACCTCTTAATTTGGCCATTTTGTTACTAAAAGTAGCAAATTAATGACAAAAAGAACAAAAAGAATTTTAAAATTTTGAATTTTGGTGCCAAAATTGTGATCTAAAAATCTCAAAAATTAAAAACATCTCAAAGTAAAAGTGATTTAGGGCCATATTACAAAGTGAAGTTGGCTTTTTGACCTTTGTCATAGACGCATCTTGTTTTTTGTTGCTGTAGTATGTCACTTTGTTACAAAGCTCTTTCGCTTTTGACGTTTCTTCGTTTGAGCTTTGACATTGTATCTACAGGAGATTTGTCAGTACAATATCAAAGTCAGATTCAAAGGCATTTCTTGTGCACTATAGAGAAAAGACTGTTAACTATATACATGTGCTTTGATCAATCAATCCATCACTTTGTGCATGCATATTTACATGAAATATAACATCCATTCTTGCTGGAAATGTAAATAACTATATAACATAAATATATCTGAGGTTGTTGATTTATTTCAAGCAGTTTCATCTCCACAAGGCAACCTATTTAGTCTTAACTTTGATTATTTAAAACAACAATTCTAGTGCAAAAAATACATCCGTGAAATACAAATTATTAAATAGTGTAAAATAGTGCTAATAAAACAATAGAAAACAATAGAATTTGCATAAAATTGCACTAACTAGTATTATTAATGTTTCACAGATATACTTTTTGCACTCTATTCAGTTATTAAACCTGACTGATGGTGATTTTCAAATATTGCAAAGAATTGTTCCTTTCGGATATACAGTTAGCACTCTTTTAGAACAACGCAAAAACAATAGATTCAGTCTGATTTTAAAACTGGCTAATCATTGTAATCTGTGCCAAATTAAAGTTAAGATGTAAAACAAATCACTTTCTGGAGAGAAAACGCTGGAAACCAATCACTAAACCTTTATCCAAAAGAGAGGAAATATTTACCTGCAAGAACATCATATTTTAAAACAAAGAAATGAATGGTATACCGGTACATGTAAAATGCATACAAGACAGTGGTGGATTGTTTATAGTTACTAGTCCTTTCTCTATAGTGTGCAAGGAACACCTTTGGATCTGACCTTGACTTAATGTCACTCTTGGCCACTGTGAACAAGAGTGGCAATAAAAAAGTCAAAATGAAAAAAGAAAAATGTTCAACAGAAAAACATCAAAAGCGAAATTGTTCTGTGACAAGTTGCAATGGGGCAAAGTGTTTTGTGACAAAGTGACAAAGTGACAAAATCAATTCTAACTAAAGTCAGATGTGTCAATGACAAAGGTAAAATAGACAACTTTGTAATATGCCCCTAAATCATTTTTAATTTTGGACTTCTTGACTTTTTCACTGAATTTTTAACTCCAGCTCTCAGGCAGCATATAATCAATGCTCCACATAAAACCTCAAAATCAACATTTTTATTTAAAACGTATAAGTACAAAACTTCATACTACTTTGCCATCATTTCTGAATTATTTCAATCAGTAAATGCTTTTCTTGACACCACGGGCCATTACTCAAAAACTAAGCATTTTATCAAAACAGAAGACACAGTTTTAAAGATACATATGTACTGGTTGACATAACCCAAAAATCATGGCAAAGCAGTTTAATAAGAACTTTTTGAGTTAAATACGTTTTTTATCAACTCGCAAATGAAAGCATTCAATTTTTAGGTTTTCTTGTAGCACATTAGATATCATTAATCTGAGAAAAGAAAGGGCCAAACTCTTGCTGAAAAAACAGCTGAAATATCACTGAATCAATCTCTGGTTTAAAGAGAATTTTAACCTACGATAAGTGTTAGTCTACAATTAAAATCCCTGACCCAGGATGAGTAAATCCTAGGTTAAAAAATGCATTGATCAAATGGGAAACTAACCCTGGATTTACTCATCCTGGGTCAGGGATTTTAATCGTAGATTAACACTAATCCTAGGTTAATTTTAATCGGCTTTCGTACACTACAACCAACTTAAAGAAAAATATAATTTTTATTTGAAATGGAACTTTTTTGCATCGGTCAATAAAAACCTTGACTCCCTGGGAAGGCCGGGGAAGTAATATGACATCTGATGTTGTTTAGAAAGCATTTATAAATTGAGGTGAGGGAGGTAACAGTGCTGTCATAACTGTATAGGTTATTTCATAGTGATTTATGGGTATTTTTGCCCCAGAAAGCCATGTAAATTAATGTTACTTCCAGTGGGCAGTATTCTTGGGAGTCATGGTTTCAAATGACTTATCGTGCATTGTGTTATAGGTAATTAAAAATGCACTTTTTTAGTAGAATTGAAATTTCACAGTCGAACTATACAATTATTGTAAACTTCATAACATTAAATGCTAATTACTGATTTTAATGTCGACCAACTCAGGTTATTGAAAGACTATGTACAATACAAATGTCATAAATATCAATTCCCTATCTTCATGATATTATTGGAATGTGTTTTTATAATTGAAACTGAAAAAGTTGAAATAAAAGGTTTGATTTTACTATATCATTGACTAACTTAATTTGCTAAATATCCCATTGTTGCATTGAACCAATGCATATATTTGATTGATTTGATCTACCCACTACACAATACCATGTATGATTGAATTGAACTAGGCAATCCTTTGTACAATGCCACAGTGTTATTGAATTGATCTATCCAATACTTTGTACAATACCATGTATGATTGAATTGAACTAGGCAATCCTATGTACAATACTACAGTGTTATTGTATTCATCTATCCACTACTTTGTACAATACCATGTATGATTGAATTGAACTAGACAATCCTTTGTACAATCCTACAGTGTTATTGTATTGATCTATCCAATACTTTGTACAATACCATGTATGATTGAATTGAACTAGGCAATCCTATGTACAATACTACAGTGTTATTGTATTGATCTATCCACTACTTTGTACAATACCATGTATGATTGAATTGAACTAGGCAATCCTTTGTACAATACTACAGTGTTATTGTATTGATCTATCCAATACTTTGTACAATACCATGTATGATTGAATTGAACTAGACAATCCTATGTACAATACTACAGTGTTATTGTATTGATCTATCCACTACTTTGTACAATACCATGTATGATTGAATTGAACTAGGCAATCCCATGTACAATACTACAGTGTTATTGTATTGATCTATCCAATACTTTGTACAATACCATGTTAGTATTGCATAGGACTAATATAATCCTTTATACAATACCATGTAGGATTTTATAGGACTAATCCAATCCTTTATACAATACCATGTAGGATTTTATAGTTGTACCCAACTATACAATCCAACATATATTTGTATAGAGTTATACAATTCATTGATCAATCACCACATGTGATTGCATAGAGCCATTTCCTGTGCTAGCTATTTGTACAATCACCTGGCGTTTATTTCGACTAAAAATGACATCTTGATTTGATAGTGTAAATAAATATACTCCAGGTGGTTTTAAAAAATATATATCTTTCGAAAATCCCCTAGAGGAGTACCACATAACATTACATTTATTTTACGTTACATTAAAACGTTACACCACAACGGTGGCCCACAAGGGCAAAACACAAAACAATTTCAAAACTGAAACAAAATAGTTTTATGTGAAACAAACAAAAAAAGATTTGAAGAACAACTATTTTTTGTAGAACACAACAGTTGAAAATATAGAACACATATATTGAACAAAACATTCTTTTATGAAACACATAAAAAATACAACACAACAGTTTTTTTATGAAACAAAATAAAAGTCGAAACACAAATCATATCAATAGACTGGGTTCTATCTAGATACATAGTCGAGAGGGGCCTGAGTCGTATAAACAGGAATCCCGAGCAAATGGGTAAGGTAAAAGTCTGGGTAAAAGTTTTCAATGTGGTTGTCGTTAAGCCAAGTTTTGTCAGGATTATGGTTCGTGTTTTTATAAATTTTGCCCTAAATGCGGCAAATCTACAAGTACCAACAAAAAAGTCAAAACTTTCAATGATTTTGTAGCGGAGAAAAGTGCAGATAGAAGCTTATGTACGAAAACGAGCAACAAAAAAAAAAACAGAAGAGTTTGTGACGATTACAATTGGAATTGCCACAAGTACTCGTGGCGTTGTAAAGCTTATCCGTGGCAATAACTTACCGCTGAAGATCGGAAAAGGTGTTTCAGCTGAGACTTTGTTGATCGAGGCATCGAAGAAATGGACTGCCTATGACAGATCGTTGAGCACTGACAGATCTTACAAGTTATATATGTTATCCTGCTGGAACTGAGGTGCGTTACCTGCCAGGAACTCAAGAACAATTCTGCCTGGAACAATACAAGGAAGAACTGGGTAAACCATATGCAAGAATCCAATTGTATCTGGTCCCACTGAGTGAAGAAGGAGAATCTGATCCATGAAGGCCCGTGCAAAACGCACGCAACATTGTTGGACCAACATGGTTGCTCCAACATGTTGGGCCTGTTTAAACACCCTGTTGGATGATGTTTGATGAAACTCATCCAACATTTCTTTTGTTCTCGTGTTCAACAAACCGTATCGCAACAATGTTGGCCAACAATGTTGCGTGCGTTTGCTCGGGCCTTGACGTTGACAGTGGGCCAAGTGGGCACACATTGATGTTGATCAAGAATGTAAGCAACTAAATGTAGTCAGCTTTTACTTTATGTGGATATTTATATCTTCCCTGTGTATTTATTTCATTTAATCATGAATATGTTTCCTATTGATTAGATCAGGGACCTAGTGGTCAAAATCATACTAGTACTTCCACAGCTGCAAGTACAAGTACCTTAGCTTTTGATATAGAAGGTCAATTAGCAATTTAATATGCAAATGAAAGTTGTATATTTTTTGTAAAAATTGGGAATTTTTTTAATATATTCAATAATATGAAAAGTCAAAAGTCCTATAATAGCCAAAAGCTAGATAGTAGTTAAATAGAGTTCATACACTAAAAGTGTGCAACATAAACACCACTAATTACTGCTAAATTATGCAAATCCTATTGTTTAATTAACACTATTTACTACTAAATATTAGAGTGAAGGCATTTAACCCGTGAAATATAAATTGCTTGCTAAAGTGTAATAGTCAAATAGACTCAAAAGAAAACAATGGAATTAGAGACTGCTAAGGTGTATTAGTCTAACATCTTTTTCACGGGTTAAATGACTTCACTCTAATAACACTTTCAGTGTTTGTAGTCTACTATTGCAGATAAGTTCTAAATTCAATCCTATTGTTTTTAATTATTGCTGCTATACATGTCTTGTGCTTGAAGCTGTATCTTGTTATATTTATATTATATATTTGGTCTTAATATTCCAATACAACTTCATTTCTCTGTCTATGTATTGTGCTTGTAATTACTAGATTATATTGCTGAAGAAGATGGAGTTAAAATGCTATTTTGCATTGTACAAGATTGCTTTACAGTTACATTTTGTGCATTCTATCAGGACTTTTTTAGTGATGTGAATTTTTCCAACACAGATACAAGTACCACAGCCTTCAGTGATTTTGAAGGTATTGTATGAAGACCTGTAATTACATTTAAAAATTTGTTCATTAGCAAAATATCTGCACACTTGGGATCCTCATTTCTTCCCAATAGGCCTTTTGCAGCTAGGAGTCACGTGATCTTGTCAATCAAAAAATTTAAGATTGGCTTGTGATAACCCATAAATGTGATAGAGTATATCAAGATAAGTATTCTCTGAAAGTCTCAAGGCCCGTGCAAGCGCACGCAACATTGTTGGCCAACAACACGCAACAATGTTGGGTTCAACATGTTGCGAGCGTTTGCACACCATGTTGCGTGTTGTTGCGATTTGTTGGATGAAGTTTGAAACTGGTCAAACAAGTCCCAACATTTCTTCTGTTTTGCGGCCATCGAAGCGTAGCCCAACAATGTGGCTGGCGCACGCGCACTATCCATGGAGATTTCAAGTCACAATAAATACACACGAACAAGAATCCTTTGTATTATCATCGGAGCGCCAAACATGTTGGCATTGTTGCGAGTGTTTGCACACACCCGCCAACATCGCGCAAAAACACACAACAATGTTGGATGTTGTTGCGTGCGTTTGCACGGGAAGTGTGAGATTTTTTTTGAATTCGTCAAAAATAACAAAGTTTGTACAGTAATACTAAGTCTACTAATTTGGAGACACTTTAAAAAATTCCAACTCCATCATTATCAAACCTATCAAGCTGAAACTTTCAGATTATACATATCTCAACATTCTCTATCAAATGCCGGTAGTTACTTTGACAATCCTAGATTTTTTGATTGACAAAGTCATATTACATCATTTGATCTCTTGCTGCAAAAGGCCTATTGATTCGTTGAATTGATTTTATCTTTTAGCTATGGGATTAATGGATAGATAAATATGCAATTACAAACCTGACATATTATAGCCATCTTATCACCCCCAGTATTATCGATCCTTATAAAAGTACTAAGAGCGCTTTCCTTCAAGCAGAATCGACCGGTCCGCGCGATCAGTTCTCAAATGGTACCCGTCAGTTCTCGGAACTAGTTCGGGTCGCGCTGGCCCTGTTCGTAGAGCAGAACTCGCCAGTTCTAACGAGTTCTATCCCATAGTCCCTCGCACTTGACTGTGTGTTTACAAACATGACGGAAACAACTAGTGCTTTGGTAACTTGGAAGCAAGAGCATACCAAGCTATTAATTGCTTTAAAGAAAGAAAATCAGACTGACTTTACCTCTGGAAGGATGAGAAAGAAAGAGGCGTGGAGGAGAATAGCCGAGCCGTTTAATAACACTGCCGGGGTCGATGTAACTGTTACAGGAGATCAATGTTCTAACAAGTGGAAAAAGCTGGAGGATAAATTCAAAAAAGTAGAAGACCAAAATTCCAAAACGGGCAGAAACAGACAGACATGCGACTTCTACGATGAGCTTTCAGATTTCTACGGTGATAACCCAAAAATAAGCTGGCCTTTGTGCCCTATTGCGTCCAATAAACAAGTAGAGCAAGATGGCAGCGACGATGGAGCTAGTGAAAGTGATGAAGAAAAGAAGGAGCAAGTCTTCGGCCGGGGATAGAGTTTTTGCGTGAATTTAAGCAGGAGAAAAAGGAAGAGGACCAAGGGAAGAGAGAGCTTTTACAAAAGATGCATGACGATAAGATGGACGTCATAAATCGACTGCTGAACGTTATAGCGAAAAAGTAAGACATTGTTGTGAAAAAGTTATTTATTTCAATTAATTACAAAACGTTCACATTTAAGCTTAATAGCTTTTGTTTATATGCTGAACTATTTAATTTTAATAAGTTAATATTAATGAGCTTTACAAAGGTAATAAACAAAATCATATTTGTATAAACAATTTATTCAAACATATTGATAAAAGATCTATGTACTGTTGCAGAGAATAACTTATTTATTCATAAATATTTTTCTACAAACATATTTATAAAAAATGTATTAACTTATTTATTCATAAATATTTTTCAACAAACATTGATAAAAGTAATTGGAACTGACGCATACCATTTGACCGACCAGAACCAGTCCACCCGGTTCGGTCGGACCGTACTTAATGGAAAGCGCTCTAATATTACTAATCAAGTCTTCACTTATGATAATACAGAAGCTGATGACTCATTGCTATCCTTTGCAATTAAAGAAAGCAAAGCCGAACTAGATCAGAGTGCACCACTAACCATTGGTCAGGCTTTAAAGCAAAGATTAGACAAAACTACACTAGATGACTACACATTGATTGAGTGGACAAGAAAAGACCTGGTCACCAAGACCTTTGAATCTTTGGAAGATCAGGTCATCAAACCACATTTAAGGAACGCTGATTTCAGAACCGAACGTTTTAACACAACTAAATATGGTAAACATTCATTGATCTATTTTGGCCCGCACCTATGGTCTAAGCTTAGTAGTAAAATAAGAACACTACCCACGTTGGGAGGCTTTAAAAGAGCAATTAGTAGAATGGACCTGGATTCCTTAACAACTTCCTGCAAGAACTGTACACTCTGTAATTATTAATTTAATGCATCTACCTTGGTCAGACACAGCCTGAGGGGATGATTCCCGCGGCCCAGCCCCCTTGAAGATTGGGTAGCGAAGTGCTTGTTTTTTCAGGCTGTGTCTGACTATAAGCGAGTATTTTATAGTTTTATCTACTTTTACTTATACTACATCACCATGTACATACTTTATTATAATTATATTTCTTATATTTCTTATCTATATATTTATTTATTCATTTAGTCATCTACATATATTTATATATATTTTTCTTATAATTATATTCATAGGTCTCCCCAATTAGCAAAGCACTTGTGCCGAGCTACTATACATTTATCGTGACTTTAATAAAGTTATTATTATTATTTAATTGAAAAACATTTTGGGGAGGAAGCTCTGGACACCGGGGGAGTCACAAGGGAGTATTTTACTGAGTTTTTTAAAGGCATTACTGTATATAGTGATTTAGTTCGTGGGAGCTACTCAAACATTACCTTTAGGCATAACTTAACTGCATTGAAAGAAGGGAAGTTTGAATTAATGGGAAAGCTTATGGCAGTGTCTGCTCTAAATGGTTGCCCTGGACCGCATATTTTTGCTCCCTCATTGGTTAAGTCCCTTTTTGAACAGTCAGTAGAAATATCTTTAGATGAAGTTCCAAATGACTGTGAATATTTGCCAAAACTAACTAAGATTTTTGAATGTAATGATAATTCATCATTTGGTCAAGCCGTAAGTGAATTTTCTGAGCAGTTTGATATGGGTTACATCAAAGCTGTGGTAAATTTAAAAGATAAGGGAAGGATGATTGATACTTGCTTGAGGCACATTATGATCAGTAGTATTGCAGAAAAGATGGCAAGTTTTAAAAAGGGTCTAATGAGCTTTGGGGTGTTTGAAATAACGTGCAATTTCAGTGATGAAGCTGTAAAACATTTTATTGAGGATAAAGTTTGTATCGAGGATGTTAAGAAATGTTTTGAGCCTTTGTATTCACATGATGCAATTGAAAATACAAACAAAGTGGAACTTGTCTACAAGTGAAATCATTTTCTAAAGCTAATTAGTAAAGTAAAACAAAAAACATCAGTTTTTTCTTGTCTTGGCTTAGAAATCTCCAAGTGACCCTGAGGAGAGAATCCTTTCCTTAGGTGATTTGTTACAATTTGGGAGTGGGTCGCGATATCTCAACTTTTAAGGGTAGTTTGTTATTTGAACATGACATGACACCAGGAAGGAGAATGAGGGCAAATACATGTGCTTTCAGCATTACAATTCCAATTCATTCTAGATATTATGATGGCAATTCTGGAACCTTCCTCAACAATGCTACTGAAGACATTTATGAGACCTTTGGTTTTGGTTTTGCATAAACAAACTTTGTGCACCACAGTCATAGCTTGATTTATTGAATCTATCAGTGTACTATCTGATTGGCCTGGTTTCTGTTAATATTTCAAATCAATAGCACAATGCCAAACAAAATCAAATGAGTGCAGTGCACAGAGATTTACTTTGGGCCTTTACTTTGGGCCTTTAGTTAATTTCATATTTTTATATTAAAAGCTTTATATCAAATAGAAAAAAAACACATGTAAGAACCTAGATGCTTTTTGTTCTAACCATAAAGGTAGGTTTTCGATCAGTTTCTATATTGCTGTCAAGAAGAAAAGTACAGTCACTTGTATTGATTATTGTGTCCTTTTGTATAGAAACTATACGAACACTGAAAGTTAATATAGTCACCTATCAATGTGTCATATTTTATCTTTGTCTTTTACAATTTTCAGTCACGACCAATATGTTGTAAAGGTTGATGGGTCAGGACGCCTCTCCTTAAGAAACCGTCGCTTCCTCAGGGCATACACACCTGCGACACCACACACTGAAACACCCGTCCTCATCGTGATCGTTGCCCGCCCAAACGCTATGAACCCGAAACGGGCAACTGGACCAATAATTAGTCTGCTCGCCCACAATAGTTTGTGGCCTCCCAGACTGGGGGTGATGCAGAGTTTCTCATTACTAGCCAACCGCTGACCAAAGATCGCGGTCCTCAATATCGGACAGGGAAAACCGCTGACAGAGAGATGTCAGCCATGTTATTGTTAAGATTATCTTGTTATCGTTTATGCCGACTCTAAGAGCTATTTTGACTGTATATCTTCGTTATTGTAAGTACATTAGTAGCCAGTCACATACTTATTGTATCTACTAGTAACTTTACCATGTAATTCGCTAATCACTTCTGCATTGTTGTCATAATAAACGAATATCAAACATCGAGGAGTAACGCTTCAATCCGTACTTTGAATCAATGACGAACACTACAGTGCTAAAGCATAATGTCCCATTGTTTAGAGACAAAAATGGAAGACGCTATTGCCATCTAAAAGGTCGATCAGAAAATGAGTAGGTAAAATGCTTTGTCCCACAAGAAAAAAAATTAAACAGCAAGCTTATATCATTATTTCTCTTATTATAGACTTCTCAGAGCAACTGCCTACAGATGGCTTATAAGATGGGTGTGTGGCAATTTGGGTTGGGAAAACTCAAGACCTTTATCAGCCTGCATATATACCACTGCATCAGGACAAAAATTAAGTCCCACAACGTGACTGGATATTCTACTTCTAGAGAAAGAGATAATTGTACAATGCTAAGTTTATTAAGAAATATTTTGCAATGAGGGTGGTGGTCTAACTTCCCACCAAAGTGACAGATCCAACTGAGTTTCTGTGATAATAAATAACTCACTAGGAACTGTACCAAGTCTGAGCAAAATCGGTGAACCCCCATGTTGCACCTACTGCATAGTCCTATCACGGACACATTCTTAAAAAAGATAGGTACAGTGGAGAAGTTTATGTGAACCCAGCCAAAGGGCTTTCTGTTTTGACGAAATGTGAAACTTTTTCGGATCATTTGGTTATGCCACAAAGCATCTGAGGTACATTAGATCCACAATCCAATTTGGTAATATTAAGTTATATTAAAAGTTTAAATTAGAGTTTTAAATAATATTTTAAATTCAATTTTGTTTATTTAAGTTAAGGTAGCAACAACTGGAGGAACAGAGATACCAGAAAGAACTAGAGTTTAGAATTCAACAAAGAAGGGAGGCAAGCGAACATGAGTTGAATGTGATGCGATTGTTTTTAAATGTAGGTTCCCAGTTCTCAATAGGAACTGTGAGAAATGTGAGAAATATTATACAATTGATGACAATCTCATAGGCCAAGAATGCAATCTACTTGATTTCTGAACTTAAACAAGGTCACTTGATCTTCAATGATGGTACATCATTTCTTGCCAGGTGTTTCAAATTTAGAATAGCAACACAGCTATCACATCTATACCTGTAAAATCCGAATCCACCAATTGTACACAGAGACATCAAACCAGCCAATGTGATGGTTGCAGAGTACACACACATTACAAAGTTATGTGACATGGGTTTGAGCAAGATGTCACACGCAACGCTTGCCAGCAAAGGAGCTGTGACTGGTTCACCTGCCTACATGGTACCTGAATGCTTGATGTACCAACAAACAGCCACATTAGAATCAGATGTTTGGTCTTTGGCTTCAACACTTCAGGAGCTCTTCACAGAACAAGAAGCTTGTGTGTATATAAATTATGTACATATGATATGTATTATAATGTTAATTTTCAATGTAAGATAATTTCAACTTATTCTAGCAAATGTTATATTGAGGACACATCTGCCTTAATCAAACTGGAAATATATTGAATTGATCAGTGTTTCTAATCTCAATGATTAAGGCAAAAGAAATACCAGAAAATTTCACAAAAGGTTGCTCATCTTTTGAGCTTCTACAAAATTCATTCTTGGCAAATAATAGGGATAGTATTAACCCATTCTTGGCAAATAATAGCTACATTTAACCCGAAGCAAAAATTATTTTTGGACAAAAGGTACTACGACTTTCCTGATATGTATGCTCATTGCCATCAAAGATCAAAGTGTTTTCTTTTCTAATTTCATTTGTTAATATCTATTGTGAAGACTTGGGAAATGGAGGCAACACATAAGCCCAATTATAAGGCCCAAGTGAGCCATATGGCTCAAGCACGTTTCAGACTCAAATTCCAAAGTGAGCATATGATACAAGGGCTCTGCAAGATTTGAAGAATATTGAGAATGTTTAGCCAGGCAATCCTTGTTATACTTGACCAATCTCATTATCACCAATAATATTTCAGATTTGTAAAAGATGGGCCCATCCTCTCATTTTTTCCAATACAACAGGAGCCCGCAAATACAATTTCACCACATGATCTAAACCACATGGCCACATGACATTGATTTTCCTCTTCTCGATCTACAACTTTTTTTCTGCAAGGGCTACTTTTACTGCTTCCAAAAAGCATGGCATTCGAAGTCAATCGAAACTGGTTATCATTATTTTTATTTAGACAAGTTCATTCTTGATGATAAAAAAGTGCAGAAGAACAAGAAGGTGTGCTTGCTTTTCAGATGGACAAGAATTCCCAAATGTGGAATCAAGCCAACCCAAAGCGTTCTGTTGATTTTAGAAAGATGCCTTGTGAAATTGACAAGCATGGTATTGCTGTTTTACTTGATACATTATAAATATACATGATATACTTAAACTTGAAAGTCAAAACCTTTAGTACAAACCAACTAGTGAAATAACTACGAAAAGAGCCGGTTTTGAAGACTTGTTGTTTGAAACCAAACTTATCTTTATTATTCTGTTTCTTCTCATAGCTTAGTATTAAAATAATGCTTTTTTGCTCGTAAGGAATAAATACGAGGAAGAGCCACAAAACACTGAAAATCCTTTTGCAGAAGTTTTCAAGTTGAAAGGAAACATCTTTCATGAACACTTCTAAAATATCTAAGGAGATGCAAATTCAAATTTATTTCAAACAAATTGAAACATGCCATTCAGAACCTATGAGCCACAAGGCAGTACCCCTCGCATGGAACCAGTAAAAAGAACCGGAATCATATGTACAGAAAAAGTTACAGCTTCTTAGATACATGGCCGTAAACAAAAGGGATCGGAGTAGTAAAATGAACTACACTGACTTGATTATTTAGAGGGGATTGAGTCCAGTTGAATAAGTAACCAGGTTTAAGGTAGTAGATATGGATAAAATGCATGTCATTATAAAAGATAATCTTGCTTTATGTGCATTGGTAATCATGTTTAAAGGCGAAATACTTTTTAAAAAGACCTGAAAATAGTTGGATAGCCGAAAAGATGCAATCTTGGTCAAAACAAATAACATAATGCATAGCAACGAGGGCTGCACAAGCGCATTTGAAATCTGTAACACGAACCCACGTGTAAAATCATAGGAAGATTGTCAGAGTTTTTTATGGCTTTTAATGATTAACTCATACACAAAGTGCTCATAGTTCGCATGGTCTTGGAGCTGGTTCACAGCTTTCTATCTCATACAAACGGCTTCCAGCCAGATACCATATTGCAATGACATCACAGTTGGAGGATTTCATTGAACAGATAAATCAAACACACTGTTGTTCCATGGAGAAAGGATGCAAAGGTATGTCTTTATAACTCTTCAACATAACTTGTTCTCTGTCTTCATAATGTTACAACTGATGTTGTTGAGGTGCATTCCTGCATTCCAATTGAATGTATTCCTTGCTTACTAGTATTTTTTTGCTAGCAATCAATCAAAAACCTTGAATTAGAAAGAATTGATTGCACGTGTAAACCAGCTATTCATGTGTCATGTACTTCACTTGCTGATGCCCAATAAAAAAATCAGATATTCCACTAAAAAATAGACTGTAAAATATCAAGCCATGTAGGACAATTTGCAGTTAAGGTGGTAGGATTGGATAAAATTGATTTTTTATGGAAAATGTTTAAAATTATAAATAAACCTTTATATTCAACTTAATTTCATAGCAGCAAAGAAGATAAAATTTACTTTTCAGAAATGTAAAGAAAGGTGTGAAATTTCACAGCTAAGTTGTCAATATGGCACAGGAAACCCAGAGTTGAAATCAGACTTTTCTCAAAATAACTCGATACTATTATTTCTGTTAAACAAACGATTATCATATCCATAAACTACATTAAAAAAGGAAACTTTTCACCGCAGCCCGGAGCAAAAGGACTTATATTTTAAAAATGAGCGATATTTGACTTAAAATGGCTCGTACAATTTGGCTATTGATTCTTTCATTCCGGGCTGCGGTGAAAACCTTTCTTTATCCCTAAATTACATGTTTAGCAAGTTTCAAATTTTTCTGTTAAGGGACTGGTCATAAAGTATAGGGGGGGGTGGGCCGGAAATTTCTGAAATCGTAATGAATGAATAAATGTGACCCACCCCCCAGACTGCACATTATTATAAGTGACCCACCCTTTGTAGAATGCACAAAAAATTATGACCCACCCCTATTTCTATCTTCAATATTTTAATCTTCAAAAATAAAATACAAACACTGCAAAGTTTGACTGAAGATTTTGTACAATTCTGTAGAAATACGCATAGTACTATTGAAATACCTTATTCAGAATCACCAAAATATCTCCTGGTATTGTACGTTGTTATTTTTCTCCCGGCCCTAGTGCGAACTATTGATGGTGCTGTATTTCCATCTTCGTCATCGTCATCTTCATCATCACTTGACGCACCAATCTCACACAGGACTATGTCGTTGTCGTCAGGCTCACTAAAGCCGTCCTCATCTTCCTCTTCATCTTCGTCCTCTTCATCTTCGTCCTCTTCCTCTTCGTCGTCTTCATCTTCGTCGTATTCATCTTCATCATCTCCAGTCACCATGTCTTCTCCACTTTCTTTCTCTTCGTCATTTCCCTTGCGATCATTAGATTTGTCTTTTCCAGTGTGATTGACGGTATTCAATGCACGCTTTGCCAGCCAGGCTCTTATCAAATGAACTTTTTCCATCTTCTT
The DNA here is from genome assembly GCA_949775045.1 of Metridium senile. Lineage (NCBI taxonomy): Eukaryota > Metazoa > Cnidaria > Anthozoa > Actiniaria > Metridiidae > Metridium > Metridium senile. The sequence goes on along the minus strand of OX459096.1, from coordinate 5,700,548 downwards.
TGACTTATTCTGAGTGAGATTGTGTTTACATAGGAACATATCTAAAATAGGCACAGTTAGCTTTGAGAGAGTTCCTTTCTGGAATAACTCATCCCAGTTAAAGTCCTCATAAGTCTTGCTTTTTTGATCCATTTTAAACTTCCTTCGTCCTTCAGCTCGTTTGTCTTTTTTAAGGTTTAAGTATTCTAGATGTTGTAAGTATTTTTCAATTAAGCCTCGTTCCACAGCAAATTTATTAGAAAATTCTAAAATTGATTCTGGATCATCCGAAGAAATGGACCCCTTATAAAAAGATTTTTTTAGTTGTGCTCTTGGCTGGAAGTCATCTACAGGTCTTGGTTTGCCATCCAAAGCGGTGGGTGTTGAATGGCAAGGTAGATATTGTAATTTCGGTAATGCTGTCGTATCTGGTAAAGGTCTGGGCACTCTCTTTAGTCCTTTATTGGTAAGAGGAAATTTGGTACAAAAGTCACAAAGAGACCCAGATTCGTTTTCTTTCTTACGGTCTTCCTTAATAAACTCCAGGTAGAGCTCTCCAACCTGGATATGTGTTTGTCTTAAGCACAGTAAAAAAAAACATTGCACAGAAATTGCATGGCCCACCCCTTTAGTGGTGCATGATATTTTCTAGCCCACCCCTTTTGGGATGCATGAAAAACCACGGCCCACCCCCAGATTTTTCCGGCCCACCCCCCCCTATACTTTATGACCAGTCCCTAAGTATCATGAATTTTACAGTCATTACAACACCATTGATTCCATAATACACCGTTTAAATTGGCCGTCAAAAGCTTAAATCACGTCGAATATCCGCCATTTTGTTTCATGTCAAAGGAAGTCAATGCTGCTTCGATACCCGATCGATAAAAGCCCGTAAAAGCCCGAATATCAACGACAAATTCGCGATTTGTATTGCGAAGCGACTCCGAAGCCACACGAGGTATAAACACATGACGTAATGCTTAACAACGTGTAACGCAATATTTGAAACTTGATCTTTTCAATTTTATCCGTTCAAAACAAGGCCTAAACTACTGCTGGAAGTCTTAAACCTTTGTAGCTTGATATTAAATACTTTCCTAAAGTGTTTTATAATCAAAATATGTGTTTAAAAGAAGGATTTTTCTAGTTCTAAGTATATCGTGATTACTAAATTACTTGTCAACATCGCGCCCTAGAGGTCACAGTGTTGAGTTTTCTCTCAAATTTCAACAAAAATAACATGCTTGGATACAAGGTTTTTCGCTGTTTATTCTGTTGTTCGTGAAAGAATGGAAGTTTAACCCAGCCAAACTGAATTGAATATTTATAAAGCATTCAGAAACGGTAAAAAATGACAAGTTTGTTATCCAATCCTACTACCTTAAAGAATTAGAAAGTAAGAAACCAAGCGTTTACAATAGTTATTGTCTAAAGCAAAGCTATAGGTTGAATATTTGTACTCTAAAGAATTTAAAAATTCAAATTCCCATTCGAATTCCAAGAAAATATTTCAGCTATAATTATTCAGTGAAAACTCAGATAAAATGCTTATCAATTTTGATTTATTTTATTATTTTCATCTTCTAGGAAAACTTGAGCCTGTTCATCTAGAGGGAGAAAGGCTTGGGAGGTGTCACAACAGTACACTTTGCTTGCTTTGGATGTGGTTATGGCATTCATTATGCAAGTAGTCAGGTTGCCTTGACTCATCATAAGAGAAACTGTGTATCCTTGGCCACAGCACTGTGCTTCCTGGTTTATGGTCAAGGATATCACACCTATTTCAAAATTGTAAAGATGGGATTGGGTATGAATGTGCTTGCCAGCAACAACTTTTACCGTATCATCAAATTAGCATACCCACATGTAAATGCTGTCCTAGATGGGATGTGTGAGCATACAAAAGATGGCATGAAAGCCAAAGACCCAACTGAGCTAGGCAGCTGGCAAAGGGGAGTTACAACATCTGATGGCTGTTGGCTTATCCAAGGCTTTCATAGCCAGTGTTATACATTTGTCATGGTCGATTTCTTGACAGGTGGATTCTTTACTATGGTCACCTTTGCATGTGTGGAAGTAACAGCATTTCTGATACTGATTTGTTGGAGGGGACCTCAAAGTCTGCTGAAGGACACCTAGCATACATGATCTTCAAACAAGCCAAGGAGGAAAACTTGAATGTTGAACTGAATTGGCAGGATAAAGATTCTAGTGCTGAAATCTCATTCTGCAGCATATTCCCAGATGGTGAAATCAATCGTGTAATGTTGTGTGGAGGCCACATTGGACGTTCCCATGGGAACAATCTAAAGGAGTATAAAGGAAAGAAAGTTCTCCACTGTGGAATTATTGACAAACACAGGAAAAACATTCTAGAAATCCAGCATGTGAAATGTCCATGTGCAGGCAACAAGCACTCTAAATCGTGTGGCTGCCTTTCAGATAAGTTCATCGTGTCAGCAGAGGGAAATCATTTCTCCGCACTAAATCTGAATAAGAACAGTCCCGATGAATATTACAGATGCATGACTATTCTTGGCAAATATTATTGTCAAGACATACATAGTTGGATAAACAAAGACAGAGAAAAAGGATGAGTGTGGATTTCGTCCATTGAATGTGGAGAATGTGAAAATCTTGAAACTGAGAAAATATATAAAGATCACATTTTAAATGATCAGCTCAAGACTTTCTATGATGTAATCCACATCAAGGAGCTTTAAATTAAAAGTACAACAATATCTGTCTCCATCCTCGTCAATCCCCATCCACCCCATATATAGCTAACATAAGGGCTTATTGATTAAAACTGGTGCAATCTTGCACAATAAAATAGCAACTTTCAATACTTTTTATCATTGCAACTTCATAACAATAAACAACATATAACAAATAAAGTTGTAATTATTAACATTAAGATTTTTTCTATATTTTAAGGTTGTTATCATTTCTTACTAGAAATCAACATGAATAAATTTAACTGAATTTTTTTTATCAATAAAAAATTGTCTTGATTAGTTCACTTCAACCATTTGAATGGGATTTTTAACATTTTCCATTTTTTTAATTCTATTTCATTCCATTGCTTTGTAAAGGTCTCTCTGAGTTTCAAAATCAAATATCATTATGGTAGACAGAGCTTGTTGCTCACAAGAGCAGTGAAAAGGAAAGCAATCACTTTATAACATCCTCTGGTACTCTTTAAAATTTATTGATTTAGAAGAAGCAATTATTTGGCCAGTGCTAGATATATAAATGTTACAGCTTACCGTGCATTTCTATTAACTTGATCTTAAACAATTAGCATTTGTAATTGTATTCTTGTTTTAAAAAAACGTTCTTTAAATAATGGTCTACTTTTATAGTCGTATACAAACAACTGAGCAAAAGCAAATGTAAAACAGACACAAAATACTTCAAGTATTCACTGAAACCATACATCCCTGTTTTGTTGTCCATCATTGTGTCTTGTCTCTTTCTCAGTTGTCTAGGATGGTATTCAGCTGGATAATTTCTCCAAACTTGAAGTTTTCTCGTCGGATGTTTGCAAACTTTCAGTCGTAATTGAACTCCAGAGGGAACTCTGACCGTATCTACATGCACAACTAAGTATTATTAAATATGTGCAAATACGTGTAAAACAACTCATATTGTAAAAGATATTCAAGAAACCAGTTTTTTTGCTCGAGGACAAGCGACCACATGGAAAAATTATGAAATTGACAAACACGACTTTTAAACTTCGCAAAACTCACATTTCAACAACAATAACTCACAAAGTACTTCTAAAAAGGTATGAAAGGCTCTTATTAATGACCTAGTGATATTTTTGAAGCATTTTCATTGCACTTACCATCCGAAAAGCTACATTTTCCAACAACTTCTTCGTTATATCCACCATTTTGAAGTGGCGTTTGGTACCTGCAAAGTATTATGGGTTCAATGATCACGTGGGATGAAGTAAATGGTCGTGGACTGGACTGGAAACTAGATTCAAAGGAAGGGCGGATTACATGCACTGGCTCGTGACTGGAATGGAATGAACTGCTGGTAACAGAAGGAACCACGATGTCATTCTTGATCGCTGGCAGAGGAGACAAACCATTGAATGAAATACAAATTTTGTTTAGGAACCATACACGTTTTGAGCTTCAACAGGGCAGAACTTTCGAATTTTGCACGGGACTCTATACTTCCGTTAGGTTTAATTAAAAGAACTTAAAAAATCTACGTTATATTTAAAAAAGAAAAATTAAAAAGTTAATTTTTCTAACGTACAAAAAAATAGATTTTCGTAGGAGTTTTTGTTCGACTTCATTGGGTTTTGAAAGCACTAAAACTCGGACGAAATATGACAGATCAAGGTATTAGTTCTTTGGTTTTTTTTATTGAAAACTATCCATGTTGTATTTTAGAGGGATTCATTAGCCGGCATTTGTGTTTTTATAGTGTGAAAAAAATTTCTTAAATTTGTGATTTTTTTCATATCGCTTCCGTTTTCGCAAATTTTGCTTCAAAACCTCGCAAGTAGGCATATTAAGAGGGCGTCTCTGTAAGAACGGACCACTCGGTCCGGGATCCAAAAAACGATTTCCCTTATATTTCTACCATCCAAAGTACTATCTATCCTTATTACAAAACTGGACTTAGAATTGTTCTAAATGAAATATTTCGGCCGCTAGGCGAATTTTCGTACATCGACCCAAAAACCGCCGAAGGACACTGATTTTCAAGTTCGCTGAGGACTACTTTCAAAGTCCGTTTTCTCGGCTTTTTCTTGAAATGAAAACTTATTTTTGGGGTCTAAACTATGGTTTGATGTCTCGTCTGACTAGAAAAAGTAAAATATTTCTTTAGGATGTACAAATTACGAAAAGTTATTTAAATTTATCGAGACTACTTTATGCGTGACACGAAAAGCAAAGATTAACGGGTCTAGAAAATTGCAAATTACTCAAAAGTGCAACCTATCCCCGATATAAAACAGCATTCTACCTTGAGATGAGATGCTATTTAGTAGTTCTGTGCAATAAAATTTGTGGCACATTGCGTTTTTAAGAATTTGACGAAGCCCAAACTTGTACATTTTTACAGATATTTCCTTGCGTGACACGACTTGCCGTTGAGTCTAGACAACGTCAATCTTTATTTGCTCATGTTTAATTAATTTTATAAAAATAAACAATAACTAATAATACCTACAAGTTTATATTCAGGTGTTATTATTGTCATAATTAGATATTCTAGCTCCATTAAAATTTTATTACAATGTTTTTTTTGAAAACAATTTGCATAATCATATGTTAATGTACGAGTCAAATCCAAAGGTGCCCATCCCCCCCCCGGGCAAACCCCGGGCATTTGACAAGACTTGGGTTCCGTATAGTGGGGAATTTGACGCCGATTAGCTACTTGAACGGGCGGGCATTTGACGAGTGTCGGCCATCTTTAAAAATACCCAGAAAGCATTGGAGTCCTAACCACAGGTAGCCCATGATCAGGCAAAAGTCACACGGGAACGGAAACGAAAAGCAAAGAATTGATAGATAGTTTTTCCTTGTTATACACCTATCTCAAAAAACGTCAGAAAGAATTGGCGATTGACGAACAGCGATTGCAAAGGAGCTCTGGGTACTGTTCTTTCACAAGTAAAATTAAATTGACGAAGTATAAATGCTTGTCTTTGTGTTTTAGAGTCGAAAAGTGCAAAGAAAATCCAAGTTCTTTCAGTTTTTAAGATAGATTTGTGAATTATATCGAGATCCATCTTTCGGTCGTGCAATCACCAATCAAAAATTGCCAATAACCATTCTCTTCTTCAACGTTTTTTGAAATTTCCCTTCATATTTGATTGTACAAGTTTTGTCTACCATGTTCATGAGACGTCATGTAGTAGAAGGAAGTTTAAGTATTTTCTTTTCTACTTAAAGTAAAATTTGAGTTTATCACTGACTCGAGCTCGAGGGGCGGGCATTTGACCATTCTGTTGTTTCAATAGTGGGGCATTTGACTGTTCAGTTTGCCCAGATGGTGGGGAATTTGACCAATTTTTTTTCAAAAAGTCAAATGCCCGGGGGTTTGCCCGGGGGGGGGGGGATGGGCACCTTTGGATTTGACTCGTACATAAAGTCAAGTTGTCTAAAAACATTAACATTTAAACTAAGTTTTATATTTAGAAAATCTTCGTCTATTAATCTATGAAGCATGATTCTTATATTAAGTTGAATGAAACCTGGATGGCTTTTAAATCTTTTATTTATTTTAACTGAGTTGTTTTATGAGATTATACAATTGTGCACGATACAAATATGATTCACCATGATGCATATTTTATACTAAATGTGCAAAATAGCGGTGAACTTTTTAATGTTTTAAAAGTCTGAATTGATATCTAAAGAGAACAAAGCCTTTCGATACAATAATTCGTTAATTATCAATGACTTATTAAATACTGCATAGCTGTCTTTGCCAGACTACTTTTGTCATGAATTATTAGAATATTATTAGAATAACAAAATGTTAATTTTATTGGCTGTTAAGATTCTCAGATCGACTAGTTGGGCTGCTTGTGCATAGACTTTATACAAATATTTTCACTTAAAAAATTCGAAAGGGTGTTAACAAATACTCACGTGATCCAATTCGACAGTAACATTGAAAATCAACTTCACTGCTTTTGACATGTCAACATTGATCACATGGCGATCCTTACAATGCTTTCTTGGTCCACTGTGCTGTGGATAGCGACAGGTTATTGGTGCCCGCCAAAATCGTATTAAACTATGTCGATGACTAGGACATATGTGCATATTATTGTGTTGGAAATGTACGTCTAAAACTCCACACGAGTCAGAACTCAAATGGACACGAGTAAACACAAGTAAACACGAGTGAACACGAGTGAACACGAGTAAACAAGAGTGAACATGAGTAAACAAGAGTGTACACGAGTGAACACGAATGAATACGAGTGAACACGAGTCGGAACACGAATGAACACGAGGAAACACGAGTAAACACGATTGAACATATGAGTAAACACGAGTGAACACGAGTGAATACGAGTAAACAGGAGAAACCAGTGAACACGAGTAGCAAAAATGAAATGAAATAATAAATGAATATGAAAAAAAGAAATGAAAATGAGACAAATAGAAAAGAAAAAATAAATAACGAAAAAATAGGTCCAACTAGACATGAATCTATCAAAGCAAGTGATATTACTAAAATATTTGAAACATAGAATTAGTTTAATAAACAGAAATAAAAAGAAGAAATAATATGATTTTAATGAATTCATAATCAAAATTTATCGTTTCACAATTACGGCACTCCATGTTCAGTAAAATATACAATATAATGTTAATATAATGCATCAAAAATTGAACTGGATTACATGTAATGAACTATATAAGATTTGAAATCACAATGTTTAACAAATGTTTACGGTGACTGGCTACTTTTAGAAATAATGTCCAAAAGACGCTCAAAAGTAGCCAATCACCTTAACGTATATAACTATCAAATAGCAAAACAATCAAAATCCGGCTTTGGCTGTGATATAAGACAAATCAGGTGCATGGTGTGAAAAATTACCATTATGTCATGTGTTCTTGTTCAATCCCATGGATTATTTTAAAATAGGCGTAACACGTTTATCTATACTTTATGGAAACATTGTGATCTCAAACTTTATATAGTTAATTACAATCCAGTTCAATTTTCAATGCATTATATTGACATTATATAGCCTGTGAACGGTTCGAGGGGATTGGGGAGGGGAAGGGGATAGGAAAGGAAGGGGAAAGGCCCCCCTACCTTCTCAATCCCATTGAGCCGTTCACAGGCTAGACATTATATTATACTTTTTAATGTGCATTTGCATACATTTGATACATTCTTGCCTATTTTTCTTGCCTATTTGGCTTATTTTCGGGTTTTTTTTCGTCACTTTTTTTCATTTCCATTATTTTCTCATTCCATTCCTTTTTTTTTTCTTTCATTCATTTTTTCTTTATTATCTTCTTTTCTTTCTTTATTTTTTTTGTCACTCGTGTTCACTCTTGTTCTGGCTCGTGTGGAGTTTTAGACGACATCGGATGTGGATGGCACTACTTTTTTTTTTTTAAAAGAAAGAAAAATGGCATCACCGCTATTTAGCACAATTAGGGAAAAACATGCATCATGGTGAATCATATTTGTATCGTGCACAATTGTATAATCTCATAAAACAACTCAGTTAAAATAAATAAAAGATTTAAAAGCCATCCAGGTTTTATCCAACTTAGTATGAGAATCATGTTTCAAGATTAATAGACGAGGATTTTCTAAATATAAAACTTAGTTTAAATGTGAATGTTGTTAGACAACTTGACTTCGGCATATAATTATGCAAAGTTTTTATTAAAAAAAAACATTATTATGGTAAAATTTTAATGGAGCTAAAATATCTAATTATGATAGTAACACCTGAATATAAACTTGTAGCTATTATTTGTTATTTTTATAAGGATTGACGTTGTCTAGACTCAACGGTTAAAGTCGTGTCACGCAAGGAAATATCTGTAAAAATGTACAAGTTTGGGCTTCGTCAAATTCTTTAAAACGCAATGTGCCACAAATTTTATTGCACAGAACTACTAAATAGCATCTCATCTCAAGGTAGAATGCTGTTTTATATCGGGGATAGGTTGCACTTTTGAGAAATTTGCAATTTTCTAGACCCGTTAATCTTTGCTTTTCGTATCACGCATAAAGTAGTCTCGATAAATTTAAATAACTTTTCGTAATTTGTACATCCTAAAGAAATATTTTACTTTTTCTAGTCAGACGAGACATCAAACCATAGTTTAGACCCCAAAAATAAGTTTTCATTTCAAGAAAAAGCCGAGAAAACGGACTTTGAAAGTAGGCCTCTGCGAACTTGTAAATCAGTGTCCTTCGGCGGTTTTTGGGTCGATGTACGAAAATTCGCCTAGCGGCCGAAATATTTCATTTAGAACAATTCTAAGTCCAGTTTTGTAATAAGGATAGATAGTACTTTGGATGGTAGAAATATAAGGGAAATCGTTTTTTGGATCCCGGACCGAGTGGTCCGTTCTTACTGAGACGCCCTCTTAAATGCTGACAGATTATCTCGGAAATGAGCTCGGGACATCCCATTTTTCGTTTCATGTTTGGAATCAGCATTAAAGTTCACATTTCTCTTGCCGAACTGCCCTTTTACTATATATATACGTCGAGGAATTCGACAAAAATCCTTCAATGTAAGTTTGTGAAGTGATTCTATTGAAAAATACCTTTATCAAAGAAAGGGAATAATGTATTTCGCAAAGATTCCTTCGGAATGTATCTGACTAAGCTAATCTTTTATCAAAAATTTCGAGTAATTTTGACAGTTGGTTCAAAAGTGTTCAAATCAATGAACTTTATACACTACAGAATGTTGTGGCTGTACCGACAATTCGAACTGTTATTCATGTCATTTGTTAAGAACCTTTGAAATTACATGTAGTTCATGTGTCCAATAACCTTTAATAAACTCCAAGTCATTAGAAATCAGTGATGACTGGACCTTAAATGCTGGGTTGTAATTGAAACAACTAAATTTAATCACTGAAGATAAATTAAAAATATATTTGAACATTTGTATTCATCATGTGCTTGTTACATGTATAATGTATTTGTCATAATAAAATAGAAACTTGGAAACGTAGAATTAATAAGTGGTTTTCATAAAGTTTGTGAAACACTTTTTGTTCATATCACTTTCTAATTGTTTTGTTTTCAATTTTTTCATGCCTAAAATGTTGTTTCACAGTATGTGTTTATGAAAACCACTCTGTTAAATACTGAAGTAATAACATCTATTTATTGAAGCATGATCCTCTTTTCTCTGTTGTCTTTCTTTTCAAATCTAAAAACAAAAACACTTTATTTGAATCATATAGTTAAATCAGTAAATACAAATATATTTTACAATTATGTTGGGTTTATATCCTACTATTACATCTATTTCTCATACAAGTTCTTCTCAAAGTTAATACCTATTACAATCATTATATTAGTAAAATATGATAATTTGATTTAGTCCCCCCTTTTAGAAGTATTTAGAAAAAATATTTGGTAGTACACTATAGAAAATATGTACTCTAATGTCACACAGTTATTAACTCTTATTCCCAAATCAATTTCAATTTCAGTTTCAATAATACTCCAATCACAAACATTATAGTAATAGTTTTGAAACATTAATACTGGTGTAAATGATTGTTCTAGCAAACTTGATTGTTCATGTTGAATTAATTCTGAGGAATTGAGACAATGTCTACTGATACTGTACTGCTGACATCATTAATGGTCGAGTGATTTTACCTGTTAGACCACTCTAGTAATTGTGGGAGCTAGCACAGTAACTTAGTAATAGTAGGGACCGCAGAGCATATTGAAAAGTGGGGGGCTGGCAATTGAAAATTAAGCATATTGAAAAGAAGAAAGTATAAGGTATTTGTATGCCTGTAGTAGTATTCAGCCTTAATCATATACATGTATGTATATAGCTATGTATAGCCATGCATATCCATTTGGGCTAGCATTAGACATGAACCAAGCATACTAGTATAACCAGAAGTACATAACTAGTTAATATGCACTATAACTCAGTTGTTTCTATTAGAGTTATAGGTGTTAGCTGGTATATTAAGTATATGGCATTCATTAGCCAGTATCCATGCATCTGGTTTTATAATTATTGCAATGAATAATATAATAACAATAAAATAATAATAGTAATAATAATTAATAATATTTATCAATACATTTCAGTGGCCCGCCGGGTACAATGTCTGAAATTGTTACACATATTATTGTCTACAACCAATCAAGTCCACTAAATTACACCAGTATTTTTGTCAAAAAAAACTTTAATGTTTGTGATAATAATTTTAGTGTCATGATATGTATTCATATATTAGTATCAGTGATTGCAAAAATAAATAGTTGAGCTAGCTTATATACACCAGGCAGAAGGGCCATATTTCCATTTATTTTTTTGTGATCGCTCAACTCTTCCTCACTGGCATTCAGTTAATAATATGTAATTCCTAGGGTTTTTGCTAGGTTTTTGTAATCACTCAATTGCTATTCGAATCCATTGTTTAATTTTCATCTAAATTATATATCTACTGTATTAATATTAAAGTTCTTCCTATCAAAATAGATACCCAACTTTGTTTCACGACGGAAAATCACTGTACTATATCATCAAAGGGTAAATCGTAGACGATTGAGAGTACAGTTTCGATATGTAGTCTAACATGCCATGCAGGGAGATAGAGTTTCATGTCTTTAAATACCGGTTTGCTTGAAACAAACATCTTGCCCACAAAAACTTCGACATGCCCACAAAAGCGACTACATACAATTTAAACTATGATATCTCTAGTTTCTACCAGATTTTCCTGGAGGCCTAAGAAATTTCCGAACAATATGAAAACAACACAAATACATTACCTTTTGGAGTTTTCGCAGGTTCGTCTTGAAGCACAGTCGATAATAAACTTTCCATTTTCGTGATCTTCGCGCAGGTCTTGTGATATCACACGTTGCATATGAATAAATAAACTTTCTGGCTACAAGTATACAGGGTTTTCTAGGTAAAAACTCTAAAAAAGAATAGAGTTTTCGGCTAGGAAACTTTACGAATAGCTACGAATGTAAATTTGCACCACAGGAGACTCGCGCCGCCAAGCTGTGACGTAGCAAGGTGCGCAAATGTGACTACTTTCCCGGACTGATTAAAAATAATATTACTGCATATGTAGTTCCAGTTATTTTTGCTATGAGGCAACTTTTCTTTCTATTTATTTATTTATTCATTTATTTTATTAACCTATCTTTCTTTTGATTTTCAAAGAAATAACTGAATTTCTAATATATGAAGCTAAATCCTGGTTCTTCACTAGCGACGCAAGCGCAAGCGCAGACTCAAGCACAAGCACAAGAGGCCTTATTTCGTAGTGAAAACCGCCCACGCAAGCGCAAGGTATCAAAAATTTTCCTTTTTTCTTGCGTTTGCGCTTGTGCTTGCGCGTGGCACTAGTGAATAGTTTGTTTGTGCTTGCGCTTATTCACGTCTCGTTTTCACATGCTTGTGCTTGCGCTTGCGTTTGCGCTTGCGTTGCGTCGCTAGTGAAAACCAGGCTTAACTGTCAATTGCGTCTGTTTCAATTTATGTAAACTAGTTGTTAAAACATGTAGTGAAAAAAGATGAATGGAATTGATTGAATTAAAATTCTTTCAACTTTAAAACTGAGACAAATTAATATAATAGGTTAGTCATGGGCAGTGGTCGTGGGTGAAATAACATGGTGACCAAAGTAGAAATAACTGCTTCCTACTGAGTTCGTCACCTTCGTATTTTATTAAGCAGCGTACTGCAGTTCTTTTTCAACTGAAAAGTAGCTAGTGTTTATTTGTGAGGATACTCGAACCGTGAACACTTGACATTTTTCATGTTATTAATTTGTCAACCTTCTACTATACTTCAAAACCTCTAAAACTGAAGCATTTAGTTCAAATACACTAAGTGTTAAGTGTAATGCTGAGTGAAATGGACGCATTCCGATCCGAGATATTTATGAAGATTACAAATATATCAATACCATAGAGATACACCTACTTGCAGTAAGGCTGTCATACAAAAATATACATTTGTTATAAAGAAAATAGAACATTTGTGATTTAGTACGATAGGAATTGATTAAAAGACAAAAGAAGATCACTCAAGCTGAACACTCTCTTTTGTCTTTTAATTAATTCCTTTCGCACTAAATCACAAATGTTCTATTTTCTTTGTGACAAATGTTCTATTTTTTATGACAACCTTACTGCAAGTAGGTGTAATCTGAAGAAATATAAAGGTTTCTTGTAATAAACAGAAAAGCTATAATATTTTTGAATTGTGATGAAATTCTTTGCTTTTTAGAATGTTTCTACTTACTCAATACTTTCAATGAGACACGATTGTTGTGTGACTTGATATTATTATAAACAGTTGCTTATAGGTCTTGTCAACTAACATCCTCAGGAACTCAGGGGCAATCTTCTGTCGCTCGTTTCTCGCTCCCTGCAGAAAAATACTTTTCACAAAAATTATTTCAGAAAATTATAGTCTTTATTAAAGTGAGCATTTGAAATGGCTTTTGAAGTTTACACGTTTTAGAAGACACTTGTGTTCCATGATACAAAAACAACTTACAGTTTTAACGGTTCGAGTGATCCTCACTGTAAAACTCGTCACTCTTGAGTAGTTGAGTACGCGTAATAAGTGTTCAGTTCAAGGGCAGTCATTAAACCAGCTCTTGACTGGCAATTAGCTGCAGGTCTTTAATTAGAGGAGAGGAACAGATCAGGGAGGAGGGAAAAACAGCAAAAATAAACAGGGAGGAGGGAGAAAAAGAGGTTAACTAGTAGAGTGAGAAATAAAATACATAGGTAGGAGGGAGAAGGTCGATTTTACCTGATTAATTATTGAACTATATGGTCTTAATGGACTTATCTCTGCCGATACAAACTATAAAATAGTTCAAGTTTGTACCAGTTGCACTCTAATGAATAGCCTCAAATAGCTTTTATTTAGAAAGAACAATCAAAGTCAGGGAAGAGGGAGAAATGATCGAAAAAAATAAGGAGGGAGAAAAATGGTAAAAAAATTTGTGAAGAAGGTTATTATAATCCCTGTTCCTCTCCCCTCCATAAATAAAAACAAAACCGAGATATAACAATTACCTTATAAAAAAGGTGCGAATCAAAAAACCGTGGGCACCTAGAAATATTTTAGAAATCGTTTATTGTTCGTTGAACAACTCAGAAACAACTATTTCACCGCAAGAAGTTTGACTGATGTGTACTATGATAATTGTTTTGTAATTAGAGTTGTTTTTGAGTTGTTCAACGAAAAATAAACGATTTCTAAAATATTTCTGGGTGCCCACGGTTTTTTGATTCGCACTGTAGCACAGCAACAATCGTAAGCTTCAACGAATTGACTGTTGAAAACCGATTGGTTGCAAAAAAAAACCTTCTTAGTGACCTATAGTGGAAGAGAGGGGGTATAATAGCACCATAGAGTTTCACTGATTATAATTTAGAACAATTTTTGGGAAATCTTCGGCCCTTTTTGTCCAATCTGTATGGAAACCATTTGAATTTGTTGAAAAAATTAGAAACTGTATTAAAACAGCAGTTTTTCTTATTGAGTACAAAGTTCAAATACCATAAATTCTCTGTAAATAAACATTTATTTTACCTAAAACAAACTTCCTTTAAAAGCAAATTCAAGAGCATTAATCAAAATGAGGATTAAAATAAATAACTATCATTTTCAACACGTGAAATTTTCTTGCTTTAAACAGGATAAAAGCGGGTGGTACTTAAAAAAACACTTATTTGTGTTTGAGTATTACGATATAAAAGGACCAAAGAATTGTCTATACATTCATTGTGTTCTTGAAGCTCAAGGAAGATTTCAAGACCAGGTGGGCAAACTTACAATACTGAAAACAACTACAACATTTTGAAGGTAAGTTATTTGATTTATAATCTGTCTGGGATTGAAAAGAAAAGGAGGTCTCTAAATCAGTGCAACAAATTTATTCAACATTTGATCAATCATTTTAATAACGTACTTTTCACTCCTGAATATGCATGCACTAGAAGCCAGTGCGAAACTAATTATAGCGACTTAATATGATTATGAAATATAATCGTCGAAGAAAAAAACCATATATGTTAAATGTGAAATTGTTAAAACAACTTAAGATAACTCGTTGAAACGTCGAGTAAAAACCTTGTCGTTTTAAATTTTATTTTGAAAACTGCACCAAAAAAAAAAAAAAACTTAAGATAAGCAATAAATTTGACTTTAAAAACACTTTTCTCTGAAATATTGTTTGAAAATGTTTAAGACATTATGATTAACTCTGTAAAGATTGCACGGTTGTGCTTGAACGTTGGGTAATAACGTCCCTCAGTTTCAAACGATAGACTTTCCACATGTATGTAAAGTTAGCAAATCAAAAACAATTAATAAGCTTATTGTTCAAATTTGGGTCGACATTTTCCGATTCGCTTTCTCCATAAAAACAATCCGTGCACGACCAAGATTACTTCCAGCATATGAATACACATACAAATCTTCAGTTAATAGTAATTAAAATAAGTAATAACGCACAATGCATGGATAAGTATAACACTAAATTGATAACCATTTGGTTTCAGACCAAGATGAACGTCAAGGTTCTACTGCTCCTCTGCTTCATCACTTTCCTTCTTCTTCCTGATGCGGATGCGTGGGGAGGCAGACGACGTCGTCGACGTTTCCGCGTGCGTATACGCGTACGAAGGATCGTGAAGCCTCTATGTAAAGTGGCCTGTTACGTAAAGGGATGCTCTTACGTATGGGCCAATGGCGTTGCTCAGTATGTTTGTCGCAGAACGTGCAAAAAAATATGTAAAAAACTTGGAGATGAGCCCATGATGGAGGTATGTTAGTCTGAGGATCGCAATTTGGAGGGGAGAGGGTATACTCGCGCCGATCGTCTCGAAGAGGAGGGGTTTCCTTTTCGATACCATAAAAAAACAAGAAATCTATCCTAAAAGATACCAAAGTGATGATTCTCACCAATAAGAGATACGATCAGCATGCCCGATTCTTTGACCCTTGACTCAGTCAGTCAGTCAGTGATTTATGAGACAGACAGTCATACAGAGAGACAAACAGACGGACAGAAAGGCGGACGGAAAGACGGACGGACGGACGGACATAAACAGCAGAAATTATTATGATCAATACAATACAATCTATACAATAACTTTATTTAACGAGGGATGCGTAATATAACCAATTACAGTTTTGTAACTTACGGCCCTAAAATCAACCTATACTTGATTGCACAGGATGAAGCAGTTTTCCAGGATGCCGCTAATTTGAAAGGTAACTTGGACTTCGTTCTCCCCCAGCCAGGGAAGATGTCTGACTATGACACCAACAAAGATGGCCGCATTTCCAAAGCTGAGTTCCTAGCTGCTATGCCAAGGTCCGTCTACAACAGGGGCGTGGACAAAGTCTTTGAGAAATCGGACCTAAATGGTATGTACATTATAAACAAATTGTTGCGCTGAAAGACGATCTAGAGTGTTAAAATATCTGAGTGAATCGATACATCAGTTTATCACTGAAAAATGACTTTCGGTTATTTAAACAAGTGAGTGAATTGATGTTTCGGCACATTATCACGGCCTACCGCATGCCCACTAACTGCAAAATTAAGTTCTTGGGTTAACTCACTGTAAAAACGACTGCATAGAGTGGTTAGTCAAGTAACTGAGTAAATGATCCACAGCTGCTCTCTCCATTCCTCCCGTGCAGTCCCCTCCATCTAACACAGGCAGCCCAAACCGTGTTTTAACCGTATTTTTCACCTTTTCCCCAGGCGACGGTTACCTGGATTGCAATGAATTCAAGAGTGCAAAACTGGATTTCCTCGGCCACAAACCACAATGCTAAGACTAACGGAATATATAACAAAATAAGATGTAATAACTGTAGTTAACTTGTGAAAAGAGAGCATTAATTGATGCTGTCTTGCTTGTAGTTGATAAAATCTGATAAAAGAGCAAAATATATTTTTGTTTTGTTTTTGTTTTGTGTTTCTCTCTGCTAGCTGTCTATTTTTTGTTTATTTGATTGATAGAGGTGATTGATTGTTTGATTTATCTGTCTGTTTGTTTGTTCGTTTGCCTGTCTGTCTGTCTATTTGTCTGTCGGTCTCTTCAGTAATGTGTTTCTCTGTTTTTCTCATTTGTCTGTATCTCTCATGAACGACAAAGAAAATCATTAATATCGCTCATACCGCAGTGATGTTTTCTATTTTGATTGATGGCTATGCATGATGTATTTTCATCTTAATTCATTGATTTTAGCGTTCAAACCATTTGGCTTTAAAACGTTTTTCTCTGAAATGTTGATTGATAACTATTTTTGGTTAAAAAAGTAACAAAAAAACTTACAGTGTTCACCGTTCGAGTGTCCTTACTTTAAACTCAACACTCTTGAGTAGCTGAGTTGGCGTAATAAGTGTTTCAAGGGCAGTCATTAAACCAGCTCTTGACTGGCAAATAGCTGGCCTATAATTAAAACGAAAGCAGAGATATAGCAAGTATTAAAAAATAGCAACTATTTAAAACTTTGAAAATATATTCTATTTTAATAATTGAAAAAAGGGTGTGCCACTATAAATAAGTCAAAATATTCTAGGTAGTTCATCAAGTAAAGCCAGAGGAAATCTGTGATCCGTGAATTTTGAGCACTACTCTCATAGGATACATCTCAAATTGTGTGAGCTAAAGACATACTCGGAGCAGGAAAATGATAGCTATATTGATAGCTTTCTGAATCTTATTCATATAGTATAGTGAAAATAGCAAACACAGTGAAACTTATCAGTGATTATATAGCTAGTCAAATAGAGTCAGAAAATGCAATCAAGTGGCAAGCACTGTTTACAGCGAGGATACTCCAATAGTGAACACTTGAGGTTTTTCATGTTACTATTTTCTGAACATTCTGCTGCTTCAAAACCTCTTAAAATGAACATTTTTCATGTTACTATTTTCTGAACTTTCTACTGCTTCAAAACCTCTAAAAATAGAGCAGTGAGTTTAAATACACCAAGTGCTCATAATAAATTTTATTTCTAATCTATTTCCTCATGGGATGTAGGTTAAAATAACAAAAAACTCAAAGTGTTCATGGTTCGAGTGTCTTCACTGTAAACGCGCCCAACAAGTTGGAAAAGCAACGATGTTGGATGGGCTCGTTTATAACTTTAGGTTTGAAATTGACTCATGCAATTTTTCAAAGGGGTACACTAAAGCTTTGAACCTTTATTCTAAATAATGGTGTTTAAACTATGCACCTTTTTCTGGTCACCGGGGGATTTTATTCGTTTTTCATCAGAGAACCGAATGAGATTACTGTGTCGCGCAACTCCCCTACCACTAAACGTGTAGAGTAGAACTAAAACCCATGACCAGTTCGTCAGGCTATATGCAGCAATCATGTTTATACAATACAATACAATATCTTTATTTAAGGAGGGAGACGCAATAAGTAAACCATTCACAGTTTTCTAACTAACTGCCCTAGTAAATGGTTTTTGGTTGGTTGGTTATGATTTTTCGGAACTTAGTCATATGAATGAACGCGCTTTAGCTTTCATAGGATTATAAGCTGGGGTTTGTGATCGACCAAATCCGCACACAGCCGGTCTAACCATAACCCCACTTGCAGCCGCTTCATTGTGTCACCACCCATCGATAATTACTAGTCTAACGATTACTAGTCTAACGATTACTAGTCTAACGATTACTAGTCTAACGATTACTAGTCTAACGATAACTAGTCTAACGATTACTAGTCTAACGATTACTAGTCTAACGATTACTAGTCTAACGGTTACTAGTCTAACGATTACTAGTCTAACCAATGTCTAACCAGTATTTGAGGGAAAGAAAAAAACGCTGAAAATGTAATAAAAATGTGGTCGTGAAACCATTTGCTGATACTAACACACACTACACTTGTTAGTTTATTCAGCTAACTTGCGTTGCATTGGGTGACGTAACCGAACCACTGAGGATGTAGCAAAGCCTGGCAACTGATGACCTCCCTGAATTACTGGTTCAAACAAACATGCTCTCAGTACCGCCCACTAACTAAACTGCACTGGGAGATACAAATTGATAAATCGGCACTTTATGCCGTGGTAAACTATGTTCAATCAACAATCATCTAAAATTTGACAAGATGTGAAATCAGTCTTTTGATTGGAACCTTCATAATAATGAAAATATTAAAAGTGTTAGCACAACAACAATCGTAGGCTTCAACGAATGATTGTTGAGAACTGATTGGTTCTCAAACTTTCAAGACGAAGACATCATATATGTATCCGGTTGGTGGGTCTTGGTGACCTAGTGGAAGAGCGGGGGTACGTATAATAGCACCACAGAGTTTCAGTATAATTTAGAACAACTTTGAGAAAATCTTCAGCCCCTTCTTGTCCAATCTGTATGGAAACCATTTGAGTTTGTTCAATGAATAAGAAACTGTATTTAAACAGCAGTTTTTCTTTTGGAGTACAAAGTTCAAATATACCACAATATATTTCTCTATAATTAAACTAATCAAATTAACTCCCTCTTTTTCTTTAAACAAACTTCCTTTAAAACCAAATTCATGAAAATGAGTATTAAAACAAATAACTATAGTTTTCAGCACGTATTGCTTTAAACAGGAAAGACTTGTTATCAAAGAAGGTACTTAAAAAAACAATTATTTGTACTTGAGAATTACGATATAAAAGGACCAAACAATTCTCTATCTTTACATACATTGTGTTGAAGATTTCAAGACCAGTTGGGGCAACTTACAATACTGAAAACAACAACATCTTTTGAAGGTAATTTCTTTGATTTATAATCAGTCTGGGATTAAAATTCTCTAGAACTATCTTTAAATCAGTGCAACAAATTTCAACATATGAATAATTTTGGTAACTTCCTTTTTTCACCCTGATGATGCGCTATACTCACTATACAAGCCAGTGCCGAAAGATTAATGACTTAATAAATCAAATCTTAATAAATCAAATCTTAATAAATCAAATCTTAATAAATCAAATCTTAATAAATCAAATCTTAATAAATCAAATCTTAATAAATCAAATCTTAATAAATCAAATCTTAATAAATCAAATCTTAATAAATCAAATCTTGATAAATCAAATCTTAATAAATCAAATCTTGATAAATCAAATCTTAATAAATCAAATCTTAATAAATCAAATCCTAACAAATCAAATCTTAATAAATCAAATCTTGATAAATCAAATCTTAATAAATCAAATCTTAATAAATCAAATCTTAATAAATCAAATCTTAATAAATCAAATCTTAATAAATCAAATCTTAATAAATCAAATCTTAATAAATCAAATCTTAATAAATCAAATCTTAATAAATCAAATCTTGATAAATCAAATCTTAATAAATCAAATCTTAATAAATCAAATCTTAATAAATCAAATCTTAATAAATCAAATCTTAATAAATCAAATCTTAATAAATCAAATCTTAATAAATCAAATCTTGATAAATCAAATCTTGATAAATCAAATCTTAATAAATCAAATCTTAATAAATCAAATCTTAATAAAAAGATTGGAAAAAAGCTCTGCTTTATTTGTTACCCAATAAAGATTTATTATGGTTATTATTGTTAGAAAACGTGGAAGAAACAAACGTATCGATTAAATTGAAGCTGTTAAAACAACTTACTGATAAGCAATTAATACATCTTAAATTATTAATTTGTATCTGACTTCAAAAATAACTTCTCTGAAATATTGTTTGAAAATATTTTTGGAGTAAAGGCTAGATTACAACTCTGTAAAAATTGAACGATTGTGATTGGGCGTTGGATTGGTAACAACGTCCTCAGTTTCAAACGATACAAATTCCACATGTATGCGAAGCTAGCAAACCAAGAACAATAGCTTATTATTCAAATTTGGGTCGAAATTTTCAATTCGCTTTCCCAGAAAAATCGTCTGCATTTGTAATTCCCAAGCCCCATTTTTCCTTACAATTTTGTAACAGAATCTTGTTCCCTAGCAGGAATTTAGCTTTTCATTTATTTGTTAGGACCAGTACCTAAAATTATTATTATTATTATTTTCAAATTATTATAAGAATTTCATGTACGTCATGCAAGGTACAAATAAACCTTTGTTGTTGATCCAGCATGAATACACATACACATCTGTTAAGATAAGATTAAAATAAATAAGAAGAAGAAAGCACAATGGATATTGTATTGGGCAATTAATTTGGTTTCAGACAAAGATGACCACCAAGGTTCTACTGCTCCTCTGCTTCATCACTTTCCTTCTTCTTCCTGATGCGGATGCGTGGGGAGGCAGGCGTATCCGTATACGAAGGATCGTGAAGCCTCTGTGTAAAATGGCCTGTAAGTTTCACGGTTGCTCTTACGTATGGGCCAATGGCGTTGCTCGGTATGTTTGTAAGAAGACGTGCAATAATGTATGTGACATACTTGGAGATGAGCCCATGATGAAGGTATGTTAGGCTGAGGATCGCAATGGATCGCAGTCATAAAGACGGTCATACAGACCGAGACATATACGGACGGACGGACGGACGGACGGACGGACGGACATAAACAGCAGAAACAAACACCGCTATATTATAATTATCAATCTATAATCAGATTGCACAGGATGAAGCAGTTTTCCAGGACGCCGCTGAAGGGAAAGATAACTTCGTTCTCCTCCAGCCAGGGAAGATGTCTGATTATGACACCAACGAAGATGGCCGCATTTCCAAAGCTGAGTTCCTGGCTGCTATGCCAAGGTCCGACAACAATAGGGGCGTGGAGGAAGTCTTTGACAAACAGGACCTTAATGGTATGTACATTAACAAATTGTTGTTGCACTGAAAAAACGACCGAGAGTGGCTGTTAAAATATTTGAGTGAATCGATGCATCAGTTTATCACTGCAAAATGACTATTGGCTATCGGCTTGTTATATATTCAGATAAGTGATTGAATCGATGCATCAGTTTATCACTGCAAAATGACTACTGGCTATCTGCGGGTTATTCAGATAAGTGATTGAATCGATGCATCAGTTTATCACTGCAAAATGACTACTGGCTATCTGCGGGTTATTCAGATAAGTGATTGAATCGATGCATCAGTTTATCACTGCAAAATGACTACTGGCTATCTGCGGGTTATTCAGATAACTGAGTGAATGGATTTATCGACATATTATCACGGCCTACGGCATGCCTACTAACGGCAAAAATTAAAACTCATAGTCGTAGTCGTAGTCGTAGTCGTAGTCGTAGTCGTAGTCGTAGTCGTAGTCGTAGTCGTAGTCGTAGTCGTAGTCGTAGTCGTAGTCGTAGTCGTAGTCGTAGTCGTAGTCGTAGTCGTAGTCGTAGTCGTAGTCGTAGTCGTAGTCGTAGTCGTAGTCGTAGTCGTAGTCGTAGTCGTAGTCGTAGTCGTAGTCGTAGTCGTAGTCGTAGTCGTAGTCGTAGTCGTAGTCGTAGTCGTAGTCGTAGTCGTAGTCGTAGTCGTAGTCGTAGTCGTAGTCGTAGTCGTAAACAAATCTAAGGTCTACAGTTTTTAATCTGGGTTTAGTCAATGCATAAACGGCTGCATATAGAGTGGTTAGTCAAGTAGCTGAATAAATGATCCACAGTTGTTATAATAACAGCTGCTCTCCCCCATTCCTCCCGTGCAGTCCCCTCCACCTAATTAACTCAGGCAGCCCAAACAGTGTTTAACCGTATTTTTCATCTTTTTCTCAGGCGACGGTTACCTGGATTGCAACGAATTCAAGAGTGCAAAACTGGATTTCGATCAGAAACCACAATGCTAAGACTAACGAATAATTCAGTGTATCAACAACAAAATACGATGTCATAACCGTAGTTAACTTGTGAACAGAGAGCGTTCATTGATGCTATCGTGCTTGCATGTAGATTAATCAAATCTGATAAAAGAAAAAAATATATTTTTATTTTGTTTTTGTTTTGTGTTTCTGCCTAATGGCCGTCTATTTTCTATCTGTTTGTTTTATTGGTTGTTTGACTGTTTTATTATATATCTGTCTGTCTGTCCGTCCTGTGTGCGTGCGTCCGTCCTTCCGTCGATTCTTCTTTCTTTCCGTTCGACCGATGTTTTTTATTTTGTTTTATGTCCATGCTGCTATTTCATCTTTGGAATGGGTGTCATTAAAAAACGCGTGCTTTTTTCAGTTATAAAGCAGTTATAAAGAGTACGATGCTAGTACATCAAGCTCTACTTTTCGATTTCCTTTCTAAAATACAAACTCGGATCGTATTACTGAGCCTGTGTACATCCGCCCCCACCCCTCCCCCTACGGTGAAAAACGTTTCTCGAATAATAAACCATTTCACAGTTCTCTTAAATCAACATCAGCCTCTATAGCGTGTAATATATTCTTTAGAATTTGACTACAGCCTGTGAAGTATTTCAATTGTTTGATAATTAATGTTTACATTCTTTAAATTACCACACGCTGTAGTCACATTCTAAAGAATATATTACGCGCTATCGAGGCTGAGGTTGATCGAGCTGTGAAACCTTTTTTTGTCACTGAATCACATAGTTTAGATTTGTAGATGGAAATTTCACTAGGATTAATGCTGACTGGTTGAGTGAATATCCCACAAAAACCTCAAGCATCCTGGATCCAATACATGAATATTTTATAACGTTCAAATATCTTTCTTTCTCTAAAAAGTTAGTAATTGACTGATATGGCAAGCCGGGAAAATAAAACATTGAAGCTGAAGTATTCATTATATTAAATAAATTGTATTATCACATTTTGAATTCAAAATTTGTCAAAATGGCGCAAGTTCTGTGTGCAATGTAAAAAGTAAGAAGCACAGTTGAAAATGAAAGTTTATAAAAATGCAAATGGTTTCATTGTAAAAAAAACCCAAGGTAATCAAAGTATATCTGAAATAAAGCTTCATTCGAGATTTTAAGTACTAAAGTTTCTCACTATATATAATATATATTTCAAAAAAATGATTTCGATATAGTTTATATACGTGTACAATGTTCACCGAAAGATGCAATCCGTACATTGTGAGCTTCAGCTTGCATTGCAATTATAGCAATATTTTAATTACAAGGAACAGAAGGAATTACACCATATTATAGTTTAATAATTATTAGTTTTTATATTACTTTCTTGTATGTATATAATTTTTTATTAATTCTAAGTTTATTCTAAGGCTTATATGTATATGTCTTTTATAATTTTAGATAGAGGGCCACTAGGTTTAGTTAGTTTTTTAACTATTTCGTGTCACCCTCTTTAAATACAGAGTTTATTATTATTAATATTGTATAACAACACCCACAAATTTGTGAGCTAAGTTTGATATACAATTTCTTCGACTGTAGTATAATCTATGTTTTTCATGTATAATTCGTGCAAATAGCTGCTACTCTACAAAAACCACAAAAACTGATAACAGAAAATCTGAGACCTGCAAAAACAATCCACCAATCAAATAACTTGTTGATGTTTTAAAATGTACCGGTAATTTACAGAGTGTGTTTTTAAACAAAGCTATAACTTCAGTAGACATTGTGAAGAAAAACACAACTAGGAAAAATACATAAAACGCTAGCGTCTTTCAAGAAATGTCTTCGTGTTGTCGACCAAAGGAGAAAGATTCAACTGTGTTACCAAACGACAACCTTTCGTTGAAGCAGAAACTCTCCTTCGCTAGTGGACATGTACTAAACGATCTTATAGGAAGCGCGTGGTTTAGTTATTTAATAGTATTTCTCACTAAAGTAGCTGGTCTTTCTAACCCTCACGCAGGATATGTAGTACTGTCAGGACAAGTACTCGAAGCACTATCTAACCCTGTAATAGGACAACTATGTGATAAAACTGTCAGCAGTTATGGCCGCCGTAAGTTATGGCATCTAATAGGGACTGCAATGGTATCTGTGACTATTCCTATGATCTTCATGAGATGTATTGGATGCGAGGAAAGTTCTTCTAGCTACAAGCTTAGATATTATATTCCTTTAGCACTGTTTTTCTGCACCGGTTGGGGGTCGACTCAGATCGGCCATCTTGCTTTGATTCCTGAAATATGCAGCAAGAGCAGCGAGGCCATTGAGTTGAGTGCATTGAGGTTAGTTGATTATTTGGTTATATTGTTTTATTAAAATAGAGAGGCAAGGAAAGAGAGTCTTTTAAAGCTTCTTTTTTGTTAAATAAAACTAATAAGGTCGATGAAACGTTTCTTTTTTAAAATGATTTTTTAGTCAGTTTCATGCCTTTATATAATGTCATTTTGATTGAAAATATTATACTTAATAACAATGAAAATAAATAATAGAAGGAAACCACATTTAAGCTCTCATGAAAAATAATTGTATGTACTATTAAAACGAATTGAGACGTCATGGAGACGTCAATATATTTTCAATTAATCAAAAAACTTTTATTGGAATTTCCAAGGATTGTTTCCTCGATTATTTAATGATAGTAGCTAGAAATTAAATATACATGTTATAGAAGGGGTGGCGAATGGTACCTTCAAAAACGTCTCGGAAAAGTCTCGGAGTCTCGAATTTTCTAAATTGTTGGTCTCAAAATCTCATTTTTTAAAAACGAGTCTCGGAGTCTTGAATTACTTGCAAGGCTGATATGTTCTACGTTATGTATACATTTCCGAAAAAATGTATAATTTCAGCATAATTACGCGCAAGTATCGCAACATGCACGTCTAGTAAGTAAAATAAAGATGTTGTTGCAGTAAAATGTCGTTCTCGGAAAACGTAAAGCAAAACATTTCGGTCTTGAATTTTGAAAATCTCACAGTGTCTCGATCTCGAATTTTAAAACGTCCGGAAAATCTCGGAAGGACCATTCGCTACCCCTAACATAGAGCTGTTGGTTCACCGGTTTACCACCTTATAACAAACAACTTAATAATTACATCAAATGATATGGCAAACCATATACCATATGCATACACCACAACTATAACCGTAGCTATTTAACAATTATTCGCCGAAGGCGAAGTGATTATCGGTGAATATTTACCGAGTGGTGAGTCTTCGAAAAAGAAAGAAGGAAACAGCACTGAAAGTGAAAATATTTTATTTTTTAAAAGCGCGACCGTTACGCGTAAAAATTGTAAACTTTGTCTCGCATATAATGAGAAAAAAAAACGTGAAAATTTACTATGATACCTTTAAATAGCTTGACACCAAACTAAGTAGCTCCTTTTGTCGATTTTGGGACAGCATTTTCTTTAAAGTTTTCAATTTCATCTTCGCTAACAGTGACAAAACAACTACTGGCAGCCATTTTGTCCGAAAAGGTGATTATCGGCTGATAATCCGAGATAGCAAACCAATCAGAGCGCGCGATTTTGTATAATCACCTTTGTATTTATACTAATGATTATTATTGATTATTGTATAGAGGATATTACATGCATGGGCGAGCGGAGAATCCAATTTTATCTTCGTGTGTTGAAATGATCTCTCACGAGTGAGCGCAGCGAACGAGTAAGAGGTTTTCAACCGGACGAGAAGATAAAATTCGTATCTCCAAGCGACCATGTAATGTTCTGTTTATTATATAATTATCAATGAAAAGAAAAGAAAACTTTTTTTGACACAAAAAGTTTCCGTAAAGCTGTGTAGCCATAGCGATGGTATTTTCTCAATTTTTGAAGCAAAGAAATACATGTATTTCATTCACAATTATACAACAATTATATTTATTTTTCATTTGAGAGTGGTAGGCTAGAAAATTATCATAGGTTATTGCGTCTCCTTTAATTAAATAAGGTTATTGTATTAAACACTTTTGCAGTAAAATCACTATTTGTTAATAACCAATCTATGTGGCTGGCTATACATTAAATCCTTTCGTACGACTAATTAACATATGTTATCCAGAGAGATAGATTATTTCATGATTGGTCAGAATCATAGGAATGTACGAAAATATGAATAATGGAGGTTTGGCACATTTGTTTCTTTGAATGTTGCTTGCATATGTTTTCAGGTCAGCGGTAACATTTATCTGTGGTGCAGTCATGTACATGGCAACGTGGGTTTTACTTGGACAAAGCAAAGAAGACTCATTGTCTCCTAAAGTATGGAAACAATTTATGGTAAGAAAGACATTACTGTATTACGTCGAGATATGCAGAATCTCCCTAGCCATGCAGTGGCGAACATTTTTAAATATCATTCACCCCTATATTCAGTATACGTTTAGTTATGGTGAGGGAGGAAAAACAAAGAATCGCAAAACCTTCATGCTTGGCATGAGAAATAACAACGGATAAAAAAAAAGAAAGAAAATCTACTCACATATAATTCATGCTCGAGCCAGACCTCGAACCCTACTCCACAGCGATGAGGAGCGCGAGACATACCCATGCTACCCAAACAATGCAGTAAATTAGTTGGAATCAACAAGTACGCAGCACATCTGGCCACTCTCAGTACGTGACTGACCATGACATATTCACATTCAAAGCAAAATCATCGCAGGAATGGGAAAAGGTGCTTAAAGAACCACCTGCCCAAGTCTACCTGGCCCGTTCATATATATATACTAATGCACACTGCACTCACCACTGAACCTCTATTGAGGTCGTACGAAACCTTGCCCGACCCCACCCTTATACTAAAACATGTATTCACTAACCTAAGCTTTGCATGTGTAAACACACTAAACCCATCTGCATTTAGGTGTACTCTATTACTCCTCACGATCTAAAAAATGCATGAAGCATGCAAAAATAAACTGATGAAACTATCTGTGGAAACCCCTCCATACCGGACAGCGCTTAGACCAAGAAAAATGTCCGGTTTAGATGGGGTTCTGGTTTATTTACAGATTTGAGAAAATATGGAACAAAACATTCGCGGTTTATATATAGTCCTGCATACATGTTCAATTGTAAATTAACTGATTATGATAGAAACTCAGTACTCCAATTAATATCGAGATATTTTCTAAATGTTACTGTAATTGTTTTTTAGTACCTTGGATTATTTATCGTTGGTATTGGCAACATCTTCAACCTTATCTTCCATATCTATATAGTGGAGCCACCGTCTGTGAAAAAGGAAAGCAAGATAAACAACAACAGTTCATGTTCACCATCTAACGATGAAAAAGGTAAGTGCTGTTGGTAGCTCATAGTTCGCACATAGCCCGTATATATCTTAGCATATGCCTAATCGAAATATGGCGTCCTGCTCAGTATTGTTCTTGACTGACTAGCCTCGTGTTCATGATGGAATACAAGGGTTTTTACATGAATGAGAGGCTAGTGAGTGAATAACAATAGTTATTCAAATTGGTCGCCATATTTCGATTCGGTGTATTGATTGCAGCTTATGTATCTGAGCAAAGGTAAAAACAGCTCTGAAGTCAATAAGTCAATAAGTCAATAAGTCAATAAGTCAATAAGTCAATAAGTCAATAAGTCAATAAGTCAATAAGTCAATAAGTCAATTAGTAATTGAGTTTTGAAATAGAACGTTTTTGAACATGCTGAACGAAGCAAATAAAAGATTCACTTCATTTTAATTTTAGAAACGATAAATGTAGAATATTTATAGTTTTCCAGCATCTGCCTCGATATGATCGGTATTATATAGTTTACAGAAGTCTCGATTTGAAGACCATCATCAATTTTGGTTATTGATGTTTTCTACTGAAAGTGTACCAAAATCGGTTAAATTTTACGAATTAAATATCTTTTTTATCTGATCCTATAGCTTTACTAGAAGCATCTTTGGTGTCAAAGTCAAAGGTAAAAACATTAGTTTGTACCAGTACTTCAAACCAAGAACCATTGATATCAAGCGAGTCAACATCATGCAGTGAAGCACTAGAGGTAGTAATGAGGAATGCAGAAGAAGAAAATCCACATAAAACATGGAAAGACTGGCTGCGATATCGTCCTTTTTATACGGTATGATATATCTAGTGACTAAACGACCAACTGAACAATTTACCAAATATTTGTTCTATAGATACACCTAATATATATCAATCAACCAGACTAAGTAAGTAAACCAACCAGCTCTCCAGCCATGCAGCTAACAAACTAACCTGCCATCCAACCATACAGACAACCATCTATCCAGCCTACTACCTAACTAACACACCAACCAGCCTTTCCACCAGTTAAGAAACTAACCTGCCATCCAACCATACAGACAACCAGCTATCCAGCCTACTACCTAACTAACACACCAACCAGCCTTTCCACCAGTTAAGAAACTAACCTGCCATCCAACCATACAGACAACCAGCCATCCAGCCTACTACCTAACTAACACACCAACCAGCCTTTCCACCAGTTAAGAAACTAACCTGCCATCCAACCATACAGACAACCAGCCATTCAGCCTACTACCTAACTAACACACCAACCAGCCTTTCCACCAGTTAAGAAACTAACCTGCCATCCAACCATACAGACAGCCAGCCAACCAACCAACCAGCCAACTACTAACTAACATACCAACCAGCCTTTCCACCAGTTAAGAAACTAACCTGCCATCCAACCATACAGACAACCAGCTATCCAGCCTACTACCTAACTAACACACCAACCAGCCTTTCCACCAGTTAAGAAACTAACCTGCCATCCAACCATACAGACAACCAGCTATCCAGCCTACTACCTAACTAACACACCAACCAGCCTTTCCACCAGTTAAGAAACTAACCTGCCATCCAACCATACAGACAACCAGCCATCCAGCCTACTACCTAACTAACACACCAACCAGCCTTTCCACCAGTTAAGAAACTAACCTGCCATCCAACCATACAGACAACCAGCCATTCAGCCTACTACCTAACTAACACACCAACCAGCCTTTCCACCAGTTAAGAAACTAACCTGCCATCCAACCATACAGACAGCCAGCCAACCAACCAACCAGCCAACTACTAACTAACATACCAACCAGCCTTTCCACCAGTTAAGAAACTAACCTGCCATCCAACCATACAGACAACCAGCCAACCAACCAACCAACCAGCCAACTAGCTAACTAACATACCAACCAGCTCTTCCACCAGTTAAGAAACTAACTTGCCATTCAACCACACAGACAACCAGCTATGCAACTATCGTGTACATAAACCAGCCAACCAACCAACCAGCCCACCAACCAGCCAACTAGCTAACTAACAAACCAAGCTCTTCCACCAGCTAACCTGCCATCCAAACAAATAAACTAACCAATAACCAGCCAGTTAACCACCCTGCAAGCCAACCAGCTCACCATCCAGCAAGCCAGCAAGCCAGCAAGCTAGCAAGCCAGCAAGCCAGCAAGCCAGCAAGCCAGCAAACCAGCAAGCCAGCAAGCCAGCAAGCCAGCAAGCCAGCAAGCCAGCAAGCCAGCAAGCCAGCAAGCCAGCAAGCTAATCATCCAATAACTTTTGTATCAAAGCATCGAATGACCAAACGACCACCAATTTTTTAACATATAAGCCAAAAAACCTTTAGCTGAGCCTGTGTAAACACGCAGGCTAACAAACCACCAGCAAACTGACAAACTAAGCAAGAAATTTATAGATATCGATTATGATGTACATGTTGTACCTTTTTTCTTTGTTCCAGACCAACATGTTGTTCACGTGTAGTCGACTGGTTGTAAATATCTCACAAACATATCTACCGTTATATCTAACAGAAACCCTCAGGTTTGAAAAGGTACATTATAGATAAACGCTACTACCCTTAATCGCATCCTACTAGCTGTACTCACTTCAAATCGTTCAAGCACTTCATTTCGTTTAAAGGAAACTGACGAAAACTATAAAGAAACACCTTCGTCAAAAACCACAGCATATATGGCATCAAATACAATACAATAGCTCGTACAATAGCAATTCACACTAATAAATTAACACTCTTAGCTTGTAAAAAAAACGGCATCAAACAAATCGTCATCTCTCTTTAGCCGTGTTTCAAACCTGGACCATATCGGAGAGTGGCGGGCTGGTATCTTAAAAGACCCGTCACTTACCGGCATGCTTTGCGTTGTTTATTTTGATTTGAGTGTTATAATTCATTCGCAGTCAGTTGTATTACGTAAAAACAAATAAACCAAAACGCTAAACGATTTAGTAGGAGCGTAATAACCCACTAACATCATAAAATATATCTGGTAAGTTACCATGGGTAACTAACGTAACTAACCTTAATATCATGAATATGTTTCTTCTTACAGGAGTCTATAGCGTATTTCCCTCTATTGATTCTAATCACGGGGGTACTGGCAAGTTTTGCTGTAAAACCTCTCAACAACAGACTCGGCAGCAAAGTAAGTTCCGTTGTGTTGACCACAAACATGGCTGCCATGAAATCCTTCTATTCATCACCAAGCACTGCAAATCAGCGTCTATATTTGTAATTATTAAATTCATCAATAATTGATAAGAATTTGACAAAAGAAATCAACCAAATTTACTTTGATCTTGGCAATTCTAGTAAAAGATGAAAGAACTAACGTTGGACATTCATAAGTACTATACAATACTCGCGTCCGATCTGTATGCGATATACAACGGCGAGTCGAAGACTCCCATACAGATTTGCCGCTCATATTGTATATATTACTTGTGAACATGTTTTGGTTTTGAGATTCGGTACTATGCTTTTTCAAATCGCTTAACTCGTGAGTGTGTTTTTATTTATTACAGATTGCATTTTCCATCGGTTCAATTATAGCTCTTGCGTCTTGTTTCTGGTTCTTTCTTCAACCAATAGAAGGACGGAATGCTGTTTATGCGGCTGCGATACTTATAGGCTGCGGTGGTTCAATTATGCTTTCTACGTCACTTTCTATGATAGCAGAGCTTATTGGTCAACACAAGGTAAATAAGTCTTGGAATTGAGCTGTTGCGACGCCATTGTCGCAAGTTGTTTCACCTTGAATTTAACAAACAGCTTTGTGAAAGTTTTTATAGCCATTACCAACCAGCCCTTCTGCTGTTGTGGCATGGGTAACCTAGCCGCGATGAGAGCGGTCTTTTCACAACTGTGACCTCGCGGGTTCGATTCTCTGATCAGACGACAAGTGTGTTTTTATGTGTTCAGTGTCTCCGGGTTATCCAGTTTTCCTCCCTCCACAAAAATCAACATGTGAGCGGAGTTCAGTTTGTGTTGTAAATATTGAATGTAGTGGTAGTACGTGTGTGCGAACCTCACGGAAGAGCTGGACGGGGAATGATTTTAAAATATGCGAGTTTTTTTAACAGTTCACCTCATTCCACGCCTTCCATCCTTATTTTCCCCAGTTCTTTTCTAGTGTTCTCTCCAATTCCCAAAGCGAAATATTTACCAAATTCAATGATTTTTAAATCAAAATTGTTATTTAGACATCAGGAGCCTTCGTGTATGGCTCCATTGGTTTCACAGACAAGGTGTCCAGTGGTATTATCATAGCAATCATTCAACTGTTGAACCCACGATCCAACGGGAACAGGTACAATCAATTATGTTTTATACTAAACCAAGTCTGTACGTTAAGGCCCGGGCAAACGGCTTCAACATTTGCTTCAACATCCGTTCGATTTTGTTGAACGGCAATGTTTAACTCTTTTAACATTGTTGAAAGTTTAAACGTGTTGGAATCGATGTTGAATTGATGTTGAAAGAGATTAAAAGCGTTTAAACATTGTCATTCAACAAAATCGAACGGATGTTGAAGCAAATGTTGAAGCCGTTTGTACGGGCCTTTAGATCTGATTCAGATTTTGTATGACTGTGAAATGTTCAGTACCGTGTGCGTGACTTCCCGCGACCGTGAAGTTTCTAAAAATTTGACGTGCATGCTGGCCTGGCAGTGCCTTGACCGCGTTCGTGCCGTGAGCCTCACATAGTCATACGAGTAAGAAATCTTCTCTATACCTGGGTTTTTGCCTAACTTTAGCATTGATGCAAAATATAATTATTGCAGTAATAAATAATTCCGGTGATTGCACACTTTTTAAAACAAGCTTGATGACAAAACCTCTGAATAAAAAAAACTGCATAACTGCTGAATAACTAGGTAAAGGTAGGAATGGACGTGTTACGTATACTCAGGGTATTGTTTCGCTTATAGTTCTTTAATCTGGATCATTGTTTTGTTGTAGTTTATTGAACAAAAAGTGCTATGCAGCAATCATACAACATTTTTCATCAATAATACTTTATCTCAAAATTCAGTGCAAGACAGCTTAATCATTGTCATTCGTTGATATTTAAATTCTTTTTTTGTTTCTTGATAGCGACGAGTGCGAGTCATGTGATCTGTTTGTACGTCACGTGATTAGCTTTACTCCTGGCTGCAGTGCTCTGATTGGTTTAATTATAATCACGTTCTTCTTTGAGTCAATATTCTCATGCAAGCGTCAAGGTAAGCACTTAGAGCAGTTACGTCATCAGTGACGTCATCAGTGACGTCCAAACAAATTCTAAATTGTCTTCATCTTTTACTCACTCCCCGCTCGTCCGTTAATCCTCTCCTCATTCTCTCGCGGCCAGAATTTCGTCCGATCGAACTTCAACTCGTTTCTTCGGAGTTTTCGCGTAAAAGTAGGGACTGTTTTGCAGTCTAAGTGAAGCACGAAAATGTTATCCTTTAAAAATAGAATAACTGGAGTATTGAAAAAGAACTGAAGTATATCCCAGGGATAAGAAAACAAAACAGCTACACACTAAGGAATATTCAAAATATCATAAACATATAGAATGTACGCTCTTTTCAAAATATTTAGAATATGATTGCTGATTTAAATCTTAGTTTAAAAGATATTTCATTATATTTTAGAATTTAGCATTATTTTATCTAATTTTAAAACAGAAACTCAACTCACCATGTGCTAGATTTGTCCATCTTATTTACGTCTTTGCTTAATCTAGAAAGTCCCTGTGGCTTTCTTTGGCACTCGACCAAAATATCGCGAACCTTTCTTATCAAATACTCCTCTAAAGTTTAAGTTCATCATTCCCATTCCTCGCTGTTTTTCAACAATCTTTTCCTGTATTTATAATGTTCAACGGCTTGATTTGAACTGCTCCAGAACAGCAACTTCAGGCAATTCAGATGTTGTTTCCTACTTGCCCCCGCTTATTCTTGGAATAGATTGTCAATTGACAACAGCACAGCTTTTAAGAAGCTTTTCCACCTCTGCAGTTCCTTTCGCTTTCTAAAATGTTTCAATTCAAGCTCTCTTCACTGTTTACACTCTATAACGAGCAGCAATGTTCGAATAATCACACTAATCGGCATTACCGAGTATAGTTTGGTCCTAGCTTTCTGTAAGGTTTTCCAATTCTATCCCCTTGGGATATGATTTTTTTTGTTTTAATCTTGCATATTTGGAAGACATGAAAAAATGTTCACCTTAAACAAAGTGATTTAATCTCCTGAATTATTGAATTGGAAAAACAAGGCAAGCGATTGCAACCAAATATTTTTTGATGATCGATACACGTGCGGATCCAGAAATTTGTCAGGGGGTGTCGCAATTGCAAATGAAGGGCTTTTAAGGTGTTAGGGTGTGTCCGGTTCCTAAATGTCTTATATGAAATAGGGGTAATTGCGGTGCTAGGGGCTGACCGGTGCCTGAAGGGACACCCACTAGATCCGCCCCTGCGATAAACAACACTTTATCACCGAAATATCTCTAGTTTTTCTGTTTGCCTAATATCTATAGCTTATCGTAGACACAGAAATCTAAAATCAAAAATGTGTTGCTTGTTTCTTTTCTTCTTCTTCTCACATATAGATAGTAAACATATATAAGAATCATGTATGAAAAACGATTGTCTAATAAATGCCTTGTTATTTTAAAACTTTGTAGTGAAGCACACAGAAAAAGCAACCCAAACAGGACTCGAAGAAGAGTTTCAAACAGCTTCACAAAAGAATATTTTGAAAAATGGAAATACATGTACCAAGATCTGTCCGAGTATATTCGTGAATTCTGAAACACGTGATTCTCTGGACAACATGTCATTAGCAGTTACTCACTGCAAAGAAACACGTGGTGCTACGCCCTCTGGCAGAAAAACTGGTAATGTTAGCAAGTTATCTAGGAGTCGTGATAATGATGATAATCTATTTGAGAAAAGAAACTTTTTGTCGACTACCTCACTGTCTACTTTGGAAAGTCAAGCTGCAGTAAGACTTGCTACTTATGAGAAGATGTCACCACGGTGTTGGAGAAGGTCAATGGCAGTTTAAACGATATTTCTATTGCGAATTAATTCCAAGGTTAACAGTTAACAAATCTTCACCATACAGTATTTCATTGATTTTGGAGTTTTGTAGGTTATATGGTTGATTGGCTAATTGAAGTATTGATTGATTTGATTGATGACATTCGACTGCAGCTTTTGTTGAAGTTTTATTCCAGGTTGGGGGAAAGGGGTGGTTAATCTGATGAATGCCCGGTTGGTTAATCTTATCCCTATATCGTTTTGTTGGTTGTTTGTTGGTTGTTTATCAGAGAGCTGACCAGTTGATTGGTTGTTTGTATGTTGGTTGGTTGGCAATTAGTTTGTTTGTTAATAATTTGTTTATAGAGTTTAAATGGGTTTTACAGCTAACAAAAGACAAACGAGTTTCATGTCAGTTGTCAAATAACGTGGATACTAGCCAATCAGATTCAAGGCTTTCAATTGGTTTTCTGTATAGTTGAAAAGCGCGCGCGTTTAGGTTGGAAGCTAGAAAATCGAAATGTTTTCGCAACAACAAAAAATTATTATCTCAAAGCTGTCGTATAATAAACTAGACGCACTTCAGTGCGTTTACTCAGGCTGAGCCATAGAGTAGTTGTGGTTTACCTGTGGCATTACGTCATGTATAATCTAGACACCACGATAGACCCATAGATAGAAAGAGTAAACCTACCCCTGCGGGGTAGCCTGAGTAATTACTTATTTGAGATTTTCACCTCTCCGGTACTTGCAGCTCACAGCTCTTAAAACTGATATCCGCTCGTATTACGGTCATGTGAAAATCACAAATAAGATATATGTAATGGTTGTTATTGTGCATTTTCAATAAAGAGAAAAAAGCAAGAAACTGGTTTATTTCACTTTCGCCGTATCCATTTGTAATATTTAAATCACAGAAAATAATTTACCTAATGATTACATGCAGAATAACAAATATATTATGGGTAAAATACTGACAATTGTATTATTGGATATATACTAACAAATGTATAGCAAGTGTGAAGTTCTTTCATCACATCAATTAACAATTTTTTTAATATATTCAAAGATGGTCAATCATCGGAAATAAGGATTACTCAGTGGGTTTCGAACATTGGAAACCTGAAAAATGTAAACAGAAATTAGATAATAATTGATTAATAAGAGTTAGCTCTTTAATTCCAGTCTACCCATCGCTTGATGAAGACTAGTAGTATTAGTCAATCTATCTATCCATCAATCAATCCATTTGTAAGTTGGTTGGTTGGTTGGTTGGTTAATTAGTTGGTTGGTTGGTTGGTTGCTTGCTTGCTTGCTTGCTTGCTTGCTTGCTTGCTTGCTTGCTTGCTTGCTTGCTTGCTTGCTTGCTTGCTTGCTTGCTTGCTTGCTTGCTTGCTTGCTTGGTTGGTTGGTAGGTTGATGGGTGGATGGGTTGGTTGGTTGGTTGGTTGGTTAGTGAGTAAGGTGTTGGGTGGATGGGTTGATGGGTTGATGGGTGGGTTGGTTGGTTATTTGGTTGGTTAGTGAGTAAGTTGGTGGGTGTGTGGGTTGATGGCTTGGTGGTTGGTTGGTTGGTTGGTTCGTTCGTTCGTTCGTTCGTTAGTTCGTTGGTAAGTTGGTTAGTGATTAAGTTGGTGGATGGGTGGGATGATGGGTGGGTTGCTTTGTTGGTTGCTTGGTTATTGAGTAAGGTGTTGGGTGGATGGGTTGATGGGTGGGTTGGTCGGTTAGTTGGTTGGTTAGTGAGTAAGTTGATGGGTTGATGGGTGGGTTGGTTGGTTAGTAGGTTGGTTAGTGAGTAAGTTATTGGGTGGGTGGGTTGATGGGTTGGTTGGTAGGTTGGTTAGTTAGTTGGTTAGTGAGTAAGTTGGTGGATGGGTGGGTTGGTTGGTTGGTTAATTAGTTGTTTGGTTGTTACTGATTAGAAAAAAATTACATTAAATTTTCGTTTAAAAATATTTATGACTTAAATAACAAAAATATAATATATGAACAATTCTATAGGGGGCTTAACGACGCTTTTTGGTTTACCTTTCAAAATATCTTGTCCAAAATCAACTGTATTCAACGTCATTGCCAGTCCATGCCGTTCTGCCTTGATGTTTTTGATTCAGTAAAACCCATGGGTTGTGGTCTAAACCGGCAGAACTTCTCCTTTGCCTTTTCCTTGCATGATAACTTTCTCTGACGTTTTACTATTTTCTAAACAAAACATAAAGCGATTCTTATTATGTTGTCAGGAGAGGTAG
Organism: Metridium senile; assembly: GCA_949775045.1. Taxonomy (NCBI): domain Eukaryota; kingdom Metazoa; phylum Cnidaria; class Anthozoa; order Actiniaria; family Metridiidae; genus Metridium; species Metridium senile. Next base: position 5,663,395 of record OX459096.1, on the reverse strand, counting down.
ACATTTTGAGTATTGCAAATATAATGTCATATTTCTTACACAGCAGTAATTTAGTGCAAGAAGCGAATATTTGGTAAAAACACGTGATTTGGAATAGTCGAAATGTCTAATTATCTGAACCATTTTAAGGGGAATTGTAGCAACGAAGTTCTATCATCAAGTATCATTGTCATCATCATAATCGTGATCATTTCATTGGTTAATATCATTGCTGGATCATTAATTGCTACGACGCTTACACCACTTCATCTTACAGTGGTATATTATGTATCTTGTATATCATTTCAAAAATTATGACTGTCGTATTCATTATGATACCGCTTACCTTTATGCTAGCGGGCTCAATGGATCTTGTACAACTTGGATCACCACTAGAAGTACAATCTTTAGCTACCCCAACATGCATTGCTCCAAACCCTTTCTGAGAGGCCTTTAGTTTTCTTTTCAACCTGCTAAATGTCCGTAAAGACTTCCGATTAACCACCAAACAAAGCACGTCACCATGGTTACACGAGGAACGTTGTTGATCAGGTCTTTTCACAGAATCCTTGATATTGTTCCTTTTTCCGGGGAATAACGGTCCCTTGCAAATAGCAATCTTTGGATTATTGCATCCTTTAGATTTGGAGTCATTTTTTTGTGGTTTTGCATCGTGTATACCATGTCTAAGGCAGTTTGGATCATCAGCATTACATGGGGATTCTTGTAGGTGAGGTTTTGTTTCCGTGCAAGCGTATTTGTTATATTCCTTGTTGAACGAACAAGAAAAAACTATCTTATTAGTGGGTGGTCTTTCTGGCTGGGAAATGTCTTGATATTCTGTGAGTTGTTTTATTTGGCTGTCTTCCCATGGTCGACCTGATAAACAATGAAGAACAAACATAAGTGTTTCTGTATTACGTTTTTGGAGCTAGACACTATAGATCTAGATTCATGCTATCTAGCACCGCTGTACTATTAGACAAAAAGCGCATTAGTACAGGGAAAGCCTCAATTCAGAGAAAATTCAAATGTGTTTTCGATTGTTAAGCGTAAACATTTTTCCATTCTTTTGACTTGGAATTTGTGAATATATTATAACAAATCAAGGCTTAGTCTGTGTATATACGCCCTTTAATATAGTAATGTTATTGTGTATTTTAGGTGTATTCTAGAAGAGTGTTTACCATGCTGCGGCACGGGCGTGGATTATTTGTGAGTTGAGTTTGTTTAATGTGTTGTTCTCTCTTATGCCACAAGGATTCTTCCCCTTGTAATCCGGGTTTTCCTCCCTCCGCAAAAATCAACATGTGAGTAGAGTTGTGTACTTGCTACAATATTTAATGTAAGGAAAGTGAGTGTATGAGTCTAAGGACACTTGTCTTTGACTAGAAGATTTCAGTGAGACGTTCAAATTTAAGGCACAGCATTGATTTCAACAGGTACACCGTTTAATGCAACGGCATATTTTACGCCACACTGAGGTCAAGCGGTTTGGTCAATTCTCTTCCGCCTTATTCCATTTGATTCAAGTTTCTGATAGAAGCGGGCCGCACTTTGTATATTTTACCACAATATCAGGTCTCCTAAGCACAATTAAAATCAAATATTAAATTTTTCATCCCACAAATTGTGATGCACGCAGGAGAACGCTTAGACTATATCCATCCAATAAAATAAATTGCTACTGTGTAATAGTTCTTCGTTTGTAAGTAGTTATTACTGTCAAAGATAAGTAAAGTTGTAGATGTATTGTTTCCTTTTGTATTCGATTTTTCTGGTTTGAGTGATAAAATAAATAGTCACTTTATAAAAACTTTTAGTTAGTAGCTATTGTGTTTTTATCTTATGGTTTTAGTATTTTCGGTTTATACTTCATCACTGAAGAAAGTGGTTAACATGAGAAAGCAAAGCCGCTCCCTTTAGTCAGTGCTTTATTAGTTGCATTGCGAGCCCATTTAGCAAATAATCTATGGATAATTTATCAAGCATTCTGTCACAATAAGCCTTCTAAATAGAATGGCTACTTACCAAAAACAAGGCTAAACCAGCAAACCACAATGATATATATAAGTTGAAGCTTATATGCCATCATCGATATCAAGACGTTTACTATCTGAAAGAAAGTAGAAAGTCATTGGAACGGGCCATTTTATTATATATCTATATATCAGACATTTACAAATAGTTAACGATATTTTTGAACCGGTTTTATTTTTGAACCGACAGGTGTCCTGACAAACGACTTCGACATTTGCTTCAATATCTGTTCGGCTTTGTTAATAGGTGAACCGTCACTTCCTACCACAAACCCCTTTTAATAATGTGAAAACGTGTTGAATTGAAAGGGACCGCTGATTAGAATATATTGCCAGCCTCTTCAGTTTATTTAACCTTGTGAAATGTCTACAATTCGGCTATAAATCAGATATTTTTAGGGGATGGATCGAGCTTGCTCGCCCTCCCGTTTCTAAGCCCGGGTGCTAAGCGGGCAAAAGTTAAGCATTGTCTAAGTAATATATAATAATAATAACTTTTTTAACGTCTCACTTATTTTAAAGTTAAACTAGACGCATTACTGCGTGAACTCGCGCTCTCTTCAAATTGCCTTTTTATAGGCAAAAAGATTGGGCTGTGTCTTAAGATTTCTTTGTGAACTTAACCGGGGAGACTCGCTCACACTCACTACCTCTACGTTTAATATTTTGCACCGCAACTTGGCTTACATGTTCATTTTTGCTGAGGGAGGAAAACCGGATAACCCGGAGAAAAAACCCTCGTGGCATAGGAGAGAAGAACACATCAAACAAACTCAACTCACATATAATCCATGCCCGAGCTTGGACGCAAACCTGGACCACAGCGGTGAGAGGCCAGCGCTCTCACCGCTTCGCCACCCATGCCACCCATGCCATCCACGTTTTTATTTAGATAGCTTAACATTGTTTAATACGATCGTGCTGCCTATGAAGATATCTTACTTTAATAATTTTGAAAACGCTTCTCATCCAAGCAATCAATACAACAACGTTGAACTCTATAACAAAAGTTCAGTGGTTGAAGCAAATATGTGGGCAAAACTTTCTTGGAACTATGAATGGACAATAAAATATATTGTGGTACAATAGCAAATGCATATATCATTTTAGACACGCCAGATATATCTACTACGTCACACGCCACGCGAACTGATGCTGGGAATTGTAAGAAGTGTTAATGGCATCTTTAAGCTCGTGAAGCACCGTACGTCATTATTTTATGACTATTATAGTGTAAACATAGAAACTAATAGACTGAATCGGGAAATGGCGACCTGCTATTGTTCATGACTGCCTAGCCTCGTCTTCACGTTGATCGAAACGAAATAGAGTTTTCCCTTTTTTTTCGATTTAGTGTATACTATGCAGCAAACTTATTTAAAATGTTCAAGCTATTTCTATTTCAGACAATGGGACACGAAGACGATGTAAGAAAAAATCCTTGTGAAAATTGAGAGAAAATGAAACACACTCAAGTCCAAATATGCTCCTGAAAAAAACCCATGGCAAAAACACGGCTGCGCAGTGCAACACATCTAAACCTCAAACTTATAGTTACTCGTCCATGGGCCGATTGTATGAGATGTACGTGATACCTCACTATAATGCATCCCAAGTACGAATTAAATTTGACTGATTCCATCCAAAAATTGTGATTCTGAACAGAGTTGAAGAAGAAAAGTTAGGAATGATTTCATTTTTAGGAACTGAATTTTTCGTGTACCTTTGAAACACAACACCCGCAGAAATGGGAATCAAACGTTAACATTTGTGCAATTGCTATTTGCTTTTATTGTTAATTTGTAATTTGATATGAACAATTTTGCATAAAATTAGTAAAAAAAACCTTCAATCTCAACTTTCTGAAATAAAGACGGAACTATCTTACTAATTATTTATTATTCTGATAGTTTTTTGGGGGGTTTAAAAGGACAAATTTGAAAACACTCTTTTATAAAACCTCTATAAGAAAGAGTATTCCAATTTAGAAAAGAATGACTTAAAAGAAACACACCTTAATTTTATCATTGTGTGTCTTTTCCCTTTTCCCAAAGAACTTAGCTAGCCCTTTGAGAATAGTTACCTACCCTTTGAACGCAGTCCAAGTTATAAAATAATTGCATAAAAACGTACTAAACCAACTGAATGCTATCAATATGTTATTGAATAAGTAATAAAGACACTTACCAATTTTCTTGTTAGTCAAGCTTTCTCTATGAAAGTTGTATCTAATCCAAGGAAAAGTGGCGTCTTCTTTGCCTTAAATTGAACTACATAAGGCGGGCCCCTTGATAAAAAGATTCAACAATTTGTCATTGTCATTCTCAGCGTCTTCCAATAGATGTGATCTGTCGTGGGCTTAAAACATCTATACTGAATCAACACCAGCATACATTCAGGAGGAATAACTATTAAGCGAAGTACGGTTGATGAATTGCTAATGGTAATAGTCAATCTCAACGCACAAATATCATCATTTTTATAGATATTTCCCTTCTAGAATGGTGCACTTAGAGGGGAAATTTGGAAACTTTACATGTCGTTTATTACAGCGGTTCGTTTTAATCGTAATATCAACAACCGCGAGCTAGTTTTGTTGTTGAATCCAATATAACAACAATTTTTTCACGATTGTTGTTTATTCCTTGTTTGCAAAACATGTGGTCAATTTGAAATTAACAAGATCATGATATTTTGGTAAGGATTAGAATTATGTTGAGATTGTTTGTTTAACGGGAAAAAAGGAAGAGATTGAGGCTGTTGACAGCTGTGACAAATGTCAAAGTAGTGAAGACGAGAGTGGGTGCGGAACGTGAGGGAGTACAAGGCACAATGTGATCGATGGAAACAACATAAAATGTTTTATTGGTGTATATGGAACATTGGTTAAATATACCAACGCGCTATGATTAAAACTATGAGAGAAACATGGCGGAATGCACGACAATTAGATGTTCAAAAGATATAATAATTTAATTTTTAATTTCACATTCCACGATGAATAACCTATTTCCTTCTAAGATATAATATAATATCGAAGCGAAATTTGGCGAAACGATAAAGGGTAACATGGAAAAAGGAAATACATATATAAGTAGATCAAAAACATCGCAATAAAGGAAAACTAACTACTAGCTCAAGAGGAAATAAGTTAATATCGACAAAGATATTGAAACGGACGAAATACGTTTAACAATTAATAAAGTAGAGAAATAAAGAGAAACGCAATGAGATAGCAGTGCCGAGAAAGTTTGGAAAAATAAGAATCATTTTATATGAATTATTTTCTAAAATAAAATAAAAAGACGAATAAAAATTCCAAACAAAAGAACTTATAAAAGTGCAATTTGATCTTTAAGATATTACAGCGCGACGCGCAAAAGTATGACCACTTTTAATATATTCGCATACTTCTATTCACGGACTTTATGCTGCGAAACGAGTTTTTACACGCCTTATTCGGTAAAATCAGACAACTTCATATCAAATGTGTATGTTTAAAGTACAAACTCCCGTACATAGAAGTATGCGAATACATTAAATGTGGTCATACTTTTGCGCGTCGCGCTGTAAAAATATTTTATAATTTATAATTCTGAAAATTAACAAACGAAAAAAATCCATAAAAATGATAACAGGAAATTTTGGAAAAGTTTTTAGAAAAATTAGAAAAAAAATATGTTTACAGTTAAATTTAGTAATAAATGTGCAATTAAAAACATTTTTTATGTAAAAAAAAGTATAGTTATGAGTAATTATATAAGTAAAATAAAATAAACTCCGATGAAGGTCTACAGCTCTTAACGTCGTATCGTTTATATCAAACACCGACGCAGCTTATACTAGTTTACTCGCTAGTTTCCATTTATAAGTAAAATAAAATGCAATGAAATAATTTAAATACAAAAACATATCATAAAAGAAAAACAAAAAGCCAATTAAAAACTATTTAAATTAATAACAAAAGCAGGGAAAATGCGTTAAAACGATCAAATTGATGTAGCTATATTTCAGGAAGCTCGAAGTAATTTGATTGCTCCGTTATAGGCTATTTCCATCCGGATAGTCACATGTTAATTGCCTCCCACTTTATTTTAGTGGCAAATAACAAAAACGTGGGTGTAAGAAAACAATGGTTTGCCAATAAGAGGTATTGAACAAGCGGTATATACTCGGAATGACAAAGTTATGTCTTAACCCTTTCCTAATCAGTCTTTGACGCGCTGTGGCGTTTTGAGCATTTAAAATGTAAAGATATATGCTTCTACTTTACAAGCAGACAAATAGGGGAGTATTTCCTTAAACATATTTGATGCCACAGCCGAGAAAACTTCTATAACTTCAAATATACACCTACTTGCACATTTGTAATTTAGTGGATTAGGAATAAAATTAAAGTACAAAAGAAAGAGTTCTGCTTCAATGATCTTCTTTTGTACTTTTAATTTATTCCTAATCCACTAAACTACAAATGCTCAAATGTTGTATGACAACGTTCTTGCAAGTAGGTGTATATACCTAATGCATGATAAGTAATAGAATGAAATTTGTAACACCGTAAAAAATGTTAGCTTAATTTTACTGACGTTTCGAGCTTTAGCCCTTCGTCGGAGTAAAAAAGCTATATTTGCGTAACTAATAATATTATTAATTAATCAATTTATATACCTATTTTAAGTATTAATATCATATAACTGAGCTTAATAATTACTGTAAATAACCATTCAAGTATGAAATAATGTATAAAATTAGAACTTTAAATGGATAGCTTTATCTCAAGAACGTTGGCTTTTTGTAAAGTATATATATTACGTAGTCAAGTATGTATCGCGAATCAGACCAGTAATAATGACGTCTATCCATGACAATGATCAGTTTTTTACAACTAAAAGTCACTCTTTGTATGGCCTTCTGTTGCTTGCACGCTGTTTGTCTATTGACAGGGTCAGCTGCTTGGATGTTTTCAAACGTGCTGAGTCGATGAGTAATATCATGCCCATTACCGGCCCGACTAGTCCAAGAGCAAGTAATAACTACCCATTTTAGCCAACATAAGTATGACTCGTACTTTCATAGCTTCTAACTCCATACAGTCTATTTAACAAGGTTGTCTCACCGAAAAAAAAGAAAAGAAAGAAATTAAAGGAAAGGAATTAAAGGAAAGGAATTAAAGGAAAGGAATTTAAGGAAAGGAAAGGAAGAGAAAGGAAAGGAAAGGAAAGGAAAGGAAAGGAAAGGAAAGGAAAGGAAAGGAAAGGAAAGGAAAGGAAAGGAAAGGAAAGGAAAGGAAAGGAAAGGAAAGGAAAGGAAAGGAAAGGAAAGGAAAGGAAAGGAAAGGAAAGGAAAGGAAAGGAAAGGAAAGGAAAGGAAAGGAAAGGAAAGGAAAGGAAAGGAAAGGAAAGGAAAGGAAAGGAAAGGAAAGGAAAGGAAAGGAAAGGAAAGGAAAAGTTTGTCAGCTGATACAGTGGATTTCATAAAGGTGTCAATCAAAAACAGAAACGAAATCAACATGCGTAAAGCAATTTTCAATATCATTTGAATTTCACATGGTGTTCTATACTAATTCTTAAATTCCATAATATATCATTGATATCATCATCATACACTACAGGCATCAATTGTCATGATATATGTATGGTAGACGTGTACAGAAAGGTTATTCAGTCAGTTTCAATAAGGTTGTACGTCCACAGTGCTTCAGTAGAAACAAATTACCTGACTGCAATTATATTATTTTAATTTCTTTTCCTGGATATGGAGAATCTAGTATTAAGGTATAATCGCATACATGATTAGCACGCAATTTGCCGAATATTCTTTAGCCTAGAGATGTATCCTTCACAGTACAGGCTATAAAGATCGACCCACTATGACACTTCTGAGAAGAGAGAGGGTAGAAGTGAAGGAGCGGAGCCTGATACACCACCAAGGAGTAACATGTAAGGGACGGACCATTTGATTTTTATTTGCAGGGGAGGTGGGTAGAGTTATAGCGTGCTCGAAATTTGTTTTTTCGCCCTCCAGTGTTGCAGGATATTTTTTGCTGTACCAAGCTATATCTTTTTTGCCATATTGACGTTGCACGGATTTTTTTTTTTAGGCTGTAGAGCTTGCTCGATATTTTTGGGGGGATTTAACTCCCACCCCCTACAAATATTAAATGGTCCGTCCCTATATCTCAATTCCTAGTATTGACTTATTAGTCACAGCAGACGTAATGTACAAAGCTACATTTAAGCTTAAACTGATCAATAATCCATCTAACGTGAGGTTAATAGTGATATAACCAAACATTATGGAGCCTGAGGGTAATGATTGTTTAAGTAAGAATACACAGGAGATTATTTCAAAAAATTGAAAAAACAAAACTTTCAAAGTGTCAAAAATCAGTCATTTCTTCACTTTTTAAAGGAGCGCGAATCATAGAAGGCTATGATCGAAAATTAGTCCAAAGCTCTTCACCAATCAGCGCGTGTGATTGACCACCTGTGAATTTAAACAAACGTATTTATAAGGTGGATATCAACTGTGATTTGTATATCAACGACATTGACTGCTTGGAGATGTGTTTGTAATTTTAATACCATTATATATTAAAAAGTATTAAAATTATTACATTATTAATAAAACATTATTAGTGAGTGAACATCACTCTATTACCGAATTAAGACATTTCACATATCTAGTTTCCCAGTGTAATCCTTATTTTCTAAAAGCTTGCTTACAGTGTTTTAAATAATCAGGAGACACACAGCTTTGCTTGTTATATATTTTGTTCTCATCTAATAAACTAATTACTATTTGGGTGAAGGCACTAAACCAGTGAAATAGCTGTTCCACTAATTAGCTAGCCTATAATACCAAAACGCCGACTTAGATGTCTCTTTGTCTGTGACTTAATTCAAAGAGAGTGTCACGTGACAGCTGCATGGTTCAATTGTCTAATTTTTATTTATTTTTTTTGACTACCACACTTTGATTTCATTGGTTTAGTGCCATCACTCAAAGCGTGTATTCTAAAAATATTCTATTCGTGTATTCTAAAAATATTCTAAGCGTATTTTATAAAAATCTCTTACTATAGTCTTTTGTTGTTTTGCTATAATTGTAGATTTTGTTGGTATTTTTGTTGTGGTCATTTCTTGTTGTTACTGTTGTCATCGTTGTTACCATTGTTGTTGCCAGCCGATTGTTGTTGTTGTTGCAACACATTACCGTTTACCGTTGGAGTAAGAAACGTTGTGGCAACCGCCCAACAGAGTCTGGCGTGGCACCTTTATATTGAAGTCCCAGCAACTCCTTAGTCGTCCTCTCCACTGCCTATTAGGTTTGGACCTCCTGTCGATGGCAGTGGGTCTCAGTTAGTTGAAGAACGTGCAGCAGAGAGTCATGGTAAGCCTACTATGATATTCCTACCAATACACATTGCTATTCTTGACTATACAATTACCGTTGATTTAGAAAATCGTTATCATAATATATATATGATGATGGTTATGATTGAAGTGTAAAAGCCTAGCCATGTTTGTGCTGATTGACTGAAGAACTTGAGTTTTCGAGTTCCTATATACTAGTGACTACTGTGCACTATATATACTTTGTCTTTTGCAGGCGTTCAGCCTTTTAACAATTTAAAAATTGTTCGATAACATGGTCAATACGCTGTCTACATATCGGACATGTACCACCTCGTCTCTTGCGCAACTGGGCACACGACCAACAGCAACATAAATGCCCTGTATCTCCATGGATTACTGTGGAGTTTTTGCGTTTTTCTAGGCAGATTACACACTTATCGCCATTATCGACCGCTTCTGTGCTTCTCTCGCTTCTCACAAAATGCACATTTGTGACGGCAGTTGAGGACAATCGACCTGTCCCCTGACCTGGAGGAGTAAACAAATGAATGAATGAATGAATAAATGAATGAATGAATGAATGGATGAATGAATGAATGAATGAATGAATGAATGAATGAATGGATGGATGAATGAATGAATGAATGGATAAATGCAAGAATGAATAAATGAATGAATAAATGAATGAATAATTGAATAAATAAATTAAAAAATGAATAAATAAATGAATCAACAAGTCAATGAATCAAAGAATGAATGAATAAATCAATCAATCACTTATTAATATACAATAAAAAAAATATAATAATACAATAAGAAAGAAAACAAAATTCACTGGAAATGTAAAAATACCCTGGACCTGTCCACTCTTAGGACTAGTTCTCATGGTTACATGAGCATAAGAACTATAATATATCCACTCGAGGACTAGGGACTAAGTGGCACATGAAAGCTTTGCACTTATATGAGTCCAGTGTCAGATGTGTTATTTAGTTATTTCTCATTATTGATCTTGATAACTTACTTGAATTCGACATCTGCATGCAACAGTTAGTACATAAATTATAATCACACCGCCAACAATGCCAGGGTTTTATCAGAGCATTGAAAAACACCCCTCCACAATTATCACATCTCCACTTTCCTGAGGAGTGTGCATAGACAACATTGGGATCAGCTCGAACCAAGGGGTGATGATGCAAAGAACGTACATGGTATTCCTTCACACATGAATTGCAGACATCAAATGCACACACTGTTGTACAGTGCCGGGAATATCTGTAAATTACAAAACAAACAGAAGAGTGTTAGACTATTTATATTTTGGGGTGATCAAAATATTACTTTGAGAAAAGAACAAATCACTTAAATTAAAAATATTTTCTGTCAAACCATGGCATTTATGTGACTTATACTTAATGTTATAACAAATATTACTGAATAATATGGCAACGAAAAAATACACATAAATTGACAATAAGTCAGATTTGAGCGAAGGAATGCTTCTTTTAACAAATCAAATAGGTTTTAATAAATCATATATGTTGATAGTATTGCCCAAAGTAAGGGTTCTCTGCGAATTCGAGATCCTTTTATCGAGTTCTTTCGAACAATATGATCAGCTTGGTAGAGTGAGAACTTGAAATTTCAGCACTAAACTTGAGACCACCATGCATATTTCCGCAAAAACATCTAAAAATCCGAAAAAGTAAAAACATATGAATGTAAGGAGCATTGACTTATGTTTTGTGGCCAAGTTTCAAGAACAGTGCCAATTTCATTGACATTTGTGCCTAGTATGTGTACTGAGTGATTAAGTTGTTAATTAGCATGAGTATCAGGCCCTCTGGGGATGGGGAGGCGGAGGGGATTCCCAGTCCCCCTCCCCTCCCCAGAGAGCCTGATACTTAGGCTATTAAGTTGTCAACTATATACCTTTCATTGAACCGACTAGTTCTTCCACACACGTGACAGCCCAAGTTGCCACTGGTATGAGGGTAAATGATATCAGTATTCACTATCTTCAGAGGATGGCTATGTATTGGATGTTGTATTTCTGTTGCGCAACTTCGACACATGTAAAACCCACATTGAGAGCAGAGCAAAACGTGTGTTTCTCCAGTGCCATTTCCATTGCTTTTACAAACAGAACAGGACCAGTTCTGGTTTTGCAGCAGAGTTACATTGACTTTGAAGAGTTTATGGACATGTACCTCAGGAAGCATCCCTCCTTGTGCACAAGGCTGACAAAGGTCGTAGCTGCATTCATTGCAATGAAAAGGGAACTGTTCAGGTCCATGTTTGTTACTACAGTTGCTACATTGCCAGTTACCATTGTATGCTTGGTAAATCAATAATGGATTGTTTGATGTTAGAGGGTGAGGATGATGAGGTACTTGGATGACTTGTTGCCGTACTGGTCCATCATGAACGGTACTCATGATTCTAGTCTATGAATACTGCAATATATAAACGTCAAATATATAATAAATTAAATGTTATAGCATTATCAAGTTGTGAAGCTAAGTGCCTTGGTAATGGGAGAGATCTGTCTGCCATGCAGTGTTACTTTTGTTTAAAAGAGAAAAATGCTATTCTTCGGTGTTAATTGGTGCGAGAAGTTATTACGGAATGTAATAAAAACATTTTTTTTATATTTTCATAAAAAATCATTTTGCATTGCCTGCAAGGTGTCGAATTACGTCGGAGCAAAGGCAAAGTTTGGTTTCAAAAAAATGTTATGGAGATTTTTTTATAGTCCCAAGTCCCAAGTCCCACGTCGTGTAGTATGTAGTGCCAACATTACTTTAGATAGCACAAAATCGAATTCATATAAGGGAAGCTAGTATAAATCTTAATCTACTTCAATTACGTTTGAAACAACAACAAAATGATCGACTTGACTTCGTCTTGAACTGGATGCAACTCGATGAAAAAAGAAAAGCGAAAAAAGTCGGATATCAGAATAAGCCCAAATTCGGCTAAAGTCGTTCCCACAATGCATCCTAGAGGTACCTAAAACCGATTTAACTAAATATCTCACCACGCCCAGTAAACATCCCAGAAGGAAAATCCCCCATAGAAACCTAGCGTTGCTATGGACGCTCCGATCTCAAAAAGACCGTATTGCATAGTAGACTTCAATCTATCCCTAGTAAGTAGATGTTATAGCATACTGCAGAAAATACTGCAGAAAGTTGTTTCAAAGCACATATTTTTTCGGTTGAAAATTGGTGGCGAGGTCGTAAAAAAACTGAATCGAGCAACCTTAAATAATATTTATTTTCAGAGTTTTCGAATACGGAAAAGGATAAAAAACGTTTTGAACTAAAAGCATTTTAAAATGAAGAAAGGTTGGACTTATACGAAACTAGAGGTGAATAAACTAGTAAATATCTTTTTTAAGGCTCTTTGTTTCAATATTCCCGCCTTTAAAAGTGAATTTTTTGGCAGACAGTCGGACGCGCAAAGATTTGGTTGCTATGTGACGTCACATTGTCATACATGACTGTACCGGAGCTTCATTAGGGAAAGCATTGTAGTTTAATACCTCCTCCCTCCTGGTTTGAAGTTAGCAACAATTTTTCAAGAACAATTCTTGTTACATATGTTACTAGACGATCTATACTGTGTTTTTAACTCGTGGATTGCAAATCCTCGAGTTATTGGGATGGGGCATTTGAACCGGAAGTGTCACTCACTCGCTCACTCGCTCACTCACTCGCTCACTCACTAGATCGTCAGTGTAAACTTTTGAGCCCCAAGATCTCGGTCAGCGTACTTCGAGCACATGGATATTTGATTCGTCTGAAGGAATGATTTTTCGGTCGAAGTAATCGCGAATACTCTCATATTTTATGTGCTCACGCCACACGATTCGCAGTAGAATTACACATAAGTTTATGTCGAATGTTTTCGGAAATGGTCACTGTGAATTTTACTAAAGATCATGCAATTTACGATCGAACTAAGCGAGCCGACTTATTATGATCAAATTTATCGAGATATCTTCCCTGCTATAAACAGAAGCTACTTTTTATCCATCCTTTCATAATGCTATGGAATGGATTCACAACCAGTTACAAAGGACGAAGCTGTTATTACTGGATATTTAACAGTATTTCCGGTAAGCATTCTTAGAGAGTACGATACACACTAGAAGTGAAGACAACAACAGTATAATAGTTTAGTGATGTTGTAGGGTAAATATATTGCTTATTGTAATTATTTCTTTTATATTTTTGATTAAAGTCATAGTTTAATTTTATTGACTACTATTAATTCGTACAAATTCGAACGGCGATTGAAACAGGCGATTCTCGAGCTCTTAGCTTCTTGCACAGAACAACAAACTTATTCGCAAAACTTAAATCGCTTCACCCTATTATCTAGCAGTTCAACTTAACGATCTATGTATATGTAGATGAAAGTAATATTTCTTTCTTTACAATTCTTATGTGAGATAACGTGATCGGTTTTAAACCTCCAGGTTGACCTCGACAACAACAAATAAACAGCTAAAACGGCCTCTCTAAAAACTACACCCAACAGCCCAAATCGCTTCAAATATAACACCAATTGCTTCAATGACTATCTATTTTGCTTTTTCTGGCGTTTATTTTGCAAGAACAACTTAATAACACTGTTTCTTAGATACTCTTTGAACTCGCATGTATCTCTGCACGAACCGAAGATCGAACCAGGTAAATATTAGACTTGTCAGCGGATCACGGACTGAGGGAACGACGGACCGTAAGGGAAACGGACGACAACCAAAAAAATACAAATAAAACAACAACATTGAATACTTATTTTTCGCTTCAAATCATCTCAAGCTAATCCGAGAAAATAATTACATAATCGTAATGGAGCGGTCTAAACTGTAAGCGCTTTCAAAATGTTCTAATTATGATCCACGAGTTGGCCATAGGTGGCCTTTGATTTTGTTTTGTTTTGTTTTTAAGCTAGAGTACAAACACTAAAAGTGTGCAACATAAATACCACTAAAAACTGCTAAATTATGCAAATTCTTTTGTTCTCTATTGTTTAATCAACACTATTAAGTTGTAAATAGTACAAAGTATTGCACACTTTTAGTGTTTGTACTCTACTGTCCAGATCCTCATATACCGAACCCAGGGTATCCATATATGGGTCTATGTCATGACAACTGAGACTCGAACACTGACTATTACGCATGCGCGAAATTTTCAGCTTGTGTCTAAAACAAAATGGCGGACGTGAGGCAAGGCAAAACTTAAATTGTATTGCGTCTAGTGTATTTACTTGATCGTGACTTAACACTACATTTTAAAGTGTTGATAAAGCTAACCAACTCAACATGTTTATGCTATTTGGAAAGGTATCGATGCATTTCTTGCTTGAATACTCTTGATATAAAGAATTCGATATAAAATACTGCTCGATTGAATTCGCTCGAAGAATAGGTCAACAAATAACGGTGGCCGTCAGTCAGTCGTTTATCGAGGTAAGTTACTGTTCTATTTCCAATGTTTTTTTAAAAACTTTACATTTGTAAACTGGGATATACTTCATAGAAAGTGTCAAGCGTTTTAATGTTCGATTTTTTCATGCATTTGGACTCTCAGTTAAGATTTTTACTGGCACAATTCAATGTTCCATTGGCGAATTCCCATTGGCGATATTCACCATTTCTGCTTACATTTCTGCACAAATCGGCTATATATTGTTTCTTTTCATTTAAATAACTCTTTGAAACTGAAATGGAATGATTAAAGTTTGGCAACCGAGAGCAATATACCGCTACATAAGCTTATCATAGTTCAGTGGAATTCGTTCAGTGATATTATTATAATTGCTAACTATGAACTTATCTGACTGTTTGGAAGAATAAAGCCTGTACTTTGCAAATTATCATACATTTTCTTTATTTATCTAGAGTTTATTGCAAAGATATGACCCTAACACAATATTTTGTACATTATTTTGCAGTTTCTTCAAAAGATATATTTCAATAATAGGTACCGATCAGGGATAAATGTTCTAGATAAGCATTCAGAAAGAGATCAAGAATCTCCTATAAGTTAAAAGATGGAATACTTAAGTAAAAAAGAATAACATGACACCAAAGTTGTTTGCTTCCCTAATGATGTATGCATGGTCGTTATCAAAACCAATTAAGTAAGATGCATTAAATGAGGTATATTTTGTCTTTTGATTTGTTGTTTCTGTTTGAGTAATAGATTAATAAGTGCCTATATATATAAAGTATCTATACAACCTGAAAAATTAGTAACCTGTAGCAAAAACTTCATTTTTTTGCATATATCTATCAAATGTTTGTGATAGATATAATGAAATATAATATGTATATATCCCGGAATAACTAATCGATATACATCGAGCATCGGAAAGCTAGTTGATAAATCGATATTAATCGATTTCTTTGGCTGATTAATATAGACAAAAATGAAAATCGAAAATTACAATTGTTTTGGTTGATTAGTATCGATTAATATTGATAATCGATGAAAATCGATAATCCAAATTTTTTTGGCTGATTAGTATCGATTAATATCGATAATCAATGAAAATCGTAGGTGACAACACAATGAACATGAAATTAAGTCCAACAAAAACACTGTTAATTACTTTGGAGCAACTTTAGAAACCCCGCCACTATAGAAATTGAAGTAGACGCACTCTTTGAAAACGACGCAATAACACAATAGATTCCATTATTATGGAAATAAATGGCGGGGTATTCTAAAGGTATGCCATTACTTTTGATTATTTATATCAATAAACAAAATTGATAAATATTGATTCAATTGATAATCACAAAAAGCTGTATATCGATTTTTTATCGATTTTCTATATTAATTGATTAATTAGTATCAACAAATATTGAGTATTATCAATTTTTATTGAGTAATTAATTTATCGATTAGTTACTCCAGGGTGTGTATATATATATATATATATATATATGTTATATATACAGCCGATCTCGAAAAGGTTGTCCACCTGAAAAGACATATATACTAAAATAAATATCACGTGACTCATTATAAGTTCACTTTCTGCGTGTGTAGAAAGTCAGTTGTGTTTGAAAGTAATATGGCCGTGAATTCAAACAAGCAGTATCTTCCCACGCTAGAAATACCTGACTTTCTACCCGCGCGGAAAGTGATTATAAAATGAGTCACGTGATATTTATTTTAGTATATATGTCTTTTCAGGTGGACAACCTTTTCGAGATCGGCTGTATATATATATATATATATATATATATATATATATATATATATATATATATATATATATATATATATATATATATATATATATATATATATATATATATATATATATATATATATATATATATATATATATATATATATATATATATATATATATATATATGTTATGCAATGTATTGTATCGCATTACTTATATTATATCAATTAACTCTTGCAATTATTATTATTCCATATAATCATGATAATGTGTTATAGCAATTCACTATTAAAAAGACTAAAACTATTAAGTAAGTTTATCGACTTCATACAACACACACCACTTGTGGTACCCCACTTGTACATGATTTGTTTATTTATTCATTCTCATTCATTTGTTTGCTTTCCCAGTATTGTCACTAAATTTTCAGAATAGCGTTGTAATGTCGTTTTTGTTGGCTATTCTTAAATATAATTTTCTGTGGGGCTTTATCAGCAGTTCTCCGTTAGGTATATATGTGGGTCTGATCCGCGGTTATATGATTTGTGTATGATTATGATCGTCGCGGAGAAATAAGCAATTTATGTAATTGCAATTATAGAAGTCCGAAAAAAATTCGGGAATTCAACGCAAATGCCGATGAAGTCCCGAATTTTTTTTTCGGACTTCTATAATTGCAATAACATAAATTGCTTATTTCTGCGCGACGATCATAATCATACACAAAAGTTCTCTGTTACTTTGTTTTTAATTTTTCTTTCGTATTTATATTCATTTATAGCTTTAGCTTCATGCAGTCCTCGACTTAGCGCTTAATTTGTCTAAACAAACTTTGACTGGTTTGGTTTTAACAAAGATAGTTATTCGGCCATACTTTTGAGAAAGTTTGGATTGCCGGGTATTTAGTTTTTTTGAGACTACGACCGGCTGCCGGGTATATAGACACTACTATTTGACTGTAAGTCGAACTTTTTCGAACTCAACATACAACTGATTCCAATCCGTTTGCGAACCGGCCCTCAGACGTTTGCGAACAGGTCGAGGTGTTTGCGAACTGGAAGTTTGCGAACTGACTTGTTTGCGAACTGACCGTCATTCACCAGAATCGATTTGCGTTCATTTACAGTGCGAATCAGTCGAAATCGAAAATCGGTTTTGTGGATTTTGTAATGAAGAAATAAGCTTACCTTACTTACCTCACGTGAAGCTACGATTCCTACGAACGCACGTTTGACAACGAACGTTCAACTCCAGAAAAGGATATGGGGAAAGGAAAAAAGAACGATTCGTTTTGAACGATTTTCGATTTTCTCTGACTGTCTTGCGCTCCCAAATGACGCGC
The DNA here is from genome assembly GCA_949775045.1 of Metridium senile. Classification (NCBI taxonomy): domain Eukaryota; kingdom Metazoa; phylum Cnidaria; class Anthozoa; order Actiniaria; family Metridiidae; genus Metridium; species Metridium senile. The sequence continues at coordinate 5,645,453 of OX459096.1, read as the reverse complement.
CGTGACGCTACAACTCGTACCCATTCTCTCCCGGACGTCGCGGGGACTTCCCTAAGACGGTTCACAAACCATTGATTGGTCAATCCAAAATCATACTGCTCATGCGCACTGACCTTTTTTTGCCAAAATTTATTTCATTCCAAACGTGTGTATGTTATAGCTAAAACCCGAAGGATTTCTATGGAAATTAACTTCAAAAAAATATCAAGCTCTTCGTAAAAGGAATTGCTGCCAGCAGATGTGTTTCTGTCGATAATTTCGTTGACAAAGGGCTAAAGAATTACGACGAATAATGTCGAAGATAATTTCGTTGACAAAGGGCTAAATTACGACGAATAATGTCGAAGTGATGCGAGAAGAAGTCATGGAATATACAAGTTTTTCGTTTCAAGCGTTCGTGTGTATTCGAATGAGTATATTCACCCTTCTTCTGTCTACAACAAATACAAAAATATTATTATATGGGAGGTCTCAACCATCATCATTGTCGTCTTTCTTCTTCGTCACCAGCAAGATTTCCACTTGAAAACGAATTCTTGTCCTTGAAAACAACCCAGAAACATGTTCAACCAATATTCTGTGGTTGGAATCCTAGATAAAAATTCCATACAAATGTACACCAGTTTATTGGAGTGAATATTGATTCAAGTTGTACCTGTTAATTGTAAGGAAGCTAGTTATTCCATTGTTACTCTGAGAGGTGGGGAAATATAGGGCAGCTGATTCTTTGTGATACATGCATAGAGATGACCAACATGTTGGTTGTCATGCTCTAAAAGAAATTTCTCTAAAAGGCAACATTTAGGAAATGAGTGACCACAGTTTAATCTCTTGACGTGAGAGTCAAAATCTGCATTGCACTGTGGGAGGTCACAAAACACTGGGATCTGGATACAGGTTCTCATTGAATGCAAAACCAAGAGGCAAACATCTTTGATCTAATGTGGAAGTAAAATGTCTGAAACAAAAGGAGAAATACAGATATATAAAGATAAATGTCACTAAACCATGTACATGTTATTTATTTCTACATGTACTTGGTACTTGCGGCGACCTTTAGGAATCCAAACTGTCCGTCCACTAGTTCATCAATAATTGATACTGCTGCTTTGAAAAAGATAACAATGAGAGCTTCTCATATATGCCGTGGTAATACCTTGGCATACAAATGTTGTTGAACTCTATTTGAAAGCGTCTAGCACTTATATAGTACATGATCTTGTTGCTGGATGTAATCTGGATCAGCCCACATTGCATTGGCACAGTACTGGAAAAATAACATACATTGGAATGAACATTTTGTAACTTTGAATATAAATTAAGCCCACATTACCTTCTCAACTTCAAGTGAAATACTTCAACTTTTGTCTCTGTCAAGATGTTAAGGTAGCTGCATGGCAGTAATGTGCTCAAAGTTGGTTTGTTTCTAAGATGGTAAATTATGTCAGACAGATGACAAAAATAGTAGTCTTATTGTAATTCCTTCTTCTAAAAGTATAAATTGCACCATTACTCTAAACATGATCCCAAGCCAATGGTTAAAGTCTCCTCCATGGAAGTCAACAACATAATAGTAAAATACAAGTGGTACTTTATCATCAAAAAGGTGTATACACCTATTTCAAAAAACGTTGTCCATCTGGAATGGTTGATCTGAGACCGATAGGAATTGTGGGTGTTCATTAAATTTCAAATACATTGTTTTAATCACACTTGAATGGTGCTGAATTACAGATAACAGTATTTCAGAAGTAAACATTAAGATTCAAGCGTGATTATAATAGTGCATTTGCAGTTTAACGAGCTCCCACAATTCCTATCGGTCTCAGATCAACCATTCCAGATGGACAACGTTTTATGGACAATTTACAGTTAGGACCAAACTGGTTTTTGACCATATCCTGAAAAACTGTCCAACCTCTAAATGCAGTTGATATGAGTAGTGCAGCTTTCTCCGATTTTGGCTGCTGTGGTAGAACTTTGTTGTTTCCAAAATATAGACCTTTATACAATTTTACAAACAAAATGGTGTAAAGAGGATTACTGTTGTTTCCTGGATGTTTAGGGAAAATTAATGTGGAATGGATTGTATTAGTTGAGGATCTGTTACTGGGTTCCTCTGCACAAATATGTGAAAATGTAAGTACATGAAAGTAGATAGGGAGCTTTCAATGTTATTGTAATCCATCGAAAACCGCATAAAAAGTGGGAAAACTGTTTAAAAACTTTACACCAAAAAGAAATAAGGATGATCATCAGTTTTAAAAGTTGAAAAATAATATTCTTGAAACTCGAGGCTTAAAAACAGATTTATTATTTATTATCATTATTATTATTATTATTATTATTATTATTATTATTATTATTATTATTATTATTATTATTATTATTATTATTATTATTATTATTATTATTATTATCATTATTATCATGATCATTATTATTATTATTATATTATTATTAATAGAAAAATAAGATAAATAAAACTCTTTCTACAAGTCATTCTTTCAAAGGAGTTTGTTGTAGTGAATGTTTTCATCACAATATCGTGATATCATAACTTCAATGTTCTTGCCAGGTTGGGCTTGTGCTTCAACAATGAATCTCTAGTAAAATTACAACATGTTTCAATGCCAAGATCGAAATTATAATTACAAGTAAATACAATAACAAGATTTTTGAATAAATAAAACATATTTGCATATAGTCCTAATTAATGTTATAAATGTTCATTTTTATATATTTAATTTAATTATATCAGTTCTAAAACCAGTGTTTTATTTATAACTTGTGAATTCTGGAGTTTAATTATACAGGCTTCATAAATTACTCCATTTTAAGGTCAAAGTTATTTTTCGCCAAATGGAACTGTTTACTTTTTGCGCAACGTCGCATTGCAGATATGCTTGCAGCTACTGCAGGGTTCAATATTGCTAACAAGTTTTGTGCTTTGCCGTGCAGGCTCGGTTACAATAGATTAACTTAGACATATATATATATTGTTTTAAGTAGCAATTTTCTCTTGTTTAAATAAACAAAATAGGATATCTTACTGAACTGTATTGCTACATTGATAATTATATATTAAATTCATTGGGAGAATAAGAATTTAATAATATTAATATGCATTTTTAAATTGGTTCCTAATTATACTTCTGCAACAATCTTTTAGTTATATTTCCATATAGGATAATCTCCACCCAAAATAAGCAAAAAATCATAATTTATGTAATCCGCTAGGATAGGATCGGAGCTGTATCAAGTAAATGTTACAAGAAATTTATCTATCAGCCATGTCATGTTTAAAAGCTCCAAGTCATGTCAGTCTTCCCGCCTGTATGTTCTAGAAATTAACACAACCAATACATGTATAGTTATAGGTTGTTTATCCCTTTCACTCCCATTATATATATGGCACACAAAAACAATATTGTGGAAGATATTTAATCAAATACTCATGAAATTTTGACAAAATAAACTAATTCTTGGTGAGGTCTGCTCAAAACAGGCATAAAATGCACAAAATATAAGATATATAATTCACCACCCTTCAAAGTTCTAAAACATTTCCCCTTTTACATAGTTGGAACTAAGGTGTATCCTGCATTGTTCTTCTCACAGAGAACTGCAGTTTAAGCTATAGTTTAGTGGTATACCTATAACTGATTTAAAAAATGAGGAATTTTCAAATGTTTTCATTTTTGATATTTCAAACATGTATTTCTCAAGACGTTTTCTTTCTTTATGTCTGCATGTTACTGTGGTACAAAACTACCATAACAAATACTTTTCTACATTACATACATTGCTACATATCTAATTATTTTTTAATCATTATTATTTTTTTTTTATATAAATATCTTAGATTTTCACAGCTTTCTTTTGCAATTGACAGGTCAATCTCTCTGTATTCTCCTGGGGCTGCCTTCAGATATAACTATCATTGAAGTAACTGCTTACAGTGCCTTGTTAGAGAAGAAATTCAACACATCAGCCACATCTGAACCTCCCTAACAGTTTAAGTTGTACATTTCCTGACTAAATGTATTTTTGTCACATTATCTGGCTTTGGTATGGCTGATATTTTATTGTGTATGTCTAGTTGATGACCAATGCACATGTGCCATTGCAGTTGAAGTAACATCTCTTGGGGACTTTTTGTACTATTTTAAAAAACGAGCAGGAGTGTTTTATCAAGTATAAAAACCCGAGGCATAGCGTTTAAAAAGAGAAAAGTTGGGATCCCCATGATATATCTGATAAAACCTTTCATTAGTTTGTATATATTAAGACACGTGTCTTTATAGAATAATAATGAGCCCTTCCCAGGGAGGGGGAGGGGGGGGGGGGGGGGGGGGGGGAGTTAATATGCTCCCTTGATCGCCAGTTTTTTTTAACAGTTTCTCCCTTTTTCCCCATAAATAAAATAACTGTTTCCCTCAAATGTTTTACCTTATGTCCCAAAAAACTCATTATTGTTTTATCAAGTTTTGCTCCCAGAAAATAATTTAGCAGTATCCTTTGTTCCCTTAAAATAAATGTGCTTGCTCCCTTGTTCCCTAAAACCCCTGGGAGGGGCTCACTAATGAGAGGGCTTTGTTAATATTAAACCTCATGCATGTGACCAAATTGGTCCAACTAATTGGACTATAAAGGCTTATAATTTGTATGAATTATTAATGTGTTTTTTCAATGTGTAATAAAATGAATGTCATCCTCTAGAAGGAGAAGCATTGACTTGTTCTGCAATAAAATGTTTTAGGTGATGTCATTGTGTGTATATATATGATTTAATAATAATCAATATATAATATTGTATTTTTAGGAAACCTGTTTCACATAACATATACCATCGGTGCATGTTTGATGCAATTAAAAACTTCAGTTCTTCCTAGCCAATTCTTTACAATAGGGTGTCATGAATTCCCCATTAACATTTTAGACATCAGAAAATCATAACTTGCACCAGAGAGTATCTGTATTATCCATGCCTACACATGACGCAGTAAATAAGAAATTCTTCTAGGGAGGGGTAAGTTACCAATTTTTAAATAAACACTCTTAATCGCTAAATACAAATTAAAATTATGAACCAAGCTCCTCTCAAAATATTTGATTAGACTCAACTTCTGTATTCTAAAATCTATTTCAATTTACTTTTCAATTTCCAATTTTTTTTTATTTAGATTGTTTACAAATTCTGCCACCACTCCCCCCCCCCCCCCCCCCCCCCATATGATTCACATTTCACATGATTGCTTCAATATATAGACACTTCTAATAAGTCCCGAAGTGTTGTGTATTCCGCGCTTGACGTCAAATTTATTCGTTTGAAATTTGTATAATATGAAAGGAATTGAAAAGAATAAATTTGACGTCAAGCGCGGAAAACACAACACTTAGCTTCGGGACTTATTTTATTTCTGTTGATTGGTGTTCCTGTGTTTTCCGAAATTCAAATCGGCCAAGAGCTTTCAGAAGGGAATCACGAGAAAGGGGTGAAAGACGCTTGCTGAAAAGAGAGCAAGGTAGAAGGAGTGGAACCTGATACACCACCAATAACTAACCCCAGGGGGGGGGGGGCACTCCCTTAGAAAATGGATAGGGGTGCTCGACGAACCTTTTAAAAAAAAACGAGTACTTTGAGGTGAATTGTGTCCTGTATGTCCTGTAAGACCTTCGCGTACCCTTTCGAACTGGCACGGTACCTTTTTGGGTTATTTTTCGAACTTAAGATTATACATATTGAAAAAATTTTAAATGTGGTCGCACCTTTAATTTTAGGGTCTGAAATCAGTATCTGAGTAAATTTTTGCGTACTTTTAGGGTCATTTTCAAAACCGTCCGTCAAGCACCACTATCTATTTTTTAAGGGAGCCCCCCCCCCCCTCCCCCCTCCCCCAACATGTAAAGCCTGCTGCAGAATCTGCATTACAAGCATATCATTGGACTTTTCGATTCGACCGTTATAGTCACAACAGACGATGTACAAAGCTACATAAATACTTCTGAAGGGCGTGCTATTCCATGGTCGACCACGACCGACGGAGGCCTATAGCTATTACTATTGTATAGCTATAACAATAATAACTTGCACCCCATGAAGTAAGTTAAAATTATCTGATATTTTTGTCAGACTAAAAAACAAAAATTAGAAAACAGTTGGGCTTATACCGATCAATAATCCGCCTATAAGGCGATGTTAATAGTGATATAACCAAACATTATGGAGCCCGAGGGTCCCCCTGAGGGGGGAAATGTTTAAGTTAGAATACACAGGTGATTATTTCAAAAAATTGAAAAACAAAACTTTCAAATTAGTGTCAAAAATCAGTCATTTCTTTAGTTTCTAAAGGAGCTCGAATCACAGAAGGCTATGATCGAAAATCAGTCCAAAGCTCTTCACCAATCAGTGCGCGTGATTGAACACCTGTGAATTTAAACAAACGTATTTGATAAGGTGGATGTTAACTGTGATTTGTATATCAACGACATTGACTGCTTAGGGATATGTGTTTGTAATTTTAATACCATTACATATTAAAAATTATTAAAATTATTACATTGTTAATAAAACATTAGTGAGTGAGATCACTCTATTACCGAATTAACATATATTCCACATATCTAGTTTCCCAGTGTAATCCTTATTTTACAAAGCATCATTTCTAAAAGCTTGCTTACAGTGTTTTCATTAATCAGGACGGCAAAGACACAGCTCTGCTTTTTATATATTTTTTCTCATCTAATAAACAAATTACTATTTGGGTGAAGGCACTAAACCAGTGAAATAGCTGTTACACTAATTAGTCTATTAATATAAAAATGCCGACTTAGATGTCCCTTTGTCTGTGACTTAATTCAAAGAGGGTGTCACGTGACAGCTGCATGATTCAATTGTCTATTTTGTTGTTGTTTCTTTTTGACTCGGAATGATAAAGTTATGTCTTGACCCTTTCCTAATCAGTCTTTAACGCGCTGTGGCGTTTTGAGCATTTAAAACTGTAAAGACATATAGGGGAGTATTTCTTTAAACATATTTGATGCCACAGCCGAGAAAACTTCGTTCTATAACTTCAAATATATACACCTATTTCAATTAACGTTGTCCATCTGGAATGGTTGATCTAAGACCGATAGGAATTGTGGGAGTTCATTAAATTCCAAATGCATTGTTTTAATCACACTTGAATGGTGCTGAATTACAGATAACAGTATTTCAGAAGTAAACATTAATGTTCAAGCAATATTATAATAGTGCATTTGCAGTTTAACGAGCTCCCACAATTCCTATCGGTCTCAGATCGACCATTCCAGATGGACAACGTTAATTGAAATAGGTGTATACCTAATGATAAGTAATAGAATGAAATTTGTAACACCGTAAAAAATGTTAGCTTAATTTTACTGACGTTTCGAGCTTTAGCCCTTCGTCGGAGTAAAAAAGCTATATTTGCGTACCTAATAATATTATTAATTAATCAATTTATATACCTATATAAAGTATTAAGTAATGTTTAATAAACGAGCAGGAGTGTTTTATCAGGATTTAAAACCACGCGGCGAAGCCAAGTGGTTTTAAACCTGATAAGATACGATCTGCGAGTTTATTGAACGACTTCAAAAACTCCAACCTATATTTTGTGTTTTTGTAAAAAAAAAATCAAGGATTTGTGAAAGTTTATTAGAGAAATATAAGGTTAAAGTTTATGTAAATTAGGGTGAATCTATAACTTCAGTTAAAACACTCGTCACGGTCACGATTTCTTTTGAAAATTTCTCATGAATTATTAATGAGTTTTTGAATTTCATATAACTGAGCTTAATAATTACTGTAAATAACCATTCAAGTATGAAATAATGTATAAAATTAGAACATTAAATGGATAGCTTTATCTCAAGAACGTTGGCTTTTTTGATAAGTATATATATCACGTAGTCAAGTATATATCGCGAATCAGACCAGTAATAATGACGCGTTACTATCCATGACAATGATCAGTTTTTTTAAAATTAAAAGTCACTCTTTGTATGGCCTTTTTTTGCTTGCACGCTGTTTGTCTATTGACAGGGTCAGCTGCTTGGATGTTTTCAAACGTGCTGAGTCGATGAGTAATATCATGCCCATTACCGGCTAGCCTCCTATGCAGCCGCTCCTTTGTACTCGTATTGCGTGACGATACAAAGGAGCGGCTGCATAGGAGGCTAATTACCGGCCCGACTAGTCCAAGACCAAGTAATAACTACTCTTTTGCAGGCGTTCAGCCTTTTAACAATTCATAAATTGTTCGATAGCACGGTCAATACGCTGTCTACATATCGGACATGTATCACCTCGTCTCTTGAGCACATGGGCACATGACCAACAGCAACAAAAATGCCCTGTATCTCCATGGACCAATGTAGTGTTTTTGCGTTTTTCTAGGCAGATTACACACTTATCGCCAGTCGAGGACAATCGACCTGGAGGAGTAAACAAATGAATGAATGAATGAATGAATGAATGAATGAATGAATGAATGAATGAATGAATCAATGAATGAATGAATGAATGAATGAATGAATGAAAGAATGAATGAATGAATGAATGAATGAATGGATGAATGAATGCAAGAATGAATAAATAAATGAATAAATGAATGAATAATTGATTAAATGAATTAAAAAATGAATAAATGAATGAATCAACAAGTCAATGAATCAAAGAATGAATGAATAAACCAATCAATCACTTATTAATATACAATAAAAATACATAATAATACAATAAGAAAGAAAACAAAATTCACTGGAAATGTTAAAATATCCTGGACCTGTCCACTCATAGGGCTAGTTCTCATGGTTACATAAGCATAAGAACTATAATATATCCACTCCCTTAGCACTGCGAGGAAGACAAGGGATCTGGGACTAGGGACTAAGTGGCACATGAAAGCTTTGTACTTATATGAGTCCAGTGTCAGATGTGTTATTTAGTTATTTCTCATTATTGATCTTGATAACTTACTTGAATTCGACATCTGCATGCAACAGTTAGTACATAAATTATAATCACACTGCCGACAATGCCATGGTTTTATCAGAGCATTGAAAAACACCCCTTCACATCTATTGCACCCCCAGTTTCCTGAGAAGTGTGCATAGACAACATTAGGATCAGCTCGAACCAAGGGGTGAAGATGCAAAGAAGGTACATGGTATTCCTTCACACATGAATTGCAGACATCAAATTCACACACTGTTGTACAGTGCCGGGAATATCTGTAAATTACAAAACAAACAGGAGAGTGTTAGACTATTTATATTTTGGGGTGATCAAAATATTACTTTGAGAAAAGAACAACACTTAAATTAGAAAAAAAAAAATCTACAAATCCGAAAAAGTCAAAACATATGAATGTAAGGAGCATTGACTTATGTTTTGTGGCCAAGTTTCAAGAACAGTGCCAATTTCATTGACATTTGTGCCTAGTATGTGTACTGAGTGATTAAGTTGTTAATTAGCATGAGTATCAGGCCCTCTGGGGATGGGGAGGCGGAGGGGATTCCCAGTCCCCCTCCCCTCCCCAGAGAGCCTGATACTTAGGCTATTAAGTTGTCAACTATATACCTTTCATTGAACCGACTAGTTCTTCCACACACGTCACAGCCCCAGTTGCCACCGGTATGAGGGTAAATGATATCAGTATTCACTATCTTCAGAGGATGGCTATGTATTGCATGTTGTATTTCTGTTGCGCAACTTCGACACAGGTAAAACCCACATGGAGAGCAGAGCAAAACGTGTGCTTCTCCTGTGCCATTTCCATTGCTTTTACAAACAGAACAGGACCAGTTCTGGTTTTGCAGCAGAGTTACATTGACTTTGAAGAGTTTATGGACATGTACCTCAGGAAGCATCCCTCCTTGTGCACAAGGCTGACAAAGGTCGTAGCTGCATTCATTGCAATGAAAAGGGAACTGTTCAGGTCCATGTTTGTTACTACAGTTGTTACATTGCCAGTTACCATTGTATGCTTGGTAAATCAATAATGGATTGTTTGATGTTAGAGGGTGAGGATGATGAGGTACTTGGATGACTTGTTGCCGTACTGGTCCATCATGAACGGTACTCATGATTCTAGTCTATGAATACTGCAATATATAAACGTCAAATATATAATAAATTAAATGTTATAGCATTATCAAGTTGTGAAGCTAAGTGCCTTGGTAATGGGAGAGATCTGTCTGCCATGCAGTGTTACTTTTGTTTAAAAGAGAAAAATGCTATTCTTCGGTGTTAATTGGTGCGAGAAGTTATTACGGAATGTAATAAAAACATTTTTTTTATATTTTCATAAAAAATCATTTTGCATTGCCTGCAAGGTGTCGAATTACGTCGGAGCAAAGGCAAAGTTTGGTTTCCAAAAAATGTTATGGAGATTTTTTTATAGCCCAAGTCCCAAGTCCTACGTCGTGTAGTATGTAGTGCCAACATTACTTTAGATAGCACAAAATCGAATTCATATAAGGGAAGCTAGTATAAATCTTAATCTACTTCAATTACGTTTGAAACAACAACAAAATGATCGACTTGACTTCGTCTTGAACTGGATGCGTTCTTTTTTCAACTCGATGAAAAAAGAAAAGCGAAAAAAGTCGGATATCAGAATAAGCCCAAACTTACTCGATACCATTTATAGTTTGTTGCGAAATTTTAAAAATTGCGCTGTAACTCCACGTAACATGTATACCAAGTAATCGAAGTAATTTATTTCAATGGAAGACTCGAAAATACAAGGCACAATAGGGATAAGGGATATCAAAAGTTAGCCGAATTTTCATTTTCGAGAGATAATTTATATAATGTGAAAAATCCTAAAAATAACTCTCCAAAAATAAAAACGCGTTTCATTTAAAATTGCTCTCTTTGAAATTAAACAAATTCGGCTAAAGTCGTTCCCACAATGCATCCTAGAGGTACCTAAAACCGATTTAACTAAATATCTCACCACGCCCAGTAAACATCCCAGAAGGAAAATCCCCCATAGAAACCTAGCGTTGCTATGGACGCTCCGATCTCAAAAAGACCGGAGCATAGTAGACTTCAATCTATCCCTAGTAAGTAGATGGTATAGCATACTGCAGAAAATACTGCAGAAAGTTGTTTCAAAGCACATATTTTTTCGGTTGAAAATTGGTGGCGAGGTCGTAAAAAAACTGAATCGAGCCACCTTAAATTATATTTATTTTCAGAATTTTCGAATACGGAAAAGGATGAAAAACGTTTTGAACTAAAAGCATTTTAAAATGAAGAAAGGTTGGACTTATACGAAACTAGAGGTGAATAAACTAGTAAATATCTTTTTTAAGGCTCTTTGTTTCAATATTCCCGCCTTTAAAAGTGAATTTTTTTGGCAGACAGTCGGACGCGCAAAGATTTGGTTGCTATGTGACGTCACATTGTCATACATGACTGTACCGGAGCTTCATTAGGGAAAGCATTGGAGTTTAATACCTCCTCCCTCCTGGTTTGACGTTAGCAACAATTTTTCAAGAACAATTCTTGTTACATATGTTACTAGACGATCTATACTGTGTTTTTTGTTTTGTTTTGTTTTTTAAGCTAGAGTACAAACACTAAAAGTGTGCAACATAAATACCACTAAAAACTGCTAAATTATGCAAATTCTTTTGTTCTCTATTGTTTAATCAACACTATTTAGTTGTAAATAGTACAAAGTATTGCACACTTTTAGTGTTTGTACTCTACTGTCCAGATCCTCCATATACCGAACCCAGGGTATCCATATATGGGTCTATGTCATGATGTCATGAAAAAAGCAACTGAGCTGAGACTCTAACACTGACTATTACGCATGCGCGAAATTTTCAGCTTGTGTCGAAAACAAAATGGCGGACGTGAGGCAAGGCAAAACTTAAATTGTATTGCGTCTAGTGTATTTACTTGATCGTGACTTAACACTACATTTTAAAGTGTTGATAAAGCTAACCAACTCAACATGTTTATGCTATTTGGAAAGGCATCGATTCATTTCTTGCTTGAATACTCTTGATATAAAGAATTCGATATAAAATACTGCTCGAATGAATTCGCTCGAAGAATAGGTCAACAAAGAACGGTGGCCGTCAGTCAGTCGTTTATCGAGGTAAGTTACTGTTCTATTTCCAATGTTTTTTTAAAACTTTACATTTGTAAACTGGGATATACTTCATAAAGAGTGTCAAGCGTTTTAATGTTCGATTTTTTTCATGCATTTCGACTCTCAATTAAGATTTTTACTTGCACAATTCCATTGGCGATCTTCACCATTTCTGCTTAAATTTCTGCACAAATCGGCTATATATTGTTTCTTTTCTTTTAAATAAATCTTTGAAACTGAATTGGAATGATTAAAGTTTGGCAACCGAGAGCAATATACCGCTACATAAGCTTGTCATGTAGTTCAGTGCAGATATTATTATAATTGCTAACTATGAACTTATCTGACTGTGAAAGAATAAAGCCTGTACTTTGCAAATTATCATACATTTTCTTATTTATCTAGAGTTTATTGCAAAGATATGACCCAGTTTAGATAATTGTCTAACACAATATTTTGTACATTATTTTGCAGTTTCTTCAAAAGATATTTCAATAATAGGTACCGATCAGGGATAAATGTTCTAGATAAACATTCTGAAAGAGATCAAGAATCTCCTATAAGTTAAAAGATGGAATACTTAAGTAAAAAAGAATAACATGACACCAAAGTTGTTTGCTTCCCTAATGATGTATGCATGGTCGTTATCAAAACCAATTAAGTAAGATGCATTAAATGAGGTATATTTTGTCTTTTGATTTGTTGTTTCTGTTTGAGTAATAGATTAATAAGTGCCTATATATATAAAGTTTCTATACAACCTGAAAAATTAGTAACCTGTAGCAAAAACTTTCATTTCTTTGCATATATCTATCAAATGTTTGTGATAGATATATTGAAATATAATATGTATATATCCCGGAGTAACTAATCGATAAATATCGATCATTGGAAAGCTAGTTGATAAATTGATATTAATCGATTTCTTTGGCTGATTAATATAGACAAAAATGAAAATCGAAAATTACAATTTTTTTGGTTGATTAGTATCGATTAATATTGATAATTGATGAAAATCGATAGTAGGTGACAACACAATGAACATGAAATTAAGTCCAACAAAAACACTGTTACAGCGCAACGCGTAAAAGTATGGCCACTGATAATGTATTCGCATACTTCTGTCTCGCAATCGATCCAATCAGCGTTGTAGGATTGTGGTATCTTGTCTCGGATCAAAACGCTTATTGGATCGATGGCGAGACAGAAGTATGCGAAAACATTATCACTGACCATACTTTTACATGTTGCACTGTAATTACTTTGGAGCAAATTTAGAATACCCCGCCACTATAGAAATTGAAGTAGACGCACTCTTTGAAAACGACGCAATAACACAATAGATTCCATTATTATGAAAATAAATGGCGGGGATTCTAAGGTATGCCATTACTTTTGATTATTTATATCAATAAACAAAATTGATAAATATTGATTCAATTGATAATCATAAAAAAGCTGTATATTGATTTTTATCCATTTTCTATATTAATTGATTAATTAGTATCGACAAATATTGAGTATTATCAATTTTTATTGAGTAATTAATTTATCGATTAGTTACACCAGGGTATATATGTATATATATATTTGTTATGCAATGTATTGTATCGCATTATTTATATTATATCAATTAACTCTTGCAATTATTATTATTCCATATAATCATGATAATGTGTTATAGCAATTCACTATTAAAAAAAAAAGACTAAAACTATTAAGTAAGTTCATCGACTTCATACAACACAAACCACTTGTGTTACACCCCACTTGTACATGATTTGTTTACTTTATTCATTCTCATTCATTTGTTTGCTTTCCCAGTATTGTCACTAATTTTTTAGAATAGCTTTATAATATCATTTTTCTTGGCTATCCTTAAATATAATTTTCTAAGGGGCCTTATCAGCAGTTCTCTGTTACTTTGTTTTGAATTTTTCTTTCGTATTTATATTCTTTTAAAACAGTAGCTTCATGCAGTCCTTGACTGCCTATTTTTAGACTCGCGATTTCCTTCGGAAGCACGAGTAATAAGCAGATCACATCATAGAAAGTGCTTTGTACAGAATGAGCGAGTGAGTGGTTTACATAAACAACGAGTGAGTATAAATCTCGTAACCTCTAACTTTCTATGTCATAAATACAGCATGAATCAAAACAAAAGAATTGTCTGAAAATCAAAATATGACCAAGGAAAAGGTGTAAAGTTAAATAGACTGGCGAAAAACTGACCTTGCGTTTAACGTAGTGTCCGACTCGAAATACTATTTGACTGTAAGTCGAACTTTTTTCGAACTCAACATACAACTGATTCCAATCCGTTTGCGAACCGGCCCTCGGACGTTTGCGAACAGGTCGAGGTGTTTGCGAACTGGAAGTTTGCGAACTGACTTGTTTGCAAACTGACCGTCATTCACAAGAATCGATTTGCGTTCATTTACAGTGCGAATCATTAAAAATCGAAAATCGGTTTTGTGGATTTTGTAATGAAGAAATAAACTTGAGTTTGCACTTACCTTACGTGAGGCTACGATTCCTACGAACGCACGTTTGACAACGAACGTTCAACTCCAGAAAAGTATGGGAAAAGGAATTTTCTGACTGACTTGATCTATTCTAGTGGTTGGCTAGTGGTATGAATCCCATGGTATATATTATAATATTCGAATGCTCGTTCATACCCATTCCTCTCCCGGACGTCGCGGGGACTCCCCTAAGACGATTCACAAACCACAGGCAGCCCAACTATTGTCTTTGAGGATTTTTTTAATGACAATAAAGTTATTTTTAACCGCGCGCCGAGCGAAATAAATATTGAGCGCGCGGGTGGGGTTCCTGTGGTGTATTTGTTTGAAAGCTCGCGGATGGGATTCCTGTGGCTTTTTACAAGCAATTTTTCGTCAAAGTCGCGCGGTATCGAAGAGAGAGGTATTTTGATAAATATACTACTTTCTTCGATCTTTTTGTCGTACGTGCGATTCCGCGCGACCGAAAAATTGCTTGCAAAAAGCCACAGGAATCCCATCCGCGAGCTCTCAAACAAACACACCACAGGAACCCCACCCGCGCGCTCAATACTTATTTCGCTCGGCGCGCGGTTCAAAATTATTGTCATTAAAAAAATCCTCAAAGACAATAGTTGGGCTGCCTGTGCACAAACCATTGATTGGTCAATCCAAAATCATACTGCTCATGCGCACTGACCTTTTTTTGCCAAAATTTATTTCATTCCAAACGTGTGTATGTTATGATGTTATAGCTAAAACCGAACCCGAAGGATTTCTATGGAAATTAACTTCAAAAAAATATCAAGCTCTTCGTAAAAGGAATTGCTGCCAGCAGATGTGTTTGTGTCGATAATTTCGTTGACAAAGGGCTAAATTACGACGAATAATGTCGAAGTGATGCGAGAAGAAGTCATGGAATATACAAGTTTTTCGTTTCAAGTATTCGAATCGTATATTCAGCCTTCTTCTACAAAAATATTATTATATGGGACGTCTCCACCATCATCATTGTCGTCTTTCTTCTTCGTCACCAGCAAGATTTCCACTTGAAATTGGAATCCTAGATAAAAATTCCATACAAATGTACACCAGTTTATTGGAGTGAATATTGATTCAAGTTGTACCTGTTAATTGTAAGGAAGCTAGTGATTCCATTGTTACTCTGAGAGGTGGTGTACATATAGGGCAGTTGATTCTTTATGTTACATGGATAGAGATGATCAACATGTTGGTTGTCATGCTCTAAAAGAAATTTCTCTAAAAGGCAACATTTATGAAATAAGTTACCACAGTTTAATCTCTTAAGTGAGAGTCAAAATCTGCATTGCACTGTGGGAGGTCACAAAACACTGTGGGATCTGGATACAGGTTCTCATTGAATGCAAAACCAAGAGGCAAATAATATATATGGAAGTAAAATGTCTGAAACAAAAGGAGAAATACAGATATCTAAAGATATAAATATCACTTAACCATGCATGTACATGTTTTGTATATGGGACTTGCGGCGACCTTTAGGAATCCAAACTGTCCGTCCAATATATCATCAATAATTGATATACTGCTGCTTTGAAAAAGATAACAATGAGATAACAATGAGAGCTTCTCCTCAATCATGCTGCAGTAATACCTTGGCATACAAATGTTGTACAACTCTATTTGGAAGCGTCTAGCACTTATATAGTACATGATCTTGTTGCTGGATGTAATCTGGATCAGCCCACATTGGCACAGTCCTGGAAAAATAACATACACTGGAATATAACTTTGAAAATATCAATTGAATATAAATTAAGCCAAAATTACCTTCTCAACTTCAAGTGAAATACTTCGACTTTTGTCTCTGTCAAGATGTTAAGGTAGCTGCGGCAGTATTGTGCTCAAACTTTGCTTTGTTTCTAAGATGGTAAATTGTGTCAGACAGATGACAAAAATAGTAGTCTTATCGTAATTCCTTCTTCTAAAAGTATAAATTACACCATTACTCTAAACATGATCCCAATCCAATGGTTAAAGTCTACTCCATGGAAGTCAACAACATAATAGTAAAATACAAGTGGTACTATATCATCATAAAGGTGTAACAGAAGACAGTATAGATATTGAGGACGAAACTGTTTTTTGACCATATCCTGAACAACTGTCCAACCTCTAAATGCATTTGATATGAGTAGTGCAACTTTCTCTGATTTTGGCTGCTGTGGTAGAACTTTGTTGTTTCCAAAATATAGACCTTTATACAATTTTACAAAAAATGGTTTAAAGAGGACGTTACAGTTGTTTCCTGGATGTTTAGGGAAAATTAATGTGGAATTGACCTTGCCATGGACCTTGTAATATGGATTGTATTGGTTGAGGATCTGTTACTGGGTTCCTCTGCACAAATATGTGAGAATGTAAGTAACTATATGAAAGTAGATAGGGAGCTTTCAATGTTTTTGTAATTCATCGAAAACCACAAAAAAAGTGGGAAACTGTTTAAAAACTTTACACCAAAAAGAAATAAGGATGATCATCAGTTTTAAAAGTTTAAAAATAATATTCTTGAAACTTGAGGCTTACAACAGATTTATTATTTATTATTATTATTATTATTATTATTATTATTATTATTATTATAATTATTATTATTATTATTATTATTATTATTATTATTATTATTATTATTATTATTATTATTATTATTATCATGATCATTATTATTATTTTTATTATTATTATTATATTATTATTATTAGAAAAATAAAATAAATAAAACTCTTTCTACAAGTCATTCTTTTGAAGGAGGTTGTTGTACAGGGCTTAAAATAACGGCCGGACATCGGACAATGTCCGGCCAAAATTGAGTAATGTCCGGCCAAATTTCGAGTACGCCGGTCATCGTGACCGGCTAGAAATTTAAATTTAAGTTTTTATTACATTTAAGAAGATTTTGACTAGATTATTCCAATGTTTTTTTTCGTTTTTAAGTGTAAATATCTCCGTTTAAATACAGTACAAATTCAACTACAAGCTCGTCAGCCGCCATTTAATGTCCACCTCGTTTTCGTGTTAGATTCGTTGTTGCCTAGTAACGTTTGTTTTGTAAATGTCACGTAATCGTCAAGGCGCCCCCGACTTCGCTGATAACCTGTAGTAGTATTTAGTAAATAGAACATATTGCTTGGCTAAAAGAAGAAATTCAAGGAAAATAATGTGCTTTATTTCAATTTACCAGCATTTTACTGCGGTTTTCGACTTTCTGCGAACTCAGACATTTCAACTGCTCGTTGTGAAATACGTATTTAGCTGCCGTCAATCAAGGATTTAAAAGGTACCGACTAATTAGTTTTGATTGACGGCAGCTAAAAACGTGTTTCGCAATAAGCCGTGGGAATGTCTGAGTTCGCAGAAAGTGGAAAACCGCAGTAATAAATCAATAGTTACAATTATGTGGATAATTCAGATACAAATATTTGAAAACTAACGATTTCTCAGAATTTTGTCTCGTCGCCCGGTACAAAAGAAGAGGAAAATGTACAAACAACGCACCGGAAAACGTGCTAAACCAAGAGTGCTTATAGATCATCCCGTATCAGAGGCGGAATCTACAACAGACGAAGAAAGCACTGATACTGAGAGGGACATTATTCCCGAGCTCCAGGAACTAGATTAAACTACCAAAATTAATGTTAATGTTATTTGTTATGTTTTGTTATATTTAATAAGAGCTATATTGACGCACGTCGCTACAGTTTGATTCGTTAATCAATCATCAGTGTATGTCTCATATCGCGTTGTAACGCGCCATATATCTCAGCATAATTATTTATTTTTTCTAAAGATAAAGTATTTCTCTTGTTAAAGTTTTTAAAATGTAGATTTTTCATGATCTTGGGAACAAGGTCTTCATTTTCCGACGCCACAGATGCGCGTTTCTGTAGCTGGAAACAATTAATTAACTTGTAATAACTTGTAATAAATCAGTTATTTGGTCCTGTATAAACTAGTTCGTATTTTATTTTATTTTTTTTATTAATTAAAAAAAATTTTTTTTGTCCGGCCAAGATCGGCAGATGTCCGAGCTAAAATCAATCACGCCGGTCATCATGTCCGGCAACTGGCCGTCCGTTATTTTAAGCCCTGTTGTAGTGAATGTTTTCATCACAATATCGTGATTTATAACTTCAATGTTCTTGTCAGGTTGGGCTTGTGCTTCAACAATGAATCTCTAGTAAAATTACAACATGTTTCAATGCCAAGATCGAAATTATATTTACAAGTAAATACAATAACAAGATTTTTGAATAAATAAGACATATTTGCATATAGTCCTAATTAATGTTATAAATGTTCATTTTTATATATTTGTAATTAATTATATCAGTTTTAAAACCGGTGTTTTATTTATCGCTTGTGAATTCTGGCGTTTAATTCTAAAAGCTTCATAAATTACTTTGTTTTAAGGGCAAAGTTATTTTTGCCAAATGGATCGGAACTGTTTACTTTTTGCACAATGTCGCATTGCAGATATGCTAGCTTGCAGGGCTCAATGCTAACAAGTTTTGTGCTTTGCCGTGCAGGCTCGGGTTACAATAGATTTACTTAGACATATATATTGTTTTAAGTAGCAATTTTCTCTTGTTTAAATAAACAAAATAGGATATCTTACTGAACTGCATTGCTACATTCATAATTAAATATTACATTCATTGGGAGAATAAGAATTTGATAATATAAATATGCATTTTTAAATTGGCTACTTACTTCTGCAACAATCTTTTTGTTATATTTCCATATAGGATAATCTCCACCCAAAATAAGCAAAAAATCATAATTTATGTAATCCGCTAGGATAGGATCGGAGCTGTATCAAGTAAATGTTACAAGAAATTCATCTATCATGCTTTCAGCCATGTCATGTTTAAAAGCTCCAAGTCATGTCAGTCTTCTTGCCTGTATGTTCTAGAAATTAACACAACCAATACATGTATAGTTATAGGTTGTTTATCCCTTTCACTCCCATTATATATATGGCAAACAAAAACAATATTGTGGAAGATATTTAATCAAATACGCATGAAATTTTGACAAAATAAACTAATTCTTGGTGAGGTCTGCTCAAAACAGGCAATAACATGCACAAAATATAAGATATTTAATTCACCACCCTTCAAAGTTCTAAAACATTTCCCCTTTTACATAGTTGGCACTAAGGTGTATCCTGCATTGTTCTTCTTACAGAGAACTGCAATCTAAGGTATAGATTAGTGGTATACCCAGTTTATATGAAATTATGAGTAACTTTCAAATGTTTTCATTTTGATATTTCAAACCTGTATTTCTCAAAACGTTTACTTTCTTTATGTCTGTGACTGTGGTACAAAAACTACCATTGATAACAAATACCTTTCTAGCTACATTACATACATTGCTACATATCTAATTATTTTTTGATCATTATTATTTTTTTTCATAAATATCTTCGATTTTCACAGCTGTCTTTTGTAATTGACAGGTCAATCTCCTTGTATTCTCCTGGGTCTGCCTTGAGATAACTATTATTGAAGTAACTGCTTACAGTGCCTTGTTAGAGAAGAAGTTCAACACATCAGCCACATCTGAACCTCCTTAACAGTTTACATTTTGCCCATTTTTAAGTTGTACATTTCCTGACTAATGTATTTTTGTCACATGCAGTTTCTGGCTTTGGTATGGCTGATATTTTATTGTGTATGTCTAGTTGACGACCAGTGCACATGTGCCATTGCAGTTGAAGTAACATCTCTTGGGGACTTTTTTGTACCATTTTAAAAAACGAGCAGGATTGTTTTATCAAGTATAAAAACCCGAGGCATAGCCAAGGGCTTTTCATACTTGATAAAAGATGTACTAGAGTTTAAAAAGAGAAAAGTTGGTATCCCCATGATATATCTGATAAAACCTTTCATTAGTTTGTATATATTAAGACACATGTGTCTTTATAGAATACTAATGAGCCTTTCCCAGAGAGCTGGATGCTCCCTTGATGCCCAGTTTTTTTTTACAGTTTCTCCCTTTTTCCCCATAAATAAAATAACTATTTCCCTCAAATGTTTTACCTTATGTCCCCATGATCCCAAAAAACTATTGTTTTATCAAGTTTTGCTCCAAGAAAATAATTTAGCAGTATCCTTTGTTCCCTTAAAATAAATGTGCTTGCTCCCTTGTTCCCTAAAACCCCTGGGAGGGGCTCACTAATGAGAGGGCTTTGTTAATATTAAACCTCATGCATGTGACCAAATTGGTCCAACTAATTGGACTATAAAGGCTTATAATTTGTATGAATTATTAATGTCTTTTTTCAATGTGTATAAAATGAATGTCATCCTCTAGAAGGAGAAGCATTGACTTGTTCTGCAATAAAATGTTTTAGGTGATGTCATTGTGTGTATATATATGATTTAATAATAATCAATATATAATATTGTATTTTTAGGAAACCTGTTTCACATAACATATACCATCGGTGCATGTTTGATGCAATTAAAAACTTCAGTTCTTCCTAGCCAATTCTTTACAATAGGGTGTCATGAATTCCCCATTAACATTCCAGACATCAGAGAATCATAACTTGCACCAGAGAGTATCTGTATTATCCATGCCTACACATGACGCAGTAAATAAGAAATTCTTCTAGGGAGGGGTAAGTTACCAATTTTTAAATAAACACTCTTAATCGCTAAATACAAATTAAAATTATGAACCAAGCTCCTCTCAAAATATTTGATTAGACTCAACTTCTGTATTCTAAAATCTATTTCAATTTACTTTTCAATTTCCAATTTTTTTTTATTTAGATTGTTTACAAATTCTGCCACCACTCCCCCCCCCCCCCCCCCCCACATGATTCACATTTCACATGATTGCTTCAATATATAGACCCTTCTAATAAGTCCCGAAGTGTTGTGTATTCCGCGCTTGACGTCAAATTTATTCGTTTGAAATTTGTATAATATGAAAGGAATTGAAAAGAATAAATTTGACGTCAAGCGCGGAAAACACAACACTTCGGGACTTATTTTATTTCTGTTGATTGGGGTTCCTGTGTTTTCCGAAATTCAAATCGGCCAAGAGCTTTCAGAAGGGAATCACGAGAAAGGGGTGAAAGACGCTTGCTGAAAAGAGAGCAAGGTAGAAGGAGTGGAACCTGATACACCACCAATAACTAACCCCAGGGGGGGGGGGGCACTCCCTTAGAAAATGGATAGGGGTGATCGACGAACCTTTTAAAAAAAACGAGTACTTTGAGGTGAATTGTGTCCTGTATGTCCTGTAAGACCTTCGCGTACCCTTTCGAACTGGCACGGTACCTTTTTCGGTTATTTTTCGAACTTAAGATTATACATATTGAAAAAATTTTAAATGTGGTCGCACCTTTAATTTTAGGGTCTGAAATCAGTATCTGAGTTACTTTTACTCTGCGTACTTTTAGGGTCATTTTCAAAACCGTCCGTCAAGCACCACTATTCATTTTTTAAGGGAGCCCCCCCCCCCCCCCCCCCCCCCCCCCTCCCCCAACATGTAAAGCCTGCTGCAGAATCTGCATTACAAGCATATCATTGGACTTTTCGATTCGTTATAGTCACAACAGACGATGTACAAAGCTACATAAATACTTCTGAAGGGCGTGCTATTCCATGATCGACCACGACCGACGGAGGCCTATAGCTATTACTATTGTAGGTTGGCGGTTTTAAAGGGGTTTGGGATCTAGGAAGATACCTGGAGGAAGGCGGAGGAAGAGGGAGGGGATTCAGTCTCTACTTTCAATATTCATCTATGTTTGTTGTAATGTGGCAGTATTTTACCTGTGAATGTCTATTGTAGGAAATACAAGCTGAATAATAATTAGTGGAGTAACAATAATAACTTGCACCCCATGAAGTAAGTGAAAATTATCTGATATTTTTGTCAGACTAAAAAACAAAAATTAGAAAACAGTTGGGCTTATACCGATCAATAATCGGCCTATAAGGCGAGGTTAATAGTGATATAACCAAATATTATGGAGCCTGAGGGTCCCCCTGAGGGGGGAAATTTTTAAGTTAGAATACACAGGAGATTATTTCAAAAAATTGAAAAACAAAACTTCCAAATTAGTGTCAAAAATCAGTCATTTCTTTACTTTCTAAAGGAGCGCGAATCATAGAAGGCTATGATCGAAAATTAGTCGAAAGCTCTTCACCAATCAGCGCGCGTGATTGACCACCTGTGAATTTAAACAAACGTATTTTATAAGGTGGATATCAACTGTGATTTGTATATCAACGACATTGACTGCTTAGGGATATGTGTTTGTAATTTTAATACCACTACATATTAAAAATTATTAAAATTATTACATTATTAATAAAACATTATTAGTGAGTGAACATCACTCTATTACCGAATTAAGACATTTCACATATCTAGTTTCCCAGTGTAATCCTTATTTTCTAAAAGCTTGCTTACAGTGTTTTCATTAATCAGGAGACACACAGCTTTGCTTGTTATATATTTTGTTCTCATCTAATAAACTAATTACTATTTGGGTGAAGGCACTAAATAAGTGAAATAGCTGTTACACTAATTAGTCTATTAATATAAAAATGCCGACTTAGATGTCTCTTTGTCTGTGACTTAATTCAAAGAGGGTGTCACGTGACAGCTGCATGATTCAATTGTCTAATTTTTTTATTTCTTTTTGCATGACTACCACAATTTGATTTCATTGGTTTAGTGCCTTCACTCTAAGCGTGTATTCTAAAAATATTCTATTCGTGTATTCTAAAAATATTCTAAGCGTGTAATATAAAAATCTCTTACTACAGTCTTTTGTTGTTTTGCTATAATTGTATAATTGTTGTGGTCATTTCTTGCTGTTACTGTTGTCATTGTTGTTGCCATTATTGTTGCCAGCCAATTGTTGTTGCGGTTGCAATACATTATCGTTGGAGTGAGATAGGTTGTGGCAACCGCCCAACAGAGTCTGGCGTGGTACCTTTATAAAGTGCCAGCAACTCCCTAGTCATCCTCTTTGGGTTTATAACTACAACTCCACTGCCTGGTGGGTTTGGACCTCCTGTCGATTGCAGTGGGTTGACGGTAGAGTGGTGCTCAATAGTCTCAACTACAAGGTGAAGCAGCTCGAAGCGCTTGGTCTGATTAATCGAACACTGACAGTAGCCGCGTTGACGTCTTAGTTACTGGAGAACGTCATTGTAAGCCTACTATGATATTCCTACCAAGACACATTGCTATTCTTGACTATACAATTACCGTTGATTTAGAAAATCGTTATCATAATATATATGATGATGGTTATGATTGAAGTGTAAGACCTCAGCAGTATACATAATTAAGTGTAAATTTGTATATTGCGGCTGCACAAATAAAGCAACTAATAAAAGGTCAACGCAGTTCTAGATTTCGAGTTCCTATATACTAGTGACTACTATACACTATAGTTTCTTTTTCCTAGGAGTTAAGCCTTAAATTGTTTGATAATATGGTCAATACGCTGTCTACATATCGGACAAGCATCACCTCGTCTCTTAAGCACCTGGGCACATGGCCAGCAGCAACATAAATGCCCCGTATCTCCATGGATCAATGTGGCATTTTGGGGTTTTTCTAGGCAGATTATGCACTCATCGCCATTATCGACTGCTTCTGTACTTGTCGCTATGCCGTCTTCTTCTGTTATTTCCATGGGAACAGGTTCTTCAGGCTCGTTTAACTGGGGGTTCATGATCAGTGGCAGAAGATGTGGATTTGTGACAGCAGTCGAGAACAATGGACCTGGAGGAGTAAATAAATAAATAAATCAATGCAATAATGAATAAATAAAAGAATAATTTAATATAATATAAGACAGAACGCTTATTTCACGACGTTTCGATGTCGCTGACATAATTTTCAAGTAGGGTTTTATTCAATAAATTTGAATATTACATTGAGATGAAAGTTATCCTCTTGGGATCAATACGCGTGACATGCACTTATTAAACAAATACTTTGGCACGTAAGGAGTCTGATTGTGTGTTTAGACTAGGTCAACATTCTGAAAGTTGGGGATGACTTAAGAGTGCAAGAGAACAAACCAGCTCTAGTGAATCAGCAGAATGTTGTGTACCAATTGAAATGCAGCTTGTGCAATGCAAGCTACATCGGTTTTACGTGTCGTCATCTACACCAAAGGATCGATGAGCATAAATATTCTGCAATCGGCAAACACCTCAAGTCCGTTCACGCAATTGACTCTGTCCCGCCTGACTGTTTTACAATCCTAAAGAAATGCAAGGACAAGCTCGACTGCTTGATCAACGAAATGCTGTTTATAAGAAACAAAGGACCTAGTCTAAACACATGCACAATCAGACTCCTTACGTGCCAAAGTATTTGTTTAATAAGTGCATGTCACGCGTATTGATCCCAAGAGGATAACTTTCATCTCAATGTAATATTCAAATTTATTGAATAAAACCCTACTTGAAAATGATGTCAGCGACATCGAAACGTCGTGAAATAAGCGTTCTGTCTTATATTATAAAAATCTGTCCAAAAGCCACTCTTTTGAATAATTTAATAAATGAATTAACAAATTAACAAATGAATAAATAAATGAATCAACAAGTCAATGGATGAATAAATGAATGAATGAATGAATATTTGAATGGATTCTTGACTGAATAAATGAATGAATAAATTAGTTAATGAATAGATAAATAAATCAATGACTACTCAAAAAGTGAATGAATAAAAAAGTGAAATATTAAACTTAAACTTGTATTCAGGAGAACCTAATTTCCCATGAAACCTTATGAACAATAATACACTTCATGAATCATTTTCTTATAGTCTCCATATCAAAGTGTGAACCATCTCTTAGTGACTGGCCAACAGTACCCATATACTAACAACTATCCCAGTTATGATTAGACTACGAGTAGTCCTTCTTTTCCCTCCAGAATCAGTAATTTTAAAAAACGAATGTTGCGGGAAATTACTGCTTCTGGAGGGAAAAGAAGGACTACTCGTAGTCTAAGTTATGATCTAAATCTAGACCTTTATAGTAGTGAAAATCAATTATTTTGTATCAATTACATATAAAAAGCTAAGGTTTTAATGAGCTGAGCATTCAGGCAATTGTCCATCCTCAGGTCCCTTGTCATTCTTGTAGGATCAGGACAATCAGTCCGAAAACTTGGCTCATTGAACAATTGGGTGGGGGTGTACCGCAGGGTCCTCAAACCCCTGACACTATCCCAGACCTAGAATTTTGATTTCACATACCCTACCCCAGACTAAACCTAATTTTTTTGCCGGCAGAAAACGTAGCCTAGCAGGCAATAACAAATAAAACACAACCCTATCCCAGTCAAAATGTCAAAAAGATACCTTATCCCAGTCAAAAACCTTACCCTACCCCAGAGAAGCTGTAAACAATGATACCCTACCCCAGACCTTAAAGCCGAAAAACCCTACCCTATCGGGCGGCACATACCCGTATATAAAATATATGGGAGTACCCCCCTCCCTCCCCGGGTTATTTCCCATTACTAATTAATCATGATAACTTACTCAAACCAAAGTTGAACATGTACATCTGCATGCAGTTATTACACAAATCATATTCACACTGTGAACAATGCCAGGGATTGCTGTTATAAATCAAAGGATTGGAAAACACCAATTCACACCTATGGCACCTCCAGTTTCCTGAGAAGTGTGCATAGACAACATTGGGATCGGCTCGAACCAAGGGGTGATGATGCAAAGAAGGTACATGGTATTCCATCACACATGAATTGCAGACAACAAATTCACACATTGTTGTACAGTACGTGTCGTGAATATCTGTAAATTACAAAACAGAGAAGCTTGTTAAAATTATTTCTTTGTGATAAAAATATTACTTTGAGAAAACACTATCTGAAACATGAATAATATGGGCACGTCGAAAAAATACATGAAAATTGGCAATAAGTCAGATTTGAGCGAAGAAATTAAATGTTTCTTTTAACAATTCTGAAATAGGTTTTAATAAATCATATATTTTGATAGTATTTTCCGTGTATTTTCCAAAATAAGGGTTCTCTGCGAATTCAAGATCGTTTTATCAAGTTCTTTCGAACAACACCGACTAACGGGTTAGCTCAGTTGGGAGAGCACGGCCTGTTAACCGGGAGGTCGGGGGTTTAAACCCCAGCCGGACCATCACTCAGGGTCTTTAAATAATTGAGAAGAATGTTATAACTTTGTATTTATTTCGGTTTATAATTGTTAGGCTTCGCGTCCTCTCGGATAAGGACGTTAAATCGGAGGTCCCGTCTCGCCACTCACACACTAACCATTAATCGGGGGGACGTAAAAGAACGACTGAGGACGCAGGTCACGACCATCCTCAGTGAAAGGCCTACACTTTAACTAATATATACTATCCAAAATGGCCATATATTCCCACGGGAGATGATTTAATGATATGCAAGACTATATAACAAGGGGCATGCAATTAATTCATTGTCATTTGCTCAAACTGCGGAAACGAACAACATCGAACCGGATAGACTGATGAAATGTTAGGGCGGGGGGAGGGCACAGGGCAGCGAGTGTCCAAAGTGCCTTTCGGTGTTATGCTGAAAAAGAGATTCGCTGAATAGGAGAGTGTCTACAAGAAAGCAGTAGTTTTGTTTCACCCACCCACCCACCCACCCTCCCTCTTCTTAGAGTCCTGATTGGCCGTTGTCTCTCCGGATCTTCTCCATTGTTTCCCCACGGGAACAATGGAGTTTCTCAATTCCCAATTCTTAATCATCGATCCGTGGAACAATGGCCAGTTTGGATATACTACTAACTACTAACAGCTAACTACAATGTGTAAAGCGCATTTGAATATGTACACATAGAAAGTGCGCTATATAAATACATTATCATTATTATTATCATTATGTGATCAGCTTGGTAAAGTGAGAGAAGTTATTACGGAATGGAGGATGGATTAAGGGAGCACGGCAGACTGTTGTTCTGGTTTGAATATATTCGATCTTTTGAAAGTTCTTCTAACAAAATGT
Organism: Metridium senile; assembly: GCA_949775045.1. NCBI lineage: Eukaryota > Metazoa > Cnidaria > Anthozoa > Actiniaria > Metridiidae > Metridium > Metridium senile. The sequence goes on along the minus strand of OX459096.1, from coordinate 5,617,730 downwards.
ACAAATAAATATGTAAATAATAAACGAAAAGACCCACAATCAATCTTGTAATTCAAATTTGAAAATCGTTGAAATTTAATATTCAAATAAGGTAAGTTACGCTTTGTTATATAAATCTTGTTCAGTCGGCATTGTGAAAAAATGCGTCTTTCCTCGTTCTAAAATACATTGAAATTTCCTATCAGGTTTTACGATTTCGATTATTCTCAATTTACAAAATGTTCCCAGCAACGGCAATGTTTAGCAATGTTCCTAGCAACTTGCTACGAGCATCACCACAGAATTTCAACGGTTTCATTCCCCCTCGATTTGTCATTTTCAAAAATAAGAACGCGTTTCATTTAAAGTTGCTCTCTTAGAAATTTACCAAATTCGGTTCAAGTCGTTCCCACAATGCATAAATACCTCACCACGCCCGGAAAACCGCCCAGAAGGAAAATTCCCCATAGCAACCTAGCGTTGCTATGGACGTTCCTATCCCAAAAAAACCGTATTGCATAGTCGACTTCAATCTATCTCTAGTAAGTAGATGGTATAGCACTCTGCAGAAAGTTGTTTCAAAGCACATATTTTTTCGGTTGAAAATTGGTGGTGAAGTCGTAAAAAACTGAATCGAGCCACCTTAAATTATATTTATTTTCAGCGTTTTCGAATACGGAAAAGGATAAAAAAAGGTTTTGAACTAAAAAAATTTTAAAATGAAGAAGGGTTGAACTTATAGTACGAAACTAGAGGTGAATAAACTAGTAAATGTTTTTTTTGAAGTATCTTTGTTTCAATATTCCCGCCTTTAAAAGTGATTTTTTTTGGCAGACAATCGGACGCGCCAAGATTTGGTTACTATGTGACGTCACATTGTCATACATGACTGTAGCGGAGCTTTATTAGGGAAAGCATTGTAGTTTAATACCTCCTCCCTCCTGGTTTGATGTTAGCAACAATTTTTCAAGAACAATTCTTGTTACATATGTTACTAGACGATCCACACTGTTATGTTAGCTATGTCCTCCATATACCTTCGAACCCAGGGTATCCATATATGGGTCTATGTCATATAGACTGCAACACCACTGTTACACATGCGCAAGATTTTCAGCTTGTGTCGAAAACAAAATGGCGAACGTGCTGTATTGCTCTATTGTAATAGACCGATCCAAGGTTATTGCCGCCATCTTGCAAGGGGTGCAAAACTACTGGGCCGAGTAGAGAATGTATGTGATTTTGGACCACTTTGAACGTACGTATTTTTCTTCCAATTCATTGGATTTTCAAAGTTAAAATTGTCTATCAAAGGTTTTGCATTTGTTTATAACATATCCAAAAAATAGCGCTGGGAAACGAGCTTCAGGCTCAGCTCTGTAATCAATATTTTAGATCTACATACAAACACTTTGTTTCAGCGATATAGAATTACACAGTAAATATAGGGAGATTTGAAATCGCCGTTTACATACGTCTCACATAATTTAACAACCTTAGTTTGATCTCAGGTATAGCCATGCATAGTATCTTTGATATAAAATGTTTATATTGAACATTCGGCAATTTCCAGTGGAGTTATATAAGTTCAAAGTTACATACATTTACTGCTCGCCCCAGTAGTTCTGCACCCCCTACAAGATGGCGGCAATAACCTTGGATCGGTCTATTACTTGATTGTGACTTAACACTACATTTTAACATGTTGATAAAGCTAACCAACTCAACATGTTTATGCTATTTGAAAAGGCACCAATGCATTTCTTGCTTGAATACTCTTGATAAATACTGCTCGAATGAATTCGCTCGAATATCGAATAGGTCAAGAAATTATCGGTGGCCGTCAGTCAGTCGTTTATCGAGGTAAGTTACTGTTCTATTTCCAATGTTTTTTTAAAACTTTACATTTGTAAACTGGGATATACTTCATAAAGAGTGTCAAGCGTTTTAATGTTCGATTTTTTTCATGCATTTCGACTCTCAATTAAGATTTTTACTTGCACAATTCCATTGGCGATCTTCACCATTTCTGCTTAAATTTCTGCACAAATCGGCTATATATTGTTTCTTTTCTTTTAAATAAATCTTTGAAACTGAATTGGAATGATTAAAGTTTGGCAACCGAGAGCAATATACCGCTACATAAGCTTGTCATGTAGTTCAGTGCAGATATTATTATAATCGCAGTGTCTATATGTACGGCAGCCCGTCGCGGTCTTAAAAAAACTAAATGACAGGCAGTCCAAAATTTTGTACAAAATTCGAGAGAATGGCTGAAGTTTATCAAATCAAACTAGTTTTATTTCATATAGAAATATCAAGCGCTTATTTCGAGCTAAGCGGAATTGGATAAGGACGTAGTGCCTTCCCTCTACATACTATATAGCCGGCTTGACACTTAAAAATTTTGTCTGTCATTTAGTCCATGCAAGACCGTGACGGGCAGGAACGTAACACATCGTTGATAGTTGAATTATACATGATCAATAAATAGAGTTATTTTAGTTCACAATAAGCGCTTGATATTGTGAAATAAAACTACTTTGATTTGAAGACATTTGAAAGCATTTTTTTAGCTTTTATGATTGAATCGAAAAGTTTGGACTGCCTGTCATTTAGTCAATGCCAGACCGTGACGGGCAGTAACGTAACACATCGTTGATAGTTGAATTGTACATGATCAATATATAGAGTTCTTTTAGTTCACAATAAGCGCTTGATATTGTGAAATAAAACTACTTTGATTTGAAGACATTTGAAAGCATTTTTTTAGCTTTTATGATTGAATCGAAAAGTTTGGACTGCCTGTCATTTAGTCAATGCCAGACCGTGATGGGCAGTAACGTAACACATCGTTGATAGTTGAATTGTACATGACCAATAAATAGAGTTCTTTTAGCTCTTTCTTTTCTATTTGAACTAAGACTAGTTCAATTTACCGTTTGAAAGAGTTTCCTTTCGATTTTGAGAAAACTTACGACCGCCCAACACTCAGTCACGTCGTTGAGTACATTGAGGTCAAGGCGAAAATTTCTAAGTGTCAAGCCGGCTATATAGTATGTAGAGGGAAGGCACTACGTCTTTATCCAATTCCGCTTAGCTCGAAATAAGTGCTTGATATTTCTATATGAAATAAAACTAGTTTGATTTGATAAACTCCAGCCATTCTCTCAAATTTTGTACAAAATTTTGGACTGCCTGTCATTTAGTTTTTTTAAGACCGCGATGGGCTGCCGTACATATAGACACTGCGTATTATAATTGCTAACTATGAACTTATCTGACTGTTTGAAAGAATAAAGCCTGTACTTTGCAAATTATCATACATTTTCTTATTTATCTAGAGTTTATTGCAAAGATATGACCCAGTTTAGATAATTGTCTAACACAATATTTTGTACATTATTTTGCAGTTTCTTCAAAAGATATTTCAATAATAGGTACCGATCAGGGATAAATGTTCTAGATAAACATTCAGAAAGAGATCAAGAATCTCCTATAAGTTAAAAGATGGAATACTTAAGTAAAAAAGAATAACATGACACCAAAGTTGTTTGCTTCCCTAATGATGTATGCATGGTCGTTATCAAAACCAATTAAATAAGATGCATTAAATGAGGTATATTTTGTCTTTTGATTTTGTTGTTTCTGTTTGAGTAATAGATTAATAAGTGCCTATATATATAAAGTATCTATACAACCTGAAAAATTAGTAACCTGTAGCAAAAACTTTCATTTCTTTTGCATATAGACAATCGATGAAAATCGAAAATTACAATTTTTTTGGTCGATTAGTATCGATTAATATTGATAATCGATGAAAATCGATAATCCAAATTTTTTTGGCTGATTACTATCGATTAATATCGATAATCAATGAAAATCGTAGGTGACAACACAATGAACATGAAATTAAGTCCAACAAAAACACTGTTAATTACTTTGGAGCAACTTTAGAATACCCCGCCACTATAGAAATTGAAGTAGACGCACTCTTTGAAAACGACGCAATAACACAATAGATTCCATTATTATGGAAATAAATGGCGGGGATTCTAAAGGTATGCCATTACTTTTGATTATTTATATCAATAAACAAAATTGATAAATATTGATTCAATTGATAATCATAAAAAAGCTGTATATCGATTTTTATCCATTTTCTATATTAATTGATTAATTAGTATCAACAAATATTGAGTATTATCAATTTTTATTGAGTAATTAATTTATCGATTAGTTACTCCAGGGTGTATATATATATATATATATTTGTTATGCAATGTATTGTATCGCATTACTTATATTATATCAATTAACTCTTGCAATTATTATTATTCCATATATCATGATAATGTGTTATAGCAAATCACTATTAAAAAGACTAAAACTATTAAGTAAGTTCATCGACTTCATACAACACACACCACTTGTGGTACCCCATTTGTACATGATTTGTTTATTTATTCATTCTCATTCATTTGTTTGCTTTCCCAGTATTTCACTAATTTTTTAGAATAGCTTTATAATATCATTTTTCTTGGCTGTCCTTAAATATAATTTTCTGAGGGGCCTTATCAGCAGTTCTCTGTTACTTTGTTTTTAATTTTTCTTTCGTATTTTCTTTCGTATATTCATTTAAAACATTAGCTTCATGCAGTCCTTGACTGCCTATTTTTAGACTCGCGATTTCCTTCGGAAGCACGAGTAGTAAACAGATCACATCATAGAAAGTGCCTATTTGTACAGAATGAGCGAGTGAGTGGTTTACATAAACAACGAGTGAGTATAAATCACGTAACCTCTAACTTTCTATGTCATAAATACAGCATGAATCAAAACAAAAAAATTGTCTGAAAATCAAAATATGACCAAGGAAAAGGTGTAAAGTTAAATAGACTGGCGAAAAACTGACCTTGCGTTTAACGTAGTGTCCGACTCGAAATACTATTTGACTGGAAGTCGAACTTTTTTCGAACTCAACATACAACTGATTCCAATCCGTTTGCGAACCGGCCCTCAGACGTTTGCGAACAGGTCGAGGTGTTTGCGAACTGGAAGTTCGTCCGTCATTTTATAAATTATTCCGTCGTACCCATTCTCTCCCGGACGTCATTCGCGGGACTACCCTAAGACGGACAACCTCCATTGATTGGTCAATCCAAAATCATACTGCTCATGCGTACTGACCTTTTTTGCCAAAGACGGACGGTCAGACGTGTATTCATCGATCGTATTCATCAGTGTAAACTGACCTTGCGTTTAACGTGTTTGCGAACTGGAAGTTTGCGAACTGACTTGTTTGAACTTCGAAAAAATATAAAGCTCTTCGTAAAATGAATTGCTGCCAGCAGATGTGTTTGTGTCGATAATTTCGTCGACAAAGGGCTAAATTACGACGAATAATGTCGAACTGATGCGAGAAGAAGCCATGGATTTACAAGTTTTTCGTTTCCTTCGTTTAATTTCAGGGAAAGGCATGGCAGTATCGGTTCGTCTATCGTCGGTCATTGGTATTCGAATCGTATATTCACCCTTCTTCTGTCTACAACAAATACAAAACTATTATTAGTTATGGACGTCTCCACCATCGTCTTCTTCATCACCAGGAAGAATTTCACTTGAAAACGAATTCTTGAAAACAACCCAGAAACATTCAACATTTTCAACCAATATTCTGTGGTTGATACAAACATACAAATTCCATACAAATGTACACCAGTTTATTGGAGTGGAATTCTTGGAGTGAATATTGATTCAAGTTGTACCTGTTAATTGTAAGGAAGCTAGTGATTCCATTGTTTACTCTGAGAGGTGGTGAACATATAGGGCAGCTGATTCTTTGTGTACATGCATAGAGATGAACAACATGTTGGTTGTCATGCTCTAAAAGAAATTTCTCTAAAAGGCAACATTTATGAAATGAGTGACCACAGTTTAATCTCTTGAGTGAGAGTCAAAATCTGCATTGCACTGTGGGAGGTCACAAAACACTGTGGGATCTGGATACAGGTTAATCTCAATTGAATGCAAAACCAAAAGGGCAAACATCTTTGATCTAATGTGGAAGTAAAATGTCTGAAACAAAAGGAGAAATACAGATATATAAAGATAAATGTCACTAAACCATGTACATGTTATTTATTTCTACATGTACTTGGTACTTGCGGCGACCTTTAGGAATCCAAACTGTCCGTCCAATAGTTCATCAATAATTGATACTGCTGTTTTGACAGATATAACAATGAGAGCTTCTCCTCACTTATGCCGTGGTAATATCTTGGCATACAAATGTTGTTGAACTCTATTTGAAAGCGTCTAGCACTTATATAGTACATGATCTTGTTGCTGGGTGTAATCTGGATCAGCCTACATTGATACAGTCTTGGAACAATAACATACATTGGAATATAACTTTGAATATAAATTAAGCCCACATTACCTTCTCTCAACTTCAAGTGAAATACTTCAACTTTTGTCTCTGTCAAGATGTTAAGGTAGCTGGCAGTAATGTGCTCAAACTTTGGTTTGTTTCTAAGATGGTTAATTATGTCATAAAAGATGACAAAAATAGTAGTCTTATTGTAATTCCTTCTTCTAAAAGTATAAATTGCACCATTACTCTAAACATGATCCCAAGCCAATGGTTAAAGTCTCCTCCATGGAAGTCAACAACATAATAGTAAAATACAAGTGGTACTATATCATCAAAAAGGTGTAACAGAAGAATATATTGAGGGTCTTAATTTACAGTTAGGACCAAACTGTTTTTTGACCATATCCTGAACAACTGTCCAACCTCCAAATACAGTTGATATGAGTAGTGCAACTTTCTCTGATTTTGGCTGCTGTGGTAGAACTTTGTTATTTCCAAAATATAGACCTTTATGCAATTTTACAAAAAAATGGTTTAAAGAGGATTACTGTTGTTTCCTGGATGTTTAGGGAAAATTAATGTGGAATTGACCTTGCCATGGACCTTGTTGTATGGGTTGTATTAGTTGAGGATCTGTTACTGGGTTCCTCTGCACAAATATGTGAGAATGTAAGTACATGAAAGTAGATAGGGAGCTTTCAATGTTTTTGTAATCCATTGAAAAACACATAACAAGTGGGAAAACTGTTTAAAAACTTTACACCAAAAAGAAATACATGTAAGGATGATCATCAGTTTTAAAAGTTGAAAAATAATATTCTTGAAACTTGAGGCTTAAAAACAGATTAATTATTATTATTATTATTATTATTATTATTATTATTATTATTATTATTATTATTATTATTATTATTATTATTATTATTATTATTATTATTATTATTATTATTATTATTATTATTATTATTATTATAAAAATAAATAAATTTGTGAACTCTTTCTACAAGTCATTCTTTTGAAGGAGGTTGTTGCAGTGAACGTTTTCATCACAATGTCGTGATATTAATTATAACTTCAATGTTCTTGCCAGGTTGGGCTTGTGCTTCAACAATGAACTATATATGTTATAAAAAGTAGTAAAATCACAACATGTTTCAATGCCAAGATCGAAATTATAATTACAAGTAAATACAATAACAAGATTTTTGAATAAATAAGACATATTTGTATATAGTCCTAATTAATGTTAGAAATGTTCATTTTTATATATTTAATTTAATTATATCAGTTCTAAAACCAGTGTTTTATTTATCACTTGTGAATTCTGGAGTTTTAATAATTATAAAAGCTTCATAAATTACTCCGTTTTAAGGGCAAGGTTATTTTTCGCTAAATGGAACTGTTTACTTTACAATGTCGCATTGCAGATATACTTGTAGGGCTCAATGCTAACAAGTTTTGTGCTTTGCAGTACAGGCTCGGTTACAATAGATTTACTTAGACATATATTGTTTTAAGTAGCAATTTTCTCTTGTTTAAATAAACAAAATAGGATATCCTACTGAACTGCATGTAATATTTAAAATGTGAGCAGGAGTGTTTTATCAAGTATAGTTTTTCATGCTTAATAATTAATTAATAAAACATGTGCTGCAAGTTTTTTAAATGGCTTAAAAAAATCCACCAAATCCCAATATAAAACAAAAAAATGAAATAGAACATTGAAAAATACACAAAAATGTGATAATGAAATACTCATAACCTTCTGATCATGCGCAAGATTCCCCATTTATGTACGTCCCACATTTAAAACAGGACTTGCAGTTGTCAGTAGGAAGAGAATTCATGTCTGGGCCAAGGTAACATGATTGACTAGAGGCTTTATAAAACCTTTCATTAGTTTCTATATATTACAGTGCAACTACTGAAACCGGGGCCACCCAATTGCAAACAAATTTCAAAATATATAGTTTTTGAGATCAAACAAAAAACTTTTAGAGGGTTCTCACAGGATAAGATGTTTCTTATTGAATCTTGATCTATTCTGTTCACTAATAATGACAATGATTTAGCATTTTAAGCAAAAAAAGTCAAACATTTGTAGAGATTCTATTTTTCATATTCTCGATCGTGATTGGATAATCATGTTTTGGTGGCCCCGGTTTCAGTAGTCACACTGTTGGGCACACGTCTTTATATAAAGGTACATGTGTCTTTATAGAATACTAATAAGAGGGCTTTATCAGATTTAAAACCTCATGCCTGTGACCAAATTGGTCCAACTGATTGAACTAAAGGCTTATGAATTATCAATGAGTTTTTTAAGTGTGTATTAAATGAATGTCAATTTAGAAGGAGAAGCATTGACTTGTTCTGCAATAAAATGTTTTAGGTGATGTCATTGTATGTATGATTTAATAATAGTCAATATAATATCATATTTTTAGGAAACCTGTTCCACATAACATATACCATTAGTGCATGTTTGATGCAATTAGAAACTTCGGACTTGTTCTTCCTAGCCAATTCAAATGGTGTCATGAATACCCCATTAATTAACATTCCAGACATCAGAGAATCATAACTTGCACCAGAGTATCTGTATTATCCAGGGGGGGAATGTTTAAGTTAGAATACACAGGAGATTATTTCAAAAAATTGAAAAACAAAACTTTCAAAGTGTCAAAAATCAGTCATTTCTTTAGTTTCTAAAGGAGCGCAAATCACAGAAGGCTATGATCGAAAATCAGTCCAAAGCTCTTCATCAATAAGCGCGCGTGATTGACCACCTGTGAATTTAAACAAACGTATTTGATAAGGTGGATATCAACTGTGATTTGTATATCAACGACATTGACTGCTTAGGGATATGTGTTTGTAATTTTAATACCATTACATATTAAAAATTATTAAAACATGCAATGTTAATAAAACATTAGTGAGTGACATCAGCGAATTAACATATATTCCACATATACACCTAATCCAAAAAATGTTGACGGGCAGTCAAACAGCGATTGCACGTCTGAAAGGGACTGTGGGTCATACCAATTTCTTCTTATTCCATTCTAAATTACCAAAACACCGTTCAGCAATGAATTAGATGGGTGTCTCAAAGGTTTCGCTGAACTGTGGAGGCATTGTTTGGGTTATTTAGAAACGAATAAGAAGGAATTCGTATTACCCATAGTTCTTCCTCGTGCAATCACCAATCGGCATTCGCCCCAACAACCTTACAATATCTAGTTTCCCAGTGTAATCCTTATTTTACAAAGCTTCACTTTCTAAAAGCTCACTTACAGTGTTTTATACTGATGGTTTATTTTCAGGACGGTAAAGATATAGTTTTCCTTGTAATATTTTCTCATCTATTAAACTAATAACTTTTATAGGCTGAAGGAACTAAACCAGTAAAATAGCTGTTACACTAATTAGTCTATTTACATTAATATTAATACACCGTCTTAAAGAAGTAAATTACTTTATTTAAAGCGGGTGCCACATGACAGCTGATTCAATTGTCTAATACATTTTATTTTTGACTTTTGATTCATTGCTTTAATGCCTTCACTCTAAGTAAAATCATGTTAATGTTATTATAGTCGTTAAATCTTATGTGGTTTTGCTGTAATTGTAGATTTTGTTGGTATTTTCGTTGTAGTCATTTCTTGCTGTTATTGTTGTTGTTGCACTACATTGTCATTGGATTAAGACAGGTTGAAACTTCAGCCTACCAGGTGAAATCAGATGCTACCGCCCAACATTCTGTGGTGGCACCTTAAGCAAGTGCTAGCAACCCCTAGCCACCCTCCTTGGGTTTATAATTACAACTCCAGGGCCTAGTATGTCTTGGGTTAGGATCTTCAATCTCCTTGTCAAAAGTTTAATTAGAACCAATGATTTTGAACTATCTATAGATAATTTTTGTTACAAGTACAAATCATGTTTGCTGCTACCGTGATACACTGGGTACCAGAGGTTATTTTCTACTTGCTTTAGCATCAGTAAATCTGACGGTTTAAAGTTAACAAACACACCAGAAAGAGAACCCCTCTGGTTTCCAAGGTACTACCCCAGGTGTTTTCAGTAACTATTTATGAACGGGCCTCTTGAAAAAAAACGCCATGTTTTCTAACCGACCTATAGTACCGGCCCAACTGTAACTGGCATTAATGTTGCTTATACCAACTAATAAACTAAAAGGCAGATATTTTTGCCATGTGTTAATAACTGAACTAAAGTGAAAACTAATCGATGTTTGAACAACCGTTGCTAAATTTATTAATTATTGTAAGGCCAAACAAAAAAATATGTGTGTTTCCTGTTGCATGAGAAATATAAATGGGGTCGGTAGGTCAGATTTTTTTTTTACTGATATAACTAAATTTGATTTAAAATCCGTTTCTCCTCCATGTGGTTGCATTTCCTAAATTTTAATGCCAGCACACTTCTTGTTGACGCCATTTCTAAAACGAATTACTAAAAATAAACTTCAACAAATCGTTGTCAAAATGAATGAGCTTTTATGGGTACCCTGTGGTACATTCGGGAATGGAAAAAAATATTAGGGTCGGCAAAAATCGGTAAGAAAATTAGGGTCGGTCGAGCAACAGGAAACACACATTTTTTTGTTCGGCCTAATACAGATGATAAATTCTATACATTGCTATTTATTTGTAATTGACAATTTGCTATTCTTGGCTATACAATTACCCCTAATTTAAAAAATTGTTAACTGATTATAATATATATATATGATGGTTATGATTGAAGTGTAAAAGCCTAGCCATGTTTGTGCTGATTGACTAAAGACCTCAGCAGTATAAATTAAGTGCAAATTTGTATATTGCGGCTGCACAAATAAAGCAATCACGGTCAATCAAGGTCAACGCAACCTGGTGAAGAAGCTAGTTTCCACTCTAGTGCATTAGTTTTTCGAGCTCCTATGCTCCTAAATACACTAGTGACTACTATACAGTATAGTTTCTTGTTTATTGTTTCCAGGAGTTAAGCCTTAAATTGTTTGATAACATGGTCAATACGCTGTCTACATATCGGGCATGTATCACCTCGTCTCTTGAGCACCTGGGCACACGACCAGCAGCAACATAAATGCCCTGTATCTCCATGGATCAATGTGGCATTTTTGGGTTTTTCTAGGCAGATTATGCACTCATCGCCATCATCAACTGCTTCTGTACTTGTCACTACGCGACCTTTTTCTGTTGTTGTCTTGGAGACAGGTTCTTTAGGCTCGCTTAACTGATGGTTCAGTCGATCAAGATGAGGATTGGTGATGGCAGTTGAGGACAATGGACCTGGAGGAGTAAATCAAAATAACAGAATAAATTATAAAATGAATGAATAAATGATTATGAACAAATTAATACATGAATATATAAATAAATCAACCATTCAATAAATTAATGAACAAATGAATAAATAAATGAATCAACCATTCAATGAACAAATTAATAAATTAATCAAGATGAATAAATGAATGAATCAACCAGTCAATGAATAAATGAATGAGCAAATGAATAAATCAACCAGTCAATGAATGAATGAATGAGCAAATGAATAGATCAACCAGTCAATCAATGAATGGATAAATATATGAATGAGGAAATGAATGAATCAACCAGTCAATGAATGAATGAATGAGCAAATGAATAAATCAACCAGTCAATGAATAAATGAATGAATAAATCAACCAGTCAATGAATAAATCAACCAGTCAATGAATAAATGAATGAGCAAATGAATAAATCAACCAGTCAATGAATGAATGAATAAATGAATGAGCAAATGAATAAATCAACCAGTCAATGAATGAATGAATAAATGAATGAGCAAATAAATAAATCAACCAGTCAATGAATGAATGAATGAGCAAATGAGTAAATCAACCAGTCAATTAATGAATGAATAAATGAATGAATCAACCAGTCAATGAATGAATGAATAAATGAATGAGCAAATGAATAAATCAACCAGTCAATGAATGAATGAGCAAATGAATGAATGAATCAACCAGTCAATGAATGAATGAGCAAATGAATGAATAAATCAACCAGTCAATGAATGAATGAATAAATTAATGAGCAAATGAATAAATCAACCAGTCAATGAATGAATAAATGAATGAGCAAATAAATAAATCAACCAGTCAATGAATGAGCAAATGAGTAAATCAACCAGTCAATTAATGAATGAATAAATGAATGAATCAACCAGTCAATGAATGAATGAATAAATGAATGAGCAAATGAATAAATCAACCAGTCAATGAATGAATGAGCAAATGAATGAATGAATCAACCAGTCAATGAATGAATGATTAAATCAACCAGTCAATGAATGAATGAATAATGAATGAATGAATCAACCAGTCAATGATTAAATGAATGAGCAAATGAATGAATCAACCAGTCAATGAATGAATAGATGAATATTAACTGAATGGTTGATTGAATAAGTGAATGGATAAATAAATGCAATAATAAATAGATAAATCAATCAACCACTCACTCAATGAATGAATAAATGATTAATTGAATGAAAGATCAAATTAAAGAATGAATGAATAAATAAATTATACCTCTTAAAGTTGAAGGAGGACCAGCAACATCAAGCTGTAAATCTATCAATAAGCACATTTTGTTATTAATATTATAAAATAAAAGATGTTTGAGAAAAGAAAAACATTTACAGGAAATGTAAAAACACCCTGGACCTGTCCACTCTTAGGGCTGGTTTCCATGGTAACATAGTTACACTGAGAACGGAAAGATAAGGGACCTATTTGAATGCCAAGCTTTCAGCCATATTGAACATCTTCAGGTCTACATGAATTATTTATCATTAAAGTTATTACACAAAGTCAACATGATATTTACATTCTACCATGAATCCTTGCATACAATTAATCAATATAGTTATCAGAGGGTCCTGAAGGGGGGTTAATCCCAGTCCCAGTGCATGCAATCCCATTTTCCCAGACAAAAATATGGCCAATCCCAGCTCCCATTATACCCCTTCAGGACCCTCTTGTCATTTTCTAAGTCTCATGTCAAAGTGTGAACCAGCTCTTAGTGACTGGCCTGCAGTACCCACATATCAACAACTATCCTGGCCAGTAATGATTTAAAAACATCTGAAAAGTATTGAAAATCAATTTGTTTCAATTATGTATAAAAAGCTAAGGTTTTAATGTAAATGTAAATGTGTAAATGTGTAAATGTAAATGAGCTGAGCTTTCAGGCTAATTGTCCATCCTCAGGTCCCTTGTCATTCTTGTAGGATAGACCATTAGTCCGAAAATTTGTCTAATAAAAAACATAGCTTGTAAATTGCTACAATTTATTTTCAATACGATTCCTATGTACCAAGACATTCTAAATTTGATATCTGAAAAGTACTTTCAGATGTAGTTCAGTATTTAGTTATTATTTTACCATTACTAATCCTGATAACTTACTCAAATCAGAGTTCAACATCTGCATGCAGTTATTACACAAATCATATTCACACTGTGAACAATGCCAGGGATTGCTGTTAATCAGAGGATTGGAAGAGACCAGTCCACAATTATCACACCCCCAGTTTCCTGAGAAGTGTGCATAGACAACATTGGGATCAGCTCGAACCAAGGGGTGACGATGCAAAGAAGGTACATGGTATTCCTTCACACATGAATTGCAGACATCAAATTCACACACTGTTGTACAGTGCCGTGAATATCTGTAAATTACAAAACAAACAGAAGAGTATATTTTGGGGTGATCAAAATATTACTTAATTGAGAAAAGAATAAATCACTTAAATTAAAAATAGTTTCAGACAGATTTTGGCATTTATGTGACCTATACTTTATGTTATAATTACAAACATGAATAATATGGACATACAAAAACACAAAAAATTGGAAAGGAATGTTTGTATTTTAATTTACAGTTCAAATAGGAGGTTTTTAAAAATCATATATTTTGATTGATTGTATTGTATTGAGATAATTTTGTCAAGTTATTTTGAACAATATTCATGATCAGTTTGGTAAAATTTGAATAGTCCTATTCATAGTTCCGCCTCAATGACAAAGAATAATAGTTCCAAGTCAAGGTTTGTGTTGCTGTACATGATAAACTATAGTTTTATACTATAGCTTAACTATAGCTATGCGCATCAACTTGAACCTCGACTTGAAACTATTATTCGTGGTCACTGAACGAAACTGTGAAAAGGACTTTTCAAATTTTTGGCACTAAACTTGGAATGTCATTTTTCAACCAAAAATCTACATAACTGAAAAAGTAAAAACATATGAGGAACATTTTTTGTGGCCCAGTTTTAAGAACAGTGCCAATTTCAATGACTTTTGTGCCTGGTACTGGTTGATTAAGTTGTAAACTATACCTTTCATTGAACCGACTAGTTCTTCCACACACGTCACAGCCCCAGTTGCCACTGGTGTGAGGGTAAATGATATCAGTATTCATTATCTTCAGAGGATGGCTATGTATTGGATGTTGTATTTCTGTTGAGCAGGTTCGACACATGTAAAACCCACATGGAGAGCAGAGCAAAACATGCGTTTGTCCAGTGCCATTTCCATTGCTTTTACAAACAGAACAGGACCAGTTCTGGTTTTGCAGCAGAGTTACATTGACGTTAAAGAGTTTATGGACATGTACCTCAGGAAGCATCCCTCCTTGTGCACAAGGCTGACAAAGGTCGTAGCTGCATTCATTGCAATGAAAAGGGAACTTTTTATGTCCATGTTTGTTACCACAGTTGTCACATTGCCAGTTACCTTTGTATGCTTGGTAAATCAATAATGGGTTGTTTGATGTTAGAGGGTGAACATGATGAGGTACATGGATGACTTGTTGCTGTACTGGTCCATCATGAATGATACTCATTATTCTAGTATTGATATAAATATGTCTCAATACTGCAATATCTAAAAGTCAAATATAAAATAAAATAAATGTTATTGCTTTATGAATTGTGAAATACAGTGGTACCTCTATTAAGTGGTCACCCATTAAATGGTCACCCTCTATTAGGTGGCTACAATAAAAAGTCCCAAATCTATTCCCATACCTATTCAATACCTCTCTAAAGTCCCCGAGGGTGACCACTTAATAGAGGTACCACTGTAAAAGGATTTTGCTCGGACTGGGTTATTAACCTGTTAGACATTCCAGAACTCTGTTAAAAGTGTAATAAATAAATATAATAAATAAACATATTTCTTGTCTTGTAGCTTAACAAAAGTGCCTTGGTAATGGAAGAGAGCTAATAAATATAATAAATAAACATATTTCTTGTCTTGTAGCTTAACAAAAGTGCCTTGGTAATGGAAGAGAGCTAATAAATCTTAACTTATGAATGATGAATAAAAAGAAATAAAAATGATTATACATGATTTACAATGTTCTAGTTGTTATCTGGTAATTGTGAGTCATAGACTGCAATTACTAAGCAACTACATGTATAGTCAACATTGTTTAATGTAAATTCAACTTGACAACTATAATGACTGTCTGACTGTTTCCACTAGTTACTACTCGAGTCAACTTGACTTGTTAACTAATTCCGTTGGCTAACACTAAATATGATCATACATTCACACTGATCTGATCACTTATACATCTAATTCAAAAATCATTGTCATAATCAAAATTACAGTCCACACTCTAAAGCCTGCAAAGGTTGTCAGTAATATGAACATAATTTGTGATTTATAACACGTTTTTTAAAGAAATGTCAGGGTTTCATCATCTATGACTGTAACAGTGTTATGGTCATATAACACAAACACATCCATCCAAATATGCTATGAATAAATCGATAACAAGAGAAGAAATACCAACATCCTTTGCAGGGTTCAGTGTGTGGACTCTAGCTTTGGCTGTGACAACGATTTTTGAAAATAGGTGTATAATCCACTGTGTTCATTTGTACTTAATATATTATCAAAGATATTCTAGAACATTCTAGGAAAATTGCCTTTCTAGAGACTTCCTTAATCTCAATGGAAAGTTCTAATTAGAAACATGAAAATGTCCAGAAAAAGTTGATATAATTTTGGTACTTTCTGGAGTTTCATAGAATATATGAATTCATACAATATGCTTTTGAAAGAGAACATTCTAAAAAGGTCCGTGTACCTTCCAGCCATTTGGTTTTTTCAAAAAAGGAAAATTGATTTAATTGTGAAAATTACAATTTTCAATTTGTCATTACTGGAAAAAAGGTCCGTTTTTTAAAAATAATCAAAAATTGAATTCGTTTTTAAATTTTTAGAAAAAACAAATCAAGAAATTGACAATTCTGACTCTACCGGGGAGGGGTGTTGGGACAAACTTCTCATTACTTCCGGTATTTTTGATTAAAAATGGCGATGGAGCAGAGAAATTCATTCTATTGTTAACATACATTTCCCCATTTTGATCATGAAAGTCCAGCCGGCCAGTAGGTTTGCATCAAGAAATTACAAACATTGAAAGTAGCTGTTTTTGTGGGACCATCGCGATCGATTCATCGCAATAACATAATATTTGTTTATACTGACTTTGTCGTCTCTATACTGCCTGATAAACCCCCCAAAAGCCACTTCCAATGTTCATTCATTACTTGAAGAAACTCTGCTGGACTTTTATGTTCAATTATCACAGGGAAATGTCTGTTTTCAAGAATTTTCTTCTGCTCGATCGCCATTTTTAATCAGAATGTTTCACTACCGGAAGTGACAAGTTTGTCCCGTACACCCCTCTCCTGGTGGAGTGAATATTGTCAATTTGTAGATTTTGTTTTTCTAAAAATTAAAAATTGAATTCAACTTTTGATTATTTGAAATTTGGACCGTTTTTCCATTAAGGAAAAATCGAAAATTGACATTTTTTCGTGAAAATCAATTTCCAAAAAAAGGAAAATTGAAATTTCGACAAACACAAAGCAATTTTTCTTGTTTTAAAAATCAAATGGCCAGAAGGTACACGGACCTAAAAACTATACAAAATCATGTAATTTATAAAATGATAAAAAGTTCTGATGAGATTGTGCTTAAATACTTCCTGATTCAACTCTAAACAAAGCGTAAATCAATTTTGAGCAGTTTTTTTCCTTTGTCATTGTCTACAAAATTTAACTCTGATGGAAATGATGTTAAAATAATCAAGACAAAACAGGCCAAAACATATTCCTGAATATGGAATCTATTTCACCGTAGAATATATATATAATTCTAAGTGTCTGTGTTGTGTACTGGGTATTACAAAATATTTCAGGCAAAAATACTGTAGAAAATGAAAACATTTTCACTTTCTTCTACTTACAGCTTTTCAATTTCCAGTCTATAAATATTATAGTTTATAAATGGCTTGGTGTACAGGCTTAGATATCTCCCAAATGCTTGATATCGTATTGTCAATTCTGTGATCCCTTGAGTTATCTGAGGCTAAATGTGTATTTTACACACATTTTAGCTTTTGGCTATAATATGTTAGTGAAAGAAGGATCTACTTAATGATCTATGAATGAATAAAGTGCAAAGTCTGTCAGACAAGGCAGGAAGTGATATATGAATTCTTGAAATTCCCTATTCTTAATCAACTTCTTTTTATAACATTTGACAATCATCTATAATGTAAACAAGGGATTTCTGTAATAAATATATGTTCTTCAGCTGAGGGAAAATACATTATTTTTAGCCTTGTTTCTCATTAATAATTTAGGATGAACACACTGGAATTATTTTCGGGAAAAACATAGTTCGAAATAGATAATATCAAAAAGCTTTGCTACAGTAAATCTTGATACCAAACTACAATTTGGAGCAATGTAAAATGTTACATGCACCTGTGGTATACAAGTGAAAATCTATATACGATGACTAAGCTCTGCAATCATGTGACTATTTATATTGTCCAACATACAAACATCTAAACTGAGTTTTACTAGTAATCCGGGTAGTTATCAAAAAGGTTTAGACCTTCGTTGATACAAATATTCACATTATTATTATTTTTGCAGCGTTAATAGCAGATTTCTTTCTACATTGAATTGGATATAGTATATTTTCCGAGAGCAGATGGAATTTTGTTGTCGTTTGTTCAAACAATACACATTAGCAACTGTAAGCCTCTGCTGTAGTACTTGAGGTGGAAAACGAGCCAAAAGCGGACGAAAAACTAAGCTTTCATTGAAATAAAAGCAATAAAAACAAAGTTCTTTTCATTATTAAAGTTCTACGAGGACTAAAAATCAGACTTATCCTCAAATGAATGGTCCGAGAAATAAAAAAATCTTAAGAATGCGTTTTTACTCGTTTTAACGAAGACGTTATATTTTGGCCGCCATCTTGAATTTACACTTACCTTCACAAACGAACTTCACTTCCTCAAGAAACACAAAAGCAGGTTAAAATGGAGTTTAGGAATATGCGAGATGTTTTAGTTTTGCTTGTAGGGTTTTTGAGCGGTTGGATTATGCTGCATGTTTTTTAGGAAGAGAAGCAGTGAAAGCCAACACGTACCAAGTCGGGGACTCCCCCACCTACACATGACGCAGTAAATAGAAAATTCTTCTAGGGAGGGGTAAGTTATCAATTTATAAATAGAGTCTGATAGTCGCTAAAAACAAAATTAAGAACTAAGCTCCTCTCAAAATATTTAGTTAGACTAAAGTTATGTATTCTGAAATATATTTTAAAATAATATTAAATGAACTACAGTTTTTTAATTTAGTTTGTTTTATAATTTATACCCTCTCCTCCCCCACAGATTACTCGGTTTTGGAATTTAATCAAGTACCTACTCTCCCTATAGCCTATCAGGGTGTAAATTCACATGATTGGTTGATATATAAAAAAAAATCCCCGATAAAGATATCCCTACAAGAGTCGTTTAAGATATTGGATATTAATTGTTGTTTCTACTACCAGCGTCTCAGCTCACTAAAACTTTGCAATCAATTATTGAATTCTCTTTGTTATTTCTTTAGTTTGGATTGGAAAATACTTTTTAATGTGTAACTCATCTTTTTACACACTTGATGCCAAGTAAACATGAGGAATTGATAAGGTCATTGAGACGAAACTAGTTTTCCTTATAAATAAAAAACTTGGCTTCAAGTGTGTAAAAAGACTTAATATTCCCTACAACAAGATGAATTACTGAAATGTATATTACTGAATTTATTCATTCATTTACTTGCTCTCGCTTTCGTAGCTCAGACTGTTTTATTTTTGCACGAATTGAAGAAACATAAAATCAGTGACATCTAAAAATAAAAACTTTTATACTAATCACAATTATAATAGCAATAAAATAATTGCAAAATTCTGCAAAGTAACATTTTAAAGGGAATAACAAACCAAGCAAAAAAAATTGAAAGAAGAAATTTAATTGACTAAAGTTCCATCCCAGTTCGTATAATCGAATAAAAATAATGTTAATTTTATGCAAAGCTGAATCATCACATTGTTTTACGATGGGGTTAAAATGTTGACTTCTACCATGGATAATAAAAACACGTGTTTTTATTATCCATGCTTCTACTAAGAGGAAGAATTGAAAACAGAAAAGAAGTAACGAAAATACTACAAATGTGGATAGTTTGCAGGGGCGGATTTAGGGGTGGGCCGAAGGGGCCGCGGCCCCCCCCTTTTGTTGAATAAATGATCACTCAAAATGCTGGAAATCCCATCTCTGACGGTCTCAATTTCAAAATTTTCTGGGGGGGCATGCCCCCACACCCCCCTAGATACTCCCGCCTTCGGTGGTCAATGGGACACTCAACCATTTTAATTGGCCGCCCCCCCCCCCCCCCCCCCCCCTTTCTCAATATCCTGGATCCGCCCCTGGTTTGTCGACCCTCGCAGCCGTTTTTAGTGTCGGGCTTCCTGTGTCACTCCACATTGCTGGGGAGGAACACAGGAAGCCCGACACTAAAAACGGCTGCGAGTGAGACTAAAATGTGGATAGATGGTAATACAAAATAAAGGAAATAATTACTAGGTAAAGTAGACACGTGCATTATAAATCATTATAATCGTAGCCTGCTTTGCAGAATTGATTTTTTACAGGCTCAAAATATTATTTGGCGTGTATTTTGAGCGTAGAAAATCGATTCTGCAGAGCAGGCTACTGACTTCGCCGTGTTTCCAAGTGTTGTTTTGTGATGCTAATTTGCTAACCATTTCCACAATAAATATCTAATTTTCTTTGTTCTAATAAGAATGGTTGGTTGGCAAAACCATAACAAAATATGTCACTGTGATGGCGCTTTGGTTTTGTGAAATAATATAAATATCACTGCTCACTAATGGTTGAAGCTTTAAAAATTTGACGAAATAAACTTAAATATAAAAAATCAGTGTCGACTTTGTTTAATCACAAAGAACTCTGAGCTACTTCTGATGGCCAAACATGATTTTCGGCGATCGTATGGAAACCAGGTGAGCGTAGTGTTCGACTTCGCCGTTTTACAAGTATTGGTATTGTGGTGTTTATTTGTCGACCAATTACACAACAATATATATTGCATTTTATTTGTTCTAATAACATAGGTTGACTGGCAAAACCATAAAAAAAACATCACTGTACGTCCACCTATAGCTGACAGAATAAGACAAAGAAAGCGCACTTGTTGTAGCTCAAATATCAGCTTCGCCTATCGAGTAACAACTTCAAAAAAGAAAGTTATAAACAATTCCTCCTTCAACACAAGAGACCACCGTACTAACAACAACATGCTTTACGTCAGAACTACAATGAAGATACACACATGGGTCGCAATGTTTGATTCATGCGCACATTTATTAATCGAAATATTTTACAAAATCATTTTGGCATAATTAAAAAACATCCCTTTTCGGTACATAGGAAAAAAAATAACTAGTGTTGATAATAAATATAGTTTTTGTTTTAGGCAGTATTCTTGGATTTCTTCATTGTTGCAGATGCTCAAATATATCGGCTTTTGCATATAGAATCAAATATGATAATAATATATAAAGAAGTTACAAAAACTATATATCAACAAATTCGCCTCGTTTTCGTTTAGTCAACTTTCATATTTTTTTGTTCTTTTTCACTCTGGTGGTATTTTTCGTTGTTTTGCTCTTTTTCGCTCTTTTCTTCTTCATCATCATTTTGATAGTTTTTGTTCGTTTGATCTTTGTCTTCATTCTCGTATCTTTGATCTTTTACATAATTATTTTTCTTCGGGACAAAGTCTTTTGTTTGTTTAAGAACTGTAACGGGTAATGGTTCCTTGTCTTCCCGTACATTGTTCACAAGTATAAACATAAACAGTACAATTAAACTTACTTCGCCGAAAACAAAAAAGGAGGTACTCGAGCCAAATACATGGACCATTAAACCACCAACAAAACCACCCGTAGCATATCCAAGACCCATATAGAATCCACTGACTAGACCCTGTAAAGTGGAAGCCAGACCGGGCTTTGAGCCTACATATGAGACAAAGGAAGTCCAAATCGCTGCTGTGGTGATGCCCTGGATAAGCTCAATCGGTAAAAACAACCAAGGCCGACTAACGTACGAATAATAGAAGAACCTTAACGCGTAACATAAGAGACCTAGGTAGATAACTTTGAAATGCCCAATGTGGGATAATATTTTATCTGCAAACAAGTACATAAACACTTCTGATGTACTGTTTGTAATTGTTATCAAACTGAACAAGATCTGTTCTCCTCCTAGTTCTCTTAAATGCCAAAAGAGAAACGTTTGTATAAAGCCTGTGGCTGTCCCGCAAAAGAATACTACAAACATAAAAAATGCATAGTCCAATTTCTTGAGAAGTTTTAGGCCTGCTAAAACACTTGGTTTGCTTTTACCTTCGGTTTTTGCTGGTTGGTACTGAAATCGTGTGGCGACGAGGATAGCGCATAACATATAGAAACCATACACGAAAAAACATGGAATAAAGTTGGTGTTCATTTCTTTGCTGCATGGATTGTAGTATTTTTGTCCACTGATCGAAGCACCAACTACAAATGCAGTAATTCCATAACCAACGGATCCCCACATTGCCTGCTTGCCGTATTCGTGAGTATCTTTCCCAAGCAATTGGATCGTAGCAGTGTCAGCTAAACATTGTGAAGGCGACGCAAAGATGATCCCAATTACCGTGATCACCAAAAGACCAACGAACAACCGAGAAGAATTAGCGATCGGTTCAGGAGTTGGGCGAGTTTTAAAGTGAGGGAAAGCGACTTCTTTGAAGGTCACCGATTTCTCTGGTTCAACAGATCGAAAGAATCCCAAACCCCAAGGTATATAGTCCCCAAACCATCTCGCGTTACCATGGTCACTGGGTAATGGCTCAAGCAGCGATGCGATGGATGAATTACTAGTACCATTAGCATACAATGAAATTGAGTTAATTCTATAGCAAGCGGTCGGCTTTTCGCGACTAGGAATAATAGCAATAGAAACTGTTGTCAGGAACCAAAAACTTAAACCAATCAGCAACACACACTTGCTTTTTTGATATTTGTCCGCAAAGGCTCCCCAAATGGGCGTAAAGATAAACTGTAGTGAAGATCTTATGGATACTAGAATACCAAGCTGTCGTGGTGATATGAACAATTGTTTAAAATATAGCGCAAGGTAGGGGAATATGGCACCAAACGCCGAAAAATAAAAGAAATAGAACAGTTTCGATACCAGTCGCTTTTTGTTGATTTTTGCCAAACAATCGCTGCAGCATGGTTGGTTGGTTCTCCCTGCTTGTTCCTCGTCTGTGATTTCTTCTTCATAGTCATTTTCTAGTTGTACCTTTTCTTCGGTTTTTTCACCAACAGACATAACTCGGTTGGCATCACCAACTGGAGAAAGAAATTTAACTCTTTGATCGGCTGCCGATGGATGTTTTGGTTCTCTTCTATGACATCATTGGTTGAGAAAAGCAAAACCACCTGTGTTGATCTAATTGTCTCTTATGTTCTCCCAAGTAAATCGACAGGTTGAATGTGAGATACGTTGCTATAAACAGAGCCCTACGGAACTAGTGCAAGGACTTCTCCGTACAAAAAACTATCCTCTGTCATCCCCGATTTTTGTCACGTGAGTGTATCAAGAAACAACCTGGGTATATTATAGAAGTCGACCGCTGATTGCAATGTACGTTCATAACTCGAACCAAACCCTCTCCGACCTAACTACCGTCGCCCTCAAATCAAAGGCGGCTAACGTAAATTTGAGAAATAGTACTATTTCTTGTGTTTTTGTACGCATATATCTTATCATATTAGAATACTGGTTATACTGATGATCTGTCAATTTTGTACAGTATAGAGTAATCTACACAGTCTCGTCTAGGATTATATTCGGCTATGATTGCCGTCTATAGGAAGAAAGCTCGGCAAATTATAATCATATAGCTCAGAGAAATAATCGAGAACCGGCGTTGTCGGATTAAATGAACATGGTGATGCGAGTCTTCTTCAAGTGTACGGTGGAATTGGAGAACACATATATTTGTAGCATGGCTATTTACACGATTATCAATTTCCCTTTTATTTGTACTTTATAACTTCTTGAAGGATCTGACCAGCATACAGCTTATATCTCCATCATGTTCCAAATAACGATTTAGGCTCTCTCATTATATCTATTTGTCTAAAAGTAAGATGGGGCTCTATCAGGAGAAGATATAAGTTTGTATAAGAATCTTTAGATCGGTGGAAAGCTAGCTCTGCACGGTTCGTGTGTTGCCTGTTGTTAGGTGCAGGTGTTTACCACCCTATCAATTTGACCTACATGAACATTTAGGTGAACACTTGCCTATATACAAAAACTTTATGACTTCAACTTTAAGCAATTTTGAAGATTGACTTTGCAATGCAAGTGTGAGGATGTATTACCGTTAAAATCAAATGTCAAAACATCGGAAATAACAGTCCAAAACCAGTATGAATCTAGCTGAGAATGATACTGATCACCACGAGGAGAATGAATCGAACAAAAAATCTATTAATGATCATGGTTGTCCTTCGATTAATCGCACTCTTCTCCCGTCAAAGATATTCTATTTTTTCTACTTTTCATCGTGGGGATCTCTTATGCCATACATGGCCCTGTACTTTAAAGAAATGATGCTCTCTCCAAGTCAAGTCGGCATATTGATGGGATTAAGACCAGTTGTCAACTTTGTCTTTAATCCACTATGGGGATTACTAATCGACAAGTTCAGTAAGGGAAAACTGGTTTTACTCATCGCTTTAGTAGCTTGCATTTCAACGACATTTTCCTTGTCTCTTATCTCTCCCGCTGAAGAAATTTGCAAAGAAAAGCATAATAATTTCAACAGTGTAACCAAGCGAGCGACTGTCAACTTTTCATTCATCCTGATAATTCAACCAAGTAACCTTACTAGTGATTGGATTAACCATTCATTTAAATTCTATATGTCATCTGTAAGCACACAGCCATGGCCTTTAGTATTCCTAGACCTTCAAACCACCACTCCTAGAGGACACGGTGCTTCCAAATTATTCTTTCACTTGTTTTTTATTCTACTTTTTGGTAACGTTGTGGCAGCGCCTGCTCTCACTATAGTTGATACCTATACGGTGAAGAAGCTCGGAGACCGGAGTCATCAATACGGGTCACAACGCTTGTGGGGCTCGCTTGGTTTTGGTCTGGCAGCGTTTATTGTCGGTGCTTGTGTGTCTGTAACTCATTACTGCCCTAATCCATTCACAAAACCTTCTGAGATAAACTATTCTCTTTGCTTTTATTCATTTGCTATTCTAATGTCCTTAGCTTTAGTAGTGGCAACCCGGTTTGATTTGAATGGCTCAGCTCAAGAAAATGAAGAAACGACAAAGTCTAAAGACAATCACTGCACAACTTCACCCATAAGTAATCCAGAAGGGACTATGGAACTACCTTCAAGAATTAAAAGCGCAACTACATTTAAAGGTCAAATACATTCTCTGAAAGAGTTAGTTGATTTGAAATTCCTACTGTTTTTATATAGTGCGTTCTTCTTTGGGTTTCTAGCTGCTTTCATCAAAACATTTTTATTTTGGCATCTAAAGGACATCGGTGGAACCCCAGAACTCTTCTGCATTATTGTCGCTATTCACTGTGTTGCAGAAGTCACCATGTACTTCTTATCATCACGACTTATTAGACTACTAGGACACCTCAAAGTATTGTACCTTGGTTTTGTTTGTTACTTTATTCGCTGTTTTACGTACTGGCTTCTGTCAAAACCATGGTCTGTTCTTCCCATTGAAGTATTATCGGGAGTTACCTCTGCAGCAGTTTGGTCCGCCATGTTGTCTTACGTTGGACAAAAGTCATGTGATAACAACGCGACTACAATGCAGGGGTTGTTGCATGGGATACATTGGGGTCTGGGTAACGGTTCTGGTGAGATGATTGGTGGTGTGATAGTCAGCGGTATCGGTACAAGTAACTCATTTCTTATTTTAGGTTTCGCCTCTTTGGTATACTTGACTGGGTATTTAGCCTTCAATAACGCACGAGATATCATTCAAACTATTAAAGCAAGAGCAAGAAAGTATACTTAATTATTTTCTACTAACTGTAGCAAATTTGAATCGAGGAGTCGTACTACGCGCTCCACCAACCAAATATACCTTAAACTGAAGCTCATGACTCCTGACAAATAATATATAACAGAGCAAAATCATGAGCAGTTTTCTTAATTTCTTTCTAGCACAAATCCATACCCATTTGCAAAGTTGAAAACCAAAAGGTCAGGCACCTCAGGTCACCCTACGTACCCAGCACAAAAAATCGTTGCCTTCAAAAATTTATTTAACAAAATAGATTATAGTTTATAGGGAATCAAATGGAGAGTCGTGTAATACATGAAGTATTGGATTTGCCATAGGCTTCATACCATAGCGTGCCACCCCCTATCTACGCCAAATATATTTTTCATGCCGATATTTGATGTCATTTGAAGTCATTTGGCATTCTCTACTTAAAAATCAATTGAATAAAACAGTAAAAAAATATAAATGTTGCGTGTTTCTTGTGATATTAATCTTCTATATAGTGTACCTTTGATAACCTCAACCTTGCTATCCTGAACAACCAAACTAATGCAAATGCATCAGTACTCAGCATTTTTCAACGGTATTTATAGCATTTTTTTTTACATATGCACGATGATATATCAAAGCACCATATCTTGAATCAAAGGAAAAGGTAAATTTACACACTTGGATATTAACTGTGGATCAATTGCGAATCACAATTCCCACTAAATCGAGTGTACTCTTTATTGCGAAACTGCAGAGGTTATAACTTTCTTACTACGAATTCATGATTTTATAGTCTTTACTATAAGTTATATGTATCGGATGTTATTGGTATAGTAAGTTCTTCTACAAAGGATTAACGTCCAAAAGGTCAGCGATTACAACTCTCTGTCATGGTATAAAAGCTAGCACCTTTGTAAATGTCCGCTATTTGTTTTTTTATTTTAGGTTTAGTTTCAAAGTCAAAAAGGTAGAGATAGAGAGAGACTCCATAATATAGATAAATTCTTTAAAGAAACACTTAGATACTATAATGGTCATTTTCACACTAGACTACAAACTGTCTTTACAATTTGTTCGTCTAAAGTGAATTCAACAAACTGACGACGTTTTCGTATCAAACTGTATTCGTCCCGTTTTCATACCAAACGACTTGTTCATTATAAGTCAATTCTAAAGGATTTGACAGTCTTCTAGTGCGAAAATGGCTAGTAACTAAGAGGTGATAGTCGTAGAAATCACCTAACGAAACCTTGGCAGGTACTTACAGGTTACAGTGATCACGTGTTTTTACAATCTTCTCTTGGAATAGACTTAAATTATAATCTGGAGTCGATTTATGCAGTGATTTTATCGAATCTTGGATATAAACTTTCCATTTTTTGTAATTTACAGATATAGGGTGTCGTGCAATAAACCGAAAATAGAATGGCTGACAAATTTTAATTGGATACGGCAAATTTAATTTGTCAAATTAAACATTTGTCAAATCAATTTTTATATGGAGCGAAAACTTGATTTAGAAAACGGTGTTTTTGGTAAAAAAAAAAAAAAGAAATATTCCCCATGTAAAATGGTGATCATAAGATGTTTTATGTTTATCTATTTTTTATTGTTGATTGTTTAAACAATAATACTGATTGTAACAAATCAATCCAAATTTTAGTCTGATTAAGTCCAACTGGAAATGACTCATGATCTTCATCTGAAGATTTCTTTACTGAGAACGATAAGATACACTCTTTCGGTAAATTTAAAAAGAAGTAAAGTGGACAAAGTAAAGGCTAAATTCACTGAAGCAAGACCTTGCTCTAATGTGTCTTTAAATGAGCATGTACTTTCATGGTATGATGTGAATAATTTATAACCCCAACTCCATTTTGCTACGAATCGACGAATGAAATCCGAGGTCAAGTTGCGGCTACTCTTACGTGATCTAAAGGTATTTTCACAGTGATCACAAAGTGGAAACGACCAAAGGGGCCTTCCCGTTTTTCCTAAAGAGAATTATATATATACATATATATATATATATATGGACTATATGATATAAAATGGCCGAAGATAAAGAACCTATAATTGATGATCAAGATGAAGGAAGTGCGAAGAAAGACACAAAACGTTGTCCAAACGTCAACAGAACACTATTAGTCCCTAAAGGGTTTTATTTCTTCTTCTTCTCGGCATGGGGCTCACTGTTACCGTACTTAGCTCTATATTTCAAGCAGTTGATGTTATCTCCCAGTGAGGTTGGTATTCTGATGGGATTGAAACCGTTTGTCAATTTTCTGGTTATCCCAATATGGGGAGCAATCGTTGACAAGTGCCACAAGAGTAAGCTTGTACTGATAATATCCATGATCGCGCTTATAACGACAACGTTTTCACTGTCTCTCGTCCCTGCCCCTATAGAACGAAAGATTGTGGTCAAAAGAATGTGTAACATGACAGGAGTGAGTCATCCAAACTTTTTTCATCGACCAATTCTCGATAGTCCAGAAAGCGAGATCATGGATCCTGGGGAGATTGACAAGATGGTGGACCTCGACAGGGAAAGGTATCTACCGTATTTCTACAAAGACCCAAGCCCGTGGCCCTTAGAAGTTATAACCAACCTAGAACAGCGAGGAGGAGAGATTGTGAGAAAAGAATTCGATACAACCAAAGCATTCATTACTTTATTTCTCATCACTTTCTGTGGGACACTTTTCTCTGCACCGACACTCGCCTTGGTAGACACAGCGACGATCCAGCTTCTTGGAACCGAGACGTATAAGTATGGCATGCAAAGGCTGACGGGATCGATTGGGTGGGGGGTAGGTGCGTTTATTGTCGGTGCCTCCCTGGAGACCACCAATAAGTGCAGTCATCATAAAAACTATGAAATCGTTGATTATATTCCCTGCTTTTATACATTTGCCGTGTTAATGTTTCTTGGTCTGCTAGTTGCCACAAGGTTCCATTTCGACGAAAGTTCAAGGACATCTAGAGCAGGTGGTCTGCGGGTCGGGCTACGAGCTCTCAGGAAACCAAAATATATCATGTTCCTTTTTACAGCTCTCTACTTAGGATTCCTGATGGCCTTCATCAAGACATTTCTCTTCTGGCATCTTAAAGACAAAGGTGGCAGTCAACTACTTTTTAGTATTATATCAGCTGTAAACTGTTTCGCTGAAGTTAGTATGTACTTTCTATCAGCAAGATTAATCAAAAAGATAGGACATGCTAAAGTATTGTACCTGGGACTTATATGCTACTCTATTAGACTGTTTTATTACTCAGCCATTCCAGATCCATGGATGGTACTAGCTGTAGAACTTTTACCCGGTATTACGACAGCAGCAGTGTGGGCAGCCTGTTTATCATATGTTAGTATAAACTCAGGCCCCGGTGCTGCCACTACTATGCAGTGCATATTACATGGTGTACACTGGGGCCTTGGTTACGGCGCTGGAGAAGTCATAGGAGGTATTATGGTGCATCATTACGGTGCACCGTTCACTTTTGTCTTCTTTGGTGTAGGGTGTCTTGTTATCTTAGCAATATATATGTTAATTAACAATGTTTGTGGATCAAAGGACGATGAGGATATGGTTGGGTGTAAGGAGGTAGGTATGGCGGAGTCCGAAGATGAAGGGGAAATCAAAGAAAAGGACTAAATTCATTAGCTTAAATTATTTAAAATGTCCCAATTTTGGGGGACTTCTAGTTCCAGTTGCTTTGGACGTTATTCCGTCAAAAAGTTTCAAGCGGATTGAAGCGTACATTATCCAGACATTTATTTGGTAAATTGCTTCAGAAATTATTATGCTTTAAATGCTGTCTTTCTATTTAAATCAAATGTTCTGTCTGGGTATTGTACTTGTTTCAACCCGCTTACGAGTAACGAGGTAATGCCACAAGCTTTGGAAGCGCTGGCGCTTATACATCTTCTATTCCAAAGATCTTTGTCGCATGCGAGTCACCAGCACTGTAAGTTGTTTTCATATTATTATTGAATTTATACAAGCATATTCGTTATAGTTTCTGGAAGTTCATATTAATTAATAACAAACACATAGGCTTTACAAGAATGAATATATGTGAATATATGCACTGCAAAAACGGCTGAGTAGATACAACTCAAAATCATTGAATTAATCATTGCATTCAGGATGACGCTAAATAGTAAACGTTAATGTAGATGTATCATATCATTGAGTAAAATGTACTCACCATATTGAGTAAAACCTGAGTTAAAAAAGCGTTAGATCAACGCATTTCGAAAAATGCAGTATTGGTGTCTCGACTATAGCTTCGGCTACGACAATGATTTGTGGAATAGATCTTTTATTTTATATCCAGTGGCCAGTCTACTGACTTTGATCTGCTTCGAACCACAATATAGCTGATTTATTCATCGTTGTCTAAAATCATTAAACCCTTAAGACAGCTAATCAACTATCCAAATCCTTAAAATCTTCGCTTCTAAGATAGTACCGCAAATATTTCTTGGCTATAAAGCTGAAGAATTCAAATTAAGTTTGCACAGGGTATACACCTTAAACGACAATGTTGAATGAATTAGCTATATCAGCTGGAGACAAGCAATTGTTAAGGAAGATATATATAAATTTTGTTTCTTTGAGAGCCTTTGCTTCCGGAGCAAGCTCCTTCGTGGACTCCCTCGTGCGTACCAACGCTTTCACGCAAAAAATTGTTGTCGCCGGTGCAGAACTTTGACTTCTTCACCCCTGGAGCGTATACTTCCTGATATTTAACCAAACGGGAGCTGATACTGGATCTGCTCCCACGATTACGTTTTTTGCTTGAAATGTTGGTACACACGAGAGAGCAAAATGACCTGGGAGCATACTCAGAGAGCAAAACGCCTCGTGTACACCTTTAAATCTACTGTTACCCATACATGCTATTGTTATGTATACATATATAAAATATGTTATATACACTGTGTAATATAGCTAACATAATTAAGAGATAGTTCATAGATAGCGTGCGTATATCCAGTTCTATATGCACGCGGGAGGTTGCTAAGCACGAAAAATAGCGTAATGAGTGGCACGACGCGAAGCGGAGTGCCACTCTAGCTATTTTGAGTGCTTAAGCAACCTCCCAAGTGCATGTAGAACTGGATATACGCACAGCTATCTATGAACTATCTCTTTTATAACATAGACAACGTAATTCTACACACAAAGTTTTTCATATTTTAAATAAAGTCTGTTCAAATGACAAATTCTCCTAATGTTACGCACGCTTGGCGTTTTACAAACTCGGTAAGTTTCCAGTTTGACAAATTTTTCAATTCTATTCACAATGAATAGCGAGTGCCGAGTCATTTTACATCAA
This sequence comes from Metridium senile, assembly GCA_949775045.1. Lineage (NCBI taxonomy): Eukaryota > Metazoa > Cnidaria > Anthozoa > Actiniaria > Metridiidae > Metridium > Metridium senile. Next base: position 5,586,468 of record OX459096.1, on the reverse strand, counting down.
AATAATGAAAGGAAAATGCCCAAATTGTCTTAAACATATTGATCTAAAAGTCCAGTCTCTAAAACAAACTCGACATTGTCAAAAGTGTAAGTTTTCAAACTAAAACTGAGTTATTTACTAGCTGAGGATACAAATTCAAACTTTTCAAAGGAGCAGTTGTTGAACAAGGAACCAATGTCGATATGTTGTGGAGCTCTTCCTTGGACTTCATGAAGGTGCCAATTATTCTTTTGAGCTGCCGTTGCTACTGAAGGAAGTTGAGGGGAAGGCTGACTTACAATGAATTCCTGACAATAACACCTGAAGACGAACTTTGCTCGAGGTTTCTTGACAGGACTTCGCTGCAATGATGAAGCTGTGCAGTCGATGGACGAGTGTTGTAATGGCTTAAACTTTGTACACATCTTTGGCCAGAGATAGCCATTATGTCTCTGTTGGCGACTCCAGCATCAAGGAATGGTTAGTGTAAACACGAGACAACTCGGTAGCATTGCTAATTTCCTTCATCATGCTGTCTAATTTATTTACTCCGAGTGGACGCTTTTCAAACCAAACTTCATGTGAAGGCTGACAGTTTTTCTTTGGATATTGTCGAGTTTGTTTTAGAGACTGGACTTTTAGATCAATATGTTTATGCCAATTTGGGTATTTTCCTTTCATTATTTTGATGTCTCATTATTTTAAACAGACTTTATTTGAAATATAAAAACCTTTGTGTGTAAAAATACGTTGTCTATATTATAAAAGAGACAGATCATAGATGGTTTGTTACTGAACTTGATTGAGAGTCCAAAAGTTCATTTTGTAGGCAAAAATTAGGAAATTCATCCATTTTTACAAGGGTAAAACACGAAAAAAAACGCCGGGTGAAAATAGATTGTTTTTCGCGTTGACATGAAAATTGACGTGAGCAAAAATCTATGGTATATCCAAATCTAGTTCATAGATGCTAGCCAATCACAGCGTGCGTTATATACCATCTATGTTATAATATATCTTATATACATACATACATTTCAGACACATAAACACATATATAATGAGATGCAAAACCGAAAGCACTGCTTAATACGGGTGTTCTTTACATGGAATGCTTGCCAAAAAATATTTTTATTCGATTCAATTAAACTCTCGTAGTTATCAAAAAATAAATTTTATCTGTTGCGAGTAGTTATTCAGAAATTGCATTTCATTAGATATGTGCATATATGTATATCTCTGTAATTACAACCTTTATGTAATTGGCTATATATATTTCTTATCCAGTCTCAAAAAAATTGCCAATTTTCATTCGTAAATAACACGTGACCTCACAACAATGATGTGCAAACATGCTTTCGTTTCATCGAAAAAAGCATTTTTTTTTCTTTTACGGTGAAATACTTTTAAAAAAACTTCAATTTACCAACTCAAAACATGAATGTTGTTTTAAATGCTACATGTATAAGATACCTGGAAGATTTGGATGTGAACGTTAACGACATCATGCAGCATATAATAAGAGAATGGAAAGAGGCAATTTTCTTAATATAAATGACTTAAAATAGTACTTTCAGGTGTTTTATCGCATGTCCACGAAAGTTTAGTTGTTGTTTGTAAAGAACTGTAAAGTAGCTTGTTAGGGTGCATGGGTGAAAAATGATTTAATAAAATCAACAAAATCAAATTAATCCAGGATTTGCTTTTATCAGAACTGAGTCGAAATTTTAGTTCTTATTGATTAATTTTACAATAGATTTTAAGAATCCCCTCTGTCTGTCTGTCTGTCTGTCTGTTTGTCTGTTTGTCTGTTTGTCTATTTGTCTACTTTTCTGTTTGTTTGTCTATTTTGTTTTTTTGGTGGTTAGGTTAGGTGCAGGTGGGGTAATTGGTTTGTTTGTTTATTTGTTTGTTTGTTTGTTTGTTTTTCGTTTTAATTAAACTCAATCAGTGGTATTCAAATGAATAAACCAACAAGAAAAAGACATTTAAAGAATATTTAAAATGATCATACTACCACTCATGATTAATGTTTGAATAAGATATAATTTAAAATATTACATTCCTCATTTAGATTCAGATCAGTTTTTTTTAGGGATATAAAGGAGGCTTATATACAACTAGAAGAGATAAAAAGATTGTTGGACAGAAACAAAGGAATTTATAGATCGCTACTTAACCGTATTAGGTTATCTTGGTTAAACATAACTATCAACTGTGAATGTTCCATGTGACCCATTCAAAATAAACACTCATATTCAATAAACACACATACAACAGGTGATTCAGAGAAAGGTCAATACAAGAAATTACTTTCAAAATACAAAAACCTGAAGGATTAATAAAAATTATAACCCAGGAAAACAAGATTTTGACTCAAGGTATCTTTGTTTATAGGTCTGACGTTTCAAAAAACTGGTGAATAAGTTATTTAGAAGTGATAAATTGAATAAGTAGGGCATCTCTAAATCAGGGAGTCGAGAGATGACCTGCCCGTACCCGTGACCACCAGCCTATGTCCCACGCGGACGCTTTATTATTGAAAAGTGAATTCATGATGTAAACATCACTTTGATCACCGAGAAATATTGTTTTCTAAAGGAAGAACAAATCATGGAAAAAGCCGAAAAACACGATCATAACAAAAGTATAGACCAAGATGAAGAGAGTGATGGAAAAGTTGAAGATGAATCAAAAGGATCAAAGAAGATGCTTTTTGGTTTTGAAAGAGAATATATAATTCCTAAAGGATTCTACTTTTTCTTCTTTGCGGCTCAAGGTTCTTTGGTGCCGTATTTGTCATTATTTCTAAAGCAGCTCGAACTTCCAGCAAGCCAGGTCGGAATCATCTCTGGTATCAAGCCATACATTGCTTTCTTCTTCATACCAATATGGTGTGCTGTTGCAGATCGATATCAAAAGAGCAAAGTCATTTTCATCATGTCAATGATGGCCATCAACGTAGGCCTGGTCGCATATGCTTTTGCGCCCATAGACCTTTGTGAAGAAAATCACATTGTGTCCAAAAAGGTCCGGACCATAAGATCATCAAACTTGTCGTCTTACCTAGAACAGCTTTCAATGATGGCAGAAGAATCACTAGACGAGACGCCATGGCCGCAAAGTGACGGAACCGCATACCAAGATACTGGACAAGTACATCGTAAGAAAAACATTAATGTTTTTTTGTACCTACTTTTCATCACAATAATCTGCACGACTATTTCTTGCCCAAGCCTTACTATTGGAGACTCTGCCACTGTTCAGCAGTTGAAAAAGAACAATGAAACGCACAAGTACGGTAAACAGAGACTATGGGGGTCGATTGGTTCGGGTTCTATGGCGTTCCTTGTAGGTGCAGCTGTTAGTAAAACGCATCTGTGCCCTCCAGGAAGTGCAAAACGTAACGATGTGAACTACTATCCATGTTTTGCTACATATGGGGTATTCATGTTAATTGCTTTATTGGTTGGTTTCAAATTAAAGTTTGACCACAAACCACCAAAACCAGGCAATGCAGACGATGATGATGACATCGAAGAAATCAAAACCAGTGACTTTGTCCAGGAAAAGACCAGAGGCTTTTTCGGAGGAATGCGCCTGATGATGACACCAAGGCATATAATGTTCTTGGTCACTGTGTTTGTCGTGGGTATTTGCATGGGGCTTATCCAAGTGTTCCTGTTTTGGCATCTCAAAGACCTTGGAGGAACACAGCTACTTTTTAGCTATATGTCAGCGGTAAAATGTATAGCAGAAGTAAGCGTGTACTTCATGTCGTCCAAGTTGATATCAAGACTTGGACATCTTCGAGTCCTGTACCTTGGTTTGGTGTGTTATTGCATAAAGCTTTTCTTCTATGCTATCGTAGAGAGGCCTTGGTATGTGTTACCTATTGAGTCCTTGGCTGGTATTACTACTGCGGGTGTCTGGGCGTCCATTATGTCGTATGTTGGTATGCACTCAGTTGAAGGAGTCAACGTCACTCTACAAGGTAATGTCACTTGCAGCAGTTTTAAAACCTTTTCTAGAGACTACTGTATATTGTTATCATGCAGGTTGAATGTTTAACATTATTAATTCTATATTTTTTTGATAAATAAGATAAGTATTGAGCAACAAAGAAATAATTAATTTTGGTCTCGGAATACAATATGCGATTTAGGTGATCTTGGCTGTTTGTTCGTTCGTTATTTGTTTTGTACGTTTGCAATTAATAGGCTTTTTGCAACAACAGGTCACGTGACCCTACCCCTTTTAAATCGAACAGCTGTGTCAAAATGAACATCACAAATGCAAAGAGCACCTCAACATTAGTAAGAAGTCGAAATATCAGCTCATAAAATGTAACATGAGGGAAATGGCATTAAATCTATTGTTTCTTTCTTTGTTTCTTTATTTGCTTCTTTGTTTTTCTGTTTAATTCTTTCTTTCTTTTTGTCGTTATTAAAAAGCAAACAATATTACCCATTTCCATTTAGAAACTTGCAAAGCACACTTCTTAGATATACACCTATTTCAAAAAACGTTGTCGTAATCAAAGCTGCAGTCCACACTCTGAAGTCTGCAAAGTATGTCGGTATTTCTTCTCCTGCAATAGATATTTTATCTACCACTGCAACAACTTGTTATGGTAACATAACAGAAACACATAAAACAAAAATATGCTATAAATAACACCAAATGTTTTTTTTATAAAAAACGTGCAAGAAATCATAAATTAGGTTCCTATTACAAACATCCTTTGCGGGCTAGAGAGTGTGGACTGTAGTTCGGCTGCGACAACGATTTTTTAAATAGGTGTATTTACGAAACACTGGACGATTCGTATCTAGTATGTAGAGAACTAATAAAAAGTTTATTTTAAAGTTTAATAAAATAATTTCAATGATGAGTATACCAACGCTTAATCAACATTTTATAAAATGTGTTTTCCAGGACTAGTTCATAGTGTCCACTGGGGACTGGGCCACGGTTGTGGTGAGTTTATTGGTGGATTCTTCATCAGTGCATTTGGGGCCTCGTTTACATTTGCCTTATTTGGTGTTATATGCATCTTGGATTTGATTGCTTATATACTGGTTGATAAATTCACTGCAGAAAACAAAACACCCGGCGATGATGGATATATTATACTTAACTATTCTGATATGGACCTAGATCAAAAGAAACATTAAGTCTCAAAGTGTAAACAAAGCATGTCTGATCAAAATTCGTGCACAGTTGTACAACATGTGCACAAAGAAGACCTGATGTCAGTGCAAACCATGCAAGTCCGAGGGAACTACAAAAGTGAAAAAAACCCTGATGAAAGCTTTTAAGCTAATTAAGATTATACTGAGCCATTCAGATATAGACGTAGAAATATTTGCGAACAATAATATTAGCACGACGAACAATGAATTTCAGTCCAAGTCAACAAGGCTAAGGGCACCACGATCGAGCATGCATCAAATATTTACAGCAGTTGATCAGGAATAATTAGAATTAGCAGAGTTGATCGGCCAATTCAAGATTGGCAAGCATAATTTTAAAATACAATTGTAAAAACATATATAACAAAATATGCACAAAAATACATTTATTAACACTTATTATAAAAATACGAGAAAATTAGATATTAACAAAATAATAATTTGTACGTAAAACGTTTATTGATTAATTAAAAACAAATTTATTTGTATTACAGCGTATTGTTTCATTTTTTTATTGCTTTTGACCAAAATTTCTTGCAAAAATCTGAATCAGAATACAAAACATGATGCGAAAACCAAGCTGGAAAGATTTAATAATAATTAACAAGACTTTTATCAATTCTTGTGATATTTATTCAATAGGTAAAATATTATACATATAACAAAACTAATTACTGAATACACCAAGAATGCATTGCGCATGCCTACTAAATGCACTACCCCTCCCCCGATAAACCCACCAGCTGCAAACCCTAGTCCCATATAAACACCATTCAATATTCCTTGTAAGGTATGCGAAGCACCCGGATGAAGCCCTACAAACGATACACAGGAAGCCCATAAAGCAGCAGTGGTGATTCCTTGCAATAACTCCGCTGGTATAACCCACCACGGGCTCGTTACAGTGTAAAAGTAAATAAATCTCAAGGAATAGCAAACCAGAGCTAGATAGATGATGTTGAGATGCCCAAAACATGATATCATACGGTCTGTGACGAGGAATACACATACTTCCCCTGCGCAGTTAATACCGTTGATAACACTGAATAGGAACTGACCGCCACCCATCTCATGTAGGTACCAGAATAGAAAGGTCTCTATAAACCCTGTTGCAGAGCCACAGTAAAAGGCTATGACCAGTAGAAAACAGTACTGAGGACTACGAAGCACTTTGATAGCGTTCTTAAGGCCTGAAGAATCTGGACACTCGATTAAATCCTCTGCTTTGCCACTGTAGCGAAATTGGGTAGCGCTTAGAAACGCCATTCCCATAGCAACGGCATACACGTAGAAACAAGGGAAATAATCAATAATAATTTCTCCGTTGCATCTCGTTGAGTAACTTGTACTGACTGCGGAGCCTACTGTAAAACCACCAACCCCCCAACCCAGTGATCCCCACAGACGAACTTTACCATACTTATGCAATGCTCCTTCTAGACTAGTTAAAGTGGCTGTGTCAGCCATGGCATGCGTCGGGGCAGATAACATTGTCCCTACTACTGTCACAGCTAATAGGTATCGAAATATACGACGATCGCTTGTAATATTATCGTGCAGGATCGTTTCTTGGTCGTCCATTAAATTAACAATCCATGGACGTGAATATTGATCTTCAAAGTTATAAACCCTTGAATGTGTGGTATTGTAGAACTGTCTTTGTTTCAATACAAATGTTTCGTTTGAGGTATTAGTGAAGCTAACCGATTGAGCTGTTTTGCTTTTACTAAGATAGTTTTTGTTCTGAATTAAGTTATTGATCTTTGATGAATCTAAACGTTGAGTTCTAAATGAGACATTAGTTAAAGATCGTTTCATAAGCATTGTGGAGTCACTTAGTTGTTTCATCTTAGGATCATAATCAGCAATATTGTCACATAATCTAGTATGCCTCGTGTCTGGTATTAGTGCAAGCAAAACATTCGACACTAACCAACCAAGGACGGAGATAAGCAGAACTACCTTCCCTTTGCAGAACCGATCTGCTATAGCTCCCCAAATAGGCGTGGCAAGGAATTGAATAAGGGGGCGTACCCCTATGAGTACCCCTGTTTCGTGAGGGGTGAGATGTAGTTGTTTGAAATAAACAGGCAAGTACGGAAAAAGAGCACCAATGCCAGTGTAGAAGAACGTGTAGAATGCTTTAGGTACCAGGACCCTTTGGTCGATGCACGGGCAGTTCTTGTCCAATATATTACCTTTGTTCTTACTGCTGACTTGGTCACTTTCTAATGTAACATTCAGTGCTTGCTTGCTATCAGTGCTACCATTGAAACTATCACCATGGTGATGGTTTCCTGGGTTACTTGACTCACTCTCGTTATTCATCGTATCATCTGTAAAGCAATTGTACGATTAATGTTCTGCTGGCAATTCTCGTTGTTTTGCTTAGTACGAGAAACATAGAGATTCAAATCTTGTTTACCTGTTGATCCACTATATCGTCAAGGAAACCTGCAAAAACATCCCATTCTTACAAAACTGTTTTTAGTATTTTCAACCTGATAGTAAATATAACAAGGTCGAAATCCCACTGTAACAGAAGTCAAAGACTTTGATGTATTAAATATGTCATATGTTATATGGTCAAAGACCAGTCCAAAGTGGTTTGTTCATGTAACGTTGGTGATTGGATATTAGCGACAGGTGATATTACACGGCTGAATGGATCTTGACTTCTCCAAGACCAATCAATAAAAATTAATCTTATACTTTCGATAGAATAAAAGAAAGAAACCTTATGAAGTGCTGAAGAAAAGTTTGAAATTTTCGATGAAGCAAGATAAGTGTTCCCAGTATACAAACGTTTGTTGAGGAGTGTTTTAGAAGTAGTGTTTTGATTACGACATGTAAACAGAACCTGTAACAGCAAAATGGGGTGTTATTCAATTTTCATGCTCGAAACTCAACCCTAACAATAATCAACAATAACAAAAATAATAATAACTACAACAATAATAAAAACAAAAACAAAAATATGAAAAATAACGATATTTACTGCACTAATATTGTCAAATTTCGACTCAATACCACAAACACGTTTATTTGTTCACTTCATGTTTGTAAATGTTGGGACGTGAAATAAATGATTTTATTATCTAGCTCGATGTTTTCTTCATTTATGTGCTCATATTCTCCCTGGTTTATATTGAAATCTGTCTGTTAGTTTTCATAAATGTTGCCCCCATGGTCCACAATCTGAATTTCTTGGTTTATATTGAAATGTGTCTGTTAGTTTTCATAAATGTTGCCCCCATGGTCCACAATCTGAATTTCTTGGTTTATATTGAAATGTGTCTGTTAGTTTTTATAAATGTTGCCCCCATGGTCCACAATCTGAATTTCTTGGTTTATATTGAAATGTGTCTGTTAGTTTTCATAAATGTTGCCCCCATGGTCCACGATCTGAATTTCTTTGACAATGTTTGTATCTGATGATGACCTCACAAAAGAATAACAGCAGTCACTTTCCGAAATGAGAAATATACTTTTTCGTTTGGGTTGGGCCATAACTTATCGGTAAATAGACAAAACAATCCCTATGTTATAGTTTGTGCTTTTAAAACAATATTATTGCTGGACATTTTTCATCAAATGAGATGGAAGAGTGCAACCACTGGTTGGGGATTTCACATGGTGGATTTGTGCGAACCAGTGACCTATAATGCTTAATCGACGACCTAGAAATGTGCCTACAGTTTATGGTAAGTACGACATCGGTAATGTCTAAAACAAAAATAAAATGTGTCGATTATTGGAATATGCAATTCTTTATATTTGATTACAAGCTTTCACGCGCCGATTGATTTTCAACAATCGTTGATTTTATAAAGTTATGTCAACCAACAAGCAATTAATGTTTTCATGTGTGTTATGCCCACTATCATTAACCTCATGAAAACAATAAAAAAATTAGCTGTCAATGATTTGTGTACATATATTAAAACTTCAATAAATAGTGAACTGAATTTCAATAGGTTCATAAATACGGAGTTAATGTAAGCTCACACACAATTATATTCTACTGAGTAAGCGGAAATTGGCCATCATACAATGGGATGTAGAATTAAAAGTTGAGATACTGATTTCAAAGATCAACTAACCGTGTTGCTATATATATTGCCCTTTTCTATTGTTTCGATAATTGATACGCATACAATTTCTAAATTAAAATGAATACAGTTGTTGCAATTGTCTGAAGTCAAAGTATGAATTTGCAGCACATGCATGTAGCTCACAGCATATTTTGGCGTGCAAAAACCTTGATCATGATTGAACGAGTGTCTGTTTATTCAGTCCATCAGCTAGTAACATAAAAAGAAACTTCAAAACGAACATTTATGAAATAATAAATAAAATAAATGAGAAACCTGAGCATAGTTGAAAACAATGGGACTACCTGTGGAAACAGGTTAGTTGGGAGGGGTGGGGAAGGGATCGTATTGAATAGTTGAAAACAATGGGACTACCTGAGGAAACACAAGTTATTTGGGGAAGGGAGGGGAGGGGAGGGATTGTATTAAATAGTTGAAAACAATGGGACTTCCTGTGGAAACACAAGTTATTTGGGGAGGGGAGGGGAGGGATTGTATTAAATAGTTGAAAACAATGGGAGTACCTGTGGAAACACAAGTTATTTGGGGAGGGGAGGGGAGGGATTGTATTAAATAGTTGAAAACAATGGGAGTACCTGTGGAAACACAAGTTATTTGGGGAGGGGAGGGGAGGGATTGTATTAAATAGTTGAAAACAATGGGAGTACCTGTGGAAACACAAGTTATTTGGGGAGGGGAGGGGAGGGATTGTATTAAATAGTTGAAAACAATTTGTAGAAACACAAGTTATTTGGGGAGGGGAGGGGAGGGATTGTATTAAATAGTTGAAAACAATGGGAGTACCTGTGGAAACACAAGTTATTTGGGGAGGGGAGGGGAGGGGAGGGGTCGTATTAAATAGCTCTCCATAAAAATCAGGATCAGGGCATTATCATCATCGAAAGTTAACACAATTAGGCGCAAAAAGCGTTCACATTAGTTCTCCAGCTTACCCGTTGTCACCTTTAATGTTTGGTGTATTAAATACAAAAAATTGATAACGCATCAAAACTGACGTTTTTATTAATAACGTTTCAGGTTAAGCCGTGGTAATGGTTGAGAAAAATGGCGAGAAGAAGCCACGTTCCTCCAGATCCAGACGATCACACAAAGTACCAAAGAGTGTTCGATGGAAAAAGAATTTAACGTCCACCCCGACCGCAAGTAGTCATGGGATAAAGAAATTAACATGTAGTTTCAACTGTACAGAGAAACTGAGTAGCATTCTAATGTGCCAAAAGGGCTATGCTTCCCTTGCATTTTATGCCATATTCGCCTTATTTATTCTGGCTTTTATTTACACTCTTTGGAAAATTGTCAGCGCTAATACGTCACGTTCTGGTCAAAATCGTAGACCCGAGACATCTTCGAAGGTCAGCCCCACTGCAAAGACTCCAACGTGGTCAGAAGACGACGAAGAAGAACTGAAGAAATTTTTTCCGACGATTACCGACTTTCCTTCAAGCGCAATAGAGGAGACCAAGAAACCGACTGAAGCTCCACCAGCAGTGACGCTTCCTCCAAGTACTTCGCCAATACAATTGCAAGACTTTCCAACGCAACCTCTTCTGCAAACAGTGAATCGTTTGAGAGGCCCAGTATTTGGAGAAGATGTCAGCCAACCATATCAAGAAAACCGTCAAAGCCCAATCATAGGAGAAGACTACATGCCTATCGACTCTCCTTTCAATTCAAAATGGCCTCCAAGAAACATGCAACCACCACCTTGGCAGTCTTTAGAACGAGGACAGAGACCATGGGCGTTACGACAGCGAAGACCTCAAATATCCCTTATGAGAGATGGAGGATTGCAGGGACAATATTTCAAAGACAGAGGAAGATTTTCATTTGGAGAAGCTAAAACCAATGCAGTAACAAGTAATGGACTTTCTAGGTCAGACGTTCCTTCTTTTGACAAGGAATACGGCATCAAAGATAACGAAAACAGTGAAACAAGAGACGAATATAGAACAAACCTGCATTTAAAGGACAAGAATCCACAAAGTAATGATATGATATCTCACTCACATCATTCACATCATCATCTTCACCATCACAGCAAACTTAAAGATGATGATGTTCGCAAACTTAAAGGTGATGATGTTCATGTTCGTAATGAAATGCAGAGAAATTACGACGAGTTAGAATTGGGTGTTCCTGTTCATCACAAAAAGAATTATCTCAGAAATCATATTATGAGGCCGCATAAAAGTAGTAAGCATCGCAGTGATCAGTCGCTCGGTCTGCATCAACACAGAAAGTACGAAGAAACAAATGATGAAGAATCGGATAAAGAAGATGAAAGTGATCAACATAATCGTAATCATAATAATCATCAACATCATTTGACTCATCGTCATCATCATCGTCAAATCAAGGAAAACGAACAAAATCACCACCATCACAGTAAACCCACGCAACATCAACCTCAGCGTGAGCATCATCACCACCACCATATTCACCATACAGAAGATATCCAGAAACACCGCCATCACCACACTAAACATGACACACGCGCTCTTCGTCATCATCACAAGCATAATAATATCAAAGATGACAATTCTGATCATTATCAACATCATGACCATCAACAGCATCACTATCATCATCATCATTTACATCATCATACCCAACATGATGATCATCAACATCTCAAACAAAATCATCATAATCAACACCAGCATCATCATCAACATCATAATCAACATCATAATCAACACCAGCACGATCACCATCATCATGAGAATCAACACCAGCAGCATCACCATCATCGGAAGCAAAGTAATGTTGATACAAATTCTGATGGCAAGAAAAAAGTTCGCAGTAAAATTCCACACCATGTGAAACATAAGAACAAAGAAGAGAAACACAAACATGGCACACATGCAGAACAAGAAGAAGAACAAATCGCCAAAACAAAAAACGTGAAACATTTACATCATATTCTTGACTTCAAGCACTATATGAATTACAAGAAGCATCACTCTGTAGACGAAGAAGTACATGGACAGTGGAAAGGAATCAAGAAGAAAATTAAGGACTGTGTCAAAATGAAAACCTTCTCCGCTAATGGAAAAGTTCTTCTAACACGGACATCATATCGAGAAAAGTACTTGTACACGGTGTTAGTATGTAACGTTGTGCATATCAGAAAACACAGAAAACACAGCAAACACTCCTCTTACAAGAAGACACAACTTTGCTATAAGCTGTATTTTGTTACGAAAGCTGCCCTACAAGTAAATAGAACGAAAGATAGTAAGACAACAGAAGAAGCTGCAGAATATGAAGTAAATGCTTGCAGACCCTCGAAAGCCCATTACCATTCGGTGGCGTTTAAAGGGGTGCTAGCTAAAAAACATCATATTCAAAAGAAGAAAAGCAAAAAGCAATTTCATCGAGATGAAATTCCAAAACCAGGCAAGAAAAGCCACCACAAAAAGAAAACAAAGAAGACAATGCACAAAGGCAAACATTTGAACAATCAACTGAAACATACAGCAAAGATCACAAAGCACTCTCACACAATACATACCCATTCAACTAAAGACAAGCACAAGAAAAAGAGTCCAAAAGTGAAAAAGGGGCATCATTCCAAGGACAGCAATAAAAATGAAGATGCTTTCTTCAATAAGTTGCTAAACGTTCTCTCCATTGTAAATAAAAACAAAGGAACAGCAAATGCAACAACACCATTGTCAAACCTTAAAGGTGCCTTACAAAAGATGAAGAAGGCAAAGGAAGAAGCGAAAAGGAAAAAGAAACAGAACCACAAGAAACCATCAAAGAAACACACCAAAAAACATGCGAAGAAGACTAAGGAGATTGATATTTCCAGTCCGGCGTACATAAACAAACTGTTGTCGAAGATTTTACCTGCTGTTGTTAGTAACGTGCGAAATGAGATTAAAGGCAAGAGTGAAGTGAAAAACAGCCAGAACAGTAAAACTACTTCAACCACCACACCAACACCAACCACCACTTCCTCAACCACACCATCCACAACTACTCATCCTACAACCACCCCATCAACGACCACACCTCCAACAACGACTCCAACCACAAAGACAACACCCAGACCTACAACTAAAGCAAAAGGAATTGAAGATGAGCTCAAAGATGTTCTTCCACTCTTGTTGAAGAAGATGCAGCTAGCTAAGCAGACGACAACTCCAAAGCCAACAACAAAACCGACAACTCAAGAAAAGAGTAAAGTTATCAACGACTTGCTGGCACGACTTGGTTTAGCAGGGGCTGACGTCAGGCCTGCTTCAAAACCTACAAGAGAAGTTAAAACTTTAGCAATGCCTAGCCATTCTAACCCAACAATCACAGAAAGGCTAAATGATTTAACGCCATTAGTCGCTAGCTCACCATCGCTGCCACCTCCACCGCCGTCATTTCCTATGGATCAGCCAGCAAGGAACCAACCAATCCTTGGAAACGATCCTTACGCTAAACATATCCTGTGCTTCGGAGACAGTTTGACAAATGGGTATTACAACCATGGCCATAACTTCCATCCATACAGCGTAAAACTTAAACAATTGCTAAACAGTAACAGTCAAATACAGTATGATTTTGTTACTAGCGGTAAAACTGGTGAAATGGCACACGAGTCTATGAACAACCGATTACCACAAGTACTAGGTAATAGCTCGCGATTTGATTGGGTAATTATATTAGCGGGTACCAACGATGTTGCGCATGTCAAGAACTTTGGTGACGATGATTCGTTTATGAATCAACTTATTGGTATATGGTCACCTAAGATATTTAAAGATATCATAACGCTTCATGAAGATGCTTATAGGTATGGATCTCGTACTGTCCTTATCACCATTCCAGAAAGCGCATACGAGTCGTGGCCGCAGTTCAAAGTACTATGGATCATGCGCAAAAGAATCAATCAACAATTACGAAAGTTCGCAGCACAGTCACAAGGTCGTACTGTGCTTTGCGATCTAGCTCTTAAAATCCCCCGTCATTCATTGTCACCGCAGTTACAGAAGCTATTCTGGAGCGACCACTTACATTTAACCCCTTTTGGTTACGACAAGATGGCCGAGATCGTATATAAATGTTTAAAACCTTATGTATAATGCATAATGTATGCCATGTATTATTCTTTGTATATTTTATAGTTTTAGTATTTTTATACATATATATTCATATGTAGTGTTGATGTAAAATGTAGAAATTGTGAGACTTAGCTTATACTATTTTCCTTAAAGTGCACCTAACCCATGATAAAATATTATCTGCATCGATTCTACATGAAGTGAACAGTTGAATAATGAAATGTGTCTTGATTTGAGTGATGTGTCTTTAAATTATAAAGGTTGATACTCCAAGAGATATTTCACTATTCAATTATCTAATTATATTTCACTATTCACTATTCAAAAATCAATTACTCACTTCATGTAGAATTTTGAATTGAGTGATGCGTTTTTCATTTATAAAGGTTTAAATAATAAGTCAATATTAATGACTGCGACGTCATCCCAAGCAAGAAATATTTCAAGAAATATTTCACTATTTAATTATCTAATTATATTTCACTATTCACTATTCAAAAATCAATTATTCATTTCATGTAGAATCAATACAGAAAGTATTGTATCATGGATTAGGTGCATTATAATTAATGTAGTAAAATAACACTAATTGTATTCTCTTCAAAGAGTTTTGAATAATATGTATTAGTTAATCTCGACTACAACATTTGAAAATCGACACCGAATTAAAGATGTTGCAATGATATTTTAAAGAGAGAGTCATGAATTACCCTTTATTCCTTTTTTCCCATAAGAGAACCTCAAGGAAAAAATCAATCACTGTCAATGTCAAAAGCAACTTATATCTAGCTACTATGTATCTATATGTTCACCCATCATCTATAAAGTCTAACAGTAGCAGTCGAATCGTCGACATTCGTGAGACATAATCTTTTGATCTTATAATCTTAATTCAAATTTAGTATCCTCCTAAAACCTACAAAAATACCCATCTTTTTTTCAGTTATTATATACTCCATATTCAACAGTAAACGAATGACTCAATACTATTTTCTGTACTACAAGATTTTACTGCATGCTCTGATGTAACTCTGTGATGGTTTCCATGAACCATTGCTCAGAAGATTACCACTACTGAACTAGCTAAAATATATGCGCATTGATTTGCTGATTAACAAAGAAATGACTTAAACAAACAATTAACATGTATGACAAATTAAAGCATATATAATGATTAGTCACCTTTAGGACTATCACTTCTATTATAGTTTATTCTGATTTTTTTTTTTTTTTTTGGAGAGAAAAGGTTTCAAAATATCACATTGCTATGACTATGGCTAAATATTGTTATATTGATATATTGGTCGCTATGGAAACACGTAGTACCCGTTAGAATTCAACGACAAAATAAGATCATAAGAGGATTACAGGTGCTTTTAATAAAAAGCCATTCAATGGTGGCAGAAAAACATGGCCCAACCATCGACCCAAGATATAGAACATGCACCGTATAATCACATCGACGATGCTGAAACTTTTGAAATTGCTTTAGGCAAATCTAAATATATGGAGGATGATCATATATTGATAGAAGAAACAGAGAAATTAAACCATGACGACGATTCACATCAAGAACAAATCGATGAAACTGAAGAAGAGAAACAAGGCACTAAAACTCGTCGTTGTTGTCCAAGAATAAACGTATCCCTTCTTCCTTACAAAGGTTTTTATTTCTTCTTCCTCGCAGCCATTGGTTCGTTGATCCCTTTCTTGGCAGTGTTTTATAAACAATTATGGTTGTCAGCCAAGCAAACAGGTATTTTACTGGGAATTGGACCGTTGATTAAAATGGTAGCTATCCCAATGTGGGGTATCATAGTAGACTTTTACAAAAGAAGCAAGTTTATCTTTATCGTGTCGCTTTTAGCCTGGCTGGTGGCGTATTACTCGATTTCGCTGGTTTCTCCTGTTTTTCATCTTTCGTATTGCAAAGACAATAGTTCTGTTTCGTTAACTGAGGATATTCTCGATAGCTTAACAAAAGAGAATGTTATGCAAGACTCGCTTCAAAATAACGCAACTGAATCAGCCAATCAAACAGCATCTGCGGAGACCGGAGTGATCAAACATTCAAAAGAAAGGGAGTTCTTACGAAAAATCAGGCACAAAATCCATGGGCAAAAGCATCACCTCACACAAACAGATCTTGCAACGGAAGTTCTTTCACTTATAGAGAATCAAAACTACACCGACTCAAATATTACCGAAATAGCTAATGCACTTACTCGAGAAAAACTAGAACGACTTTTTGATTTTTTAAACATGCAAGGGCATTACCCTTGGCCCTTAGATACCGTTATAGACTACAAGAAGACTCAGGAGTCGGAAGAATGGGAGAATGATCGTAATACGTATTTGTTTACTATCCTATTTGTAATTACGGCTGTAGGAACCCTTCTCTCTTCACCAACGTTAACACTTGCTGACATAGCGACACTGCAAAAATTAGGTATGTTAGAGAAGTTTGAAACTACCCCTATTTCAAAAATCGTTGTCGCAGCCGAAGCTACAGTCAAAACTCTGAAGCCTGCAAAGGATGTCGGTAATATGAGCTGAATGTGTGATTTATTACGTGCTTTTTAATTAAATATTTGTTTCATCAGCTATCACTGCAACAATTTGTTATGGTCATATACCCCACACACTTATAACCAAAATATGCTATGAATAAATCGATAACAAGAGTAGAAATACCAACATCCTTTGCAGGCTTCAGAGTGTGGACTATAGCTTTGATTGCGACAACGATTATTGAAATAGGTGTAAACACTATAGGTAGCACATACACCTGATACACCTGATTACAAGAATGTTTTCACATGAAAATAGCATTAACAAGTTAGTAAGAAAGGAATAACAAAAGAAAGAGTTCAGCTTGAGTGATCTTCTTTTGTCTTTTAATGAATTCATTTCCAACTAAATTACAAAAGTCAGAACGACGTTCTTGCAATTAGGTGTATCGTATTTTGTTATAATACAAGGTACTAGCTAAGACATGTCACCAAAACTTTCACTAAGATGATCATAATTCATGATGAATATACCCTTTCCATCTTTTCCTTCATTCATTTATTAACCCATTTATATATATATCTATACGTGCAACATCCCGTCTATCCATTTGTTCAATAACTTGATTTACATTTCATTCCTTCGATAATTCATGCATACATGGCACGTATTCATTGTTTGTTTATTCATCACTTTGTTTGTTAAAGGATTCGATGATAATTAATTAGGGACATTTAGTCTTCTTTTATATTAGCTTTTGATTAGCTTCTCGTTATAGTTATCTCTTATATACCAAACAGTTAATATTTCTGTGTTTTATAGGCGATGATAAACAAAACTACGGAAAACAGCGTTTGTGGGGTTCCTTCGGGTTCGGTGTTGGGGCCTTCGTCATAGGTGCCTGTATAAGTACCATACAAGAGATGAAACGTTGTAACAATCCTCTTAATGTCGACTACATGCCCTGCTTCTACGCTTTTGCGATACTAATGGGAATTGCTGTCTTAGTTGGTGGGCTTCTTGACTTCGATCATATCCAACAGGAAGAACAAAGTATATTTCAAGGACTAAGCACCGTTTTGTGCAGCTGCGAGTATATATACTTTATCTTAACAATCTTATTTTGTGGATGTGCTACTGGGATTATACAGACTTTTCTATTTTGGCACTTGCAGGATATTGGAGGCACACAGTTTCTATTTAGTTGTATCGCAGCGTTACAATGTGCGTCGGATATTGTAATGTACTTTTGGTCAGGTACTCTCATAACGTACTTCGGCCATCAGCGTGTGTTGTACGCCGGGTTGGTTTGCTACACGATTCGTTTTCTTGGCTATACGTTTATTACTAACAGTTGGGCTGTTTTACCGTTTGAATTACTACATGGTGTAACCAATGCAGCGGTATGGTCCGCTGGAGTAGTATTCGTAGGACTTGCTCCTGGTGCTCCGTCTACCTTACAGGGCATTTTAGGAGGCGTTTATTCTGGACTAGGAAGCGGTGGGGGAGGGGTGGTTGGAGGGTTTATAGTTGGTGCCGTTGGTTGTTCAAACACGTTTTTGATATTAGCTCTTGTCAGCTTTATAGACTTGTTATTGTTTGTTTTAGTGAACAACTGTCCAGTTAAAAGCTGCAAAATTTTAAAAAATAAAGCAAAGCTGGACAAATACGAACAAGTTGATCAGGACTAGTATGATAACCGAGTAAATATCATATAACACTGTATTTAACGTGTAAAGACAAATATAATTTTTTAAGTTGTCTTCTGCAAAAAAAAAAAATAAAAAAATAAAAAATAGCATTATAGTATAAGCATTTACTATAAACCCTTTTACAACCCATTTCACGCAGTGGTTGTATCTTGTTTTGTAATTTCAATTAAAGGATGAACATATATCTAGTTGTATCTTTTTTTATCTTTTTTTTTCAAACATGCTATTCTTCAATTCGAACATGCCATTCTTCAATTCAAACATGCTATTCTTCAATTCAAACATGCCATTCTTCAATTCAAACATGCTATTCTTCAATTCAAACATACTATTCTTCAATTCAAACATGCTATTCTTCAATTCGAACATGCCATTCTTCAATTCAAACATGCTATTCTTCAATTCAAACATGCCATTCTTCAATTCAAACATGCTATTCTTCAATTCAAACATACTATTCTTCAATTCAAACATGCTATTCTTCAATTCGAACATGCCATTCTTCAATTCAAACATGTTATTCTTCAATTCAAACATACTATTCTTCAATTCAAACATGTTATTCTTCAATGCGAACATGCAATTCTTCAATGCAAATATGCTATTCTTCAATTCAAACATGCGATCCTGTCGTTATACGTTATTTCGTCATGCGGCTCGGTCGTTCTTCGCTTTCGTCGTTATGCATCATTTTGTCATGCGGCTCGGTCGTTCTTCGCTTTCGTCGTTATGCATCATTTTGTCATGCGCTCGGTCGTTCGTCGATATCGTCGTTATGCATCACTTAGTCATGCGGCTTGGTCGTTATGCGACTTGGTGGTATTCGATTTTGTCGTTCTTCGGAGACTCGGCTCTAGCCCGTCCAAAACAGCCACGCAGAAACTGATGCAAAGTGATGCATAACGACGAAAGCGAAAAACGACCGAGCCGCATGACGAAATGACGCATAAAGACAGGGTCGCATGTTTGAATTGAAGAATAGCATATTAGCATTGAAGAATTGCATGTTTGCATTGAAGAATAGCATGTTTGAATTGAAGAATAGCATGTTTGGATTGAAGAATAGCATGTTTCAATTGAATAATGGCATGTTCGAATTGAAGAATAGCATGTTTGAATTGAAGAGTAGCACGATTGAATGAATGATTGCATGTTCGCATCGAACAATCGCATGTTTGAATTGAAGAATAGCATGTTCGCATTGAAGAATTGCATGTTTGAATTGAAGAATTGCATGTTCGCATTGAATGATTGAATTGAAGAATGACAGATTCGAATTTTGACACGAAAAACGCGCCATAGAAACCCGAGACGCTGATAACGTACCCCACCGGGTAAGAAATGACCGTGGATATAGGATACCGGTGTTTACCAGTTAGATCAAACAATCGCGTGACACGGCATTAAACGTTGATCGATTTTATTTACATTTATCAATTTTTTTATTCGGAAATCAACAATGCCTGTGGGCTCCCTGTGCTATAGGTGTGCAAATGCCCAGAAACCGAATTTCTCATACTTTGCTTAAAGATAGCCCTCGATGTCCGTATCACAGAAGTAATAGTGAAAGTTCCAACAGATTTTTATTTTAGGAGAAATTCGACATTTTATGTTTGAAGGCTTGATAAGGCGATTTCCCGGCATCACACGTACTCCGCGAGAAATGCATTTTCGAAGTGTAAACAAAATTGAATTTTGTAACTGTATAGCTCTTTTAAAAGATCGATAAACACTTGTTATTTCAGCAGTAAAATAATTGTTTTTTATTTAGAATTGAAAATTTAATGGAATTTTGAATTTGACCTAAATTTAGTCGATTTTCAATGCCTGAAAATAGCACAATTTGAGGAGTCAAAAAACTAACTTGTTACATGACTTTATGAAATAAATAAATGTTCCTATGAAAGAGCATTCTTTTAGCTTTTAGAAAATGTAAAAACATTTTTGGGCTACTAAAACCTCGACATTTTAGAGCTCCTCGAAAAAGCATTGTGGACGCTAAAAATAGCATGTGTCACGGTGACGTGCGTGACATCGTGACACACAAACGTGTAGGTATTGGCGGTGCCAACAGTGCGTAAGATAGTCCCTAAGACTTTGTTAGCTTTATTTACGGTGATGCCAACATGTTCACCCCAACATAGGTGGTTGGAGATAGTAACACCAAGGTCTTTCAAACTTTTAACGTCTTTCAAGGTCTTCTCCAAGGTGTAATTTGGTTTGAATGGGTTATACGCATAGATTCACATTTCTCGTTATTAAAGCGTAACTGCCATGTGCTCGCCCATTCTCTAAGGTGGTCGAGATCATGTTGTAGGGCTTGTGTGTCTAGAACTGGGTCGATAAGCTGCCTATAAATCTTGGTGTCGTCTGCGTACAGTTTCACCTTAGAAGTAATGCAATCTGTTCTAAACCACAGAAGTAAGCTACCGTCTATACCGTTCATATTTAGTTTTAAGAGCAAACGTTCGTGTGGCACGCTGTCAAAGGCTTTCGCCAGGTCAAGGAAGATTACGTCCGTAGTGATAGAAGAGTTTCTTGACTTCGCCCAGTCATTAACAATAGAAAGCAGTTGAGTTACAGTAGATCTTCCTTGGAGGTAGCCAAATTGACTATTATTTAAAATATTCAAATGGCTCCAGAATTTAATAACATTGTTTTTGATAATTCTTTCACCAATTTCACATACAATCGATGTGAGTGAGATTGGGCGGTAATTTTCCCTAAGGTGTTTAGAACCTTTCTTGTGGATTGGCGTAACGTTCGCTATTTTCCAGTCGTGAGGTAGAGTACCAGAGGTAAATGATTTATTTAACAATACTGTTGTGGAAGGTGCTAGCGTTGATGCATACTCTTTCAATATACGCGATGGAATGTTGTCAGGCCCTGGAGATTTGTTAGGCTTCAGATTCAGAAGGTGTTTTTTGACTTCATTAGTCGAACAATGGATGTTTTCGAGTTTTTTGTCAACAATGCGGTTTAGTGTCGCAAAAGTGTCATGGTTTTCTACAGTAAAGACTGAAGAAAAATACTCGTTCATACTACAGGCGATATCATAATCATCAGTTAAGATAGAGTCGTCGATTTTCAGCGATATGAGATCATTCGTTCCTTTACGTTTAGATTTTACGAAGTTCCAGAAAGGCTTGGGGTCGTTTTCCTTTAAATCTTGCGCTAAATCGTTGATGTACGTCCATCGAGCTTTATTGCATTTCCGTTTAATTGTGTTGTTTAGTCTACGGTACTTTACCCACAAGTTTCAAACCTACGTGCCCGCTACGTCCGCTACGTCCGCTACACTATTCATGGGTATATGTCAGTGTGTCTAACCTACATGCCCGCTACGTGCGCTACACTATTCATAGGTCATGTCAGTGTGTCTAACCTACATACCCGCTACGTCCGCTACACTATTCATGGGTCTATGTCAGTGTGTCTAACCTACATGTTCGGTACGTTCGCTACACTATTCATAGGTCATTTCAGTGTGTCTAACCTACATGCCCGCTACGTCCGCTACGTTCGCTACGCTATTCATGGGTCTATGTCAGTGTGTCTAACCTACATGCCCGCTACGTCCGCTACGTTAGCTACACTATTCATGGGTCTATGTCAGTGTGTCTATACCTACATGCCCGCTACGTCCGCTACGTTCGCTACACTATTCATGGGTCTATGTCAGTGTGTCTAACCTACATGCCCGCTACGTTCGCTACACTATTCATCTGTCTATGTCAGTATGTCTAACTTACATGCCCGCTACGTCCGCTACGTTCGCTACACTATTCATGGGTCTTTGTCAGTGTGTCTAACCTACATGCCTGCTACGTCCGCTACGTTCGCTACACTATTCATGGGTCTTTGTCAGTGTGTCTAACCTACATGCCCGCTACATCCGCTACGTTCACTACGCCATTCATGGGTCTATGTCAGTGTGTCTAACCTACATGCCCGCTACGCTCGCTACACTATTCATGGGTCTATGTCAGTGTGTCTAACCTACATGCCCGCTACGTCCGCTACGTTCGCTACACTATTCATTGTTCTATGCCAGTGTGTCTAACATACATGCCCGCTACGTCCGCAAAACGTTTGCAAGCCTCCTCCGCAGCTAACTGTTCGCTTCGGGACTCCTGTGGAGAAAGGGGAAAGTGAGAACTGAGTTCCCCCTCGTAACTGTTTATGTCTTTATTCGGGAAGCCCAAAGTGAAGGTTGCCTGTGGAGGAGGCTAGGGTGTATTGTGCCGAATACTCATGACGCTTTGTTCTATGTTCTATTTTAGCTTAAGCTTGAAAAAGGTTCTCACCGTTCGAATTTTTTGTCTGACTCTATTCCCTAGATTACTCAATGTAGTAGCCAATGTTGGATGATTTTCATCATACGCCATCTCTTTAATAGCTAATGCTCGCTCAAAACATTTCTGCGCTTCTTGATGCTTGCCCAGGTCACCGAGGTTATTCCCTAGATTATTCAATGTAGTAGCCAATGTTGGATGATTTTCATCATACGCCATCTCTTGAATAGCTAATGCTCGCTCAAAACATTTCTGCGCTTCTTGATGCTTGCCCAGACGACGAAGGTTAATCCCTAGATTACTCAATGCAGTAGCCAATGTTGGATGATTTTCATCATACGCCATCTCTTTAATAGCTAATGCTCGCTCAAAACATTTCTGCGCTTCTTGATGCTTGCCCAGGTGACCGAGATTAATCCCTAGATTACTCAATGTAGTAGCCAATGCTGGATGATTTTCATCATACGCCATCTCTTTAATAGCTAATGCTCGCTCAAAACATTTCTGCGCTTCCTCATACTTGCCCAGGTCACCGAGGTTATTCCCTAGATTACTCAATGTAGTAGCCAATGTTGGATGATTTTCATCATACGCCATCTCATCTATAGCTAATGCTCGCTCAAAACATTTCTGCGCTTCTTGATGCTTGCCCAGGTCACCGAGGTTATTCCCTAGATTATTCAATGTAGTAGCCAATGTTGGATGATTTTCATCATACGCCATCTCTTGAATAGCTAATGCTCGCTCAAAACATTTCTGCGCTTCTTGATGCTTGCCCAGGTCACCGAGGTTATTCCCTAGATTATTCAATGTAGTAGCCAATGTTGGATGATTTTCATCATACGCCATCTCTTGAATAGCTAATGCTCGCTCAAAACATTTCTGCGCTTCCTCATACTTGCCCAGGAAACCGAGGTTATTCCCTAGATTATTCAATGTAGTAGCCAATGTTGGATGATTTTCATCATACGCCATCTCTTTAATAGCTAATGCTCTCTCAAAACATTTCTGCGCTTCCTCATACTTGCCCAGGTCACCGAGGTTAATCCCTAGATTACTCAATGTAGTAGCCAATGTTGGATGATTTTCATCATACGCCATCTCTTGAATAGCTAATGCTCGCTCAAAACATTTCTGCGCTTCCTCATACTTGCCCAGGTCACCGAGGTTAATCCCTAGATTACTCAATGTAGTAGCCAATGTTGGATGATTTTCATCATACGCCATCTCTTTAATAGCTAATGCTCTCTCAAAACATTTCTGCGCTTCCTCATACTTGCCCAGGTCACCGAGGTTATTCCCTAGATTACTCAATGTAGTAGCCAATGTTGGATGATTTTCATCATACGCCATCTCATCTATAGCTAATGCTCGCTCAAAACATTTCTGCGCTTCTTGATGCTTGCCCAGGTCACCGAGGTTATTCCCTAGATTATTCAATGTAGTAGCCAATGTTGGATGATTTTCATCATACGCCATCTCTTGAATAGCTAATGCTCGCTCAAAACATTTCTGCGCTTCTTGATGCTTGCCCAGGTCACCGAGGTTAATCCCTAGATTACTCAATGTAGTAGCCAATGTTGGATGATTTTCATCATACGCCATCTCTTGAATAGCTAATGCTCGCTCAAAACATTTCTGCGCTTCCTCATACTTGCCCAGGTCACCGAGGTTAATCCCTAGATTACTCAATGTAGTAGCCAATGTTGGATGATTTTCATCATACGCCATCTCTTGAATAGCTAATGCTCGCTCAAAACATTTCTGCGCTTCCTCATACTTGCCCAGGTCACCGAGGGTAATCCCTAGATTACTCAATGTAGTAGCCAATGTTGGATGATTTTCATCGTTAAAAGTTTCTTTAACCATAAGTACTATTCTATACAAGGTATTTGCGGCTATGTGCTTAGCGTGGGTTTGGCAGATGTTTCCTGCTGTAGTTAATGAAGTCATGCATTCGTTTTTTTGCAGTTTTGTGAATGACAAAGGATTTGATGTATAGAAATTTAGCTTCTTAGAGAGGTGCATGAAGTGCGCTATCACAGTTTGTGTTGCGATAATGTGATTGACGTTGTCGCTATCAAACTCGTTTAAAAGTGCTGAAAAAGCATCAATTACTCTCACCAAGAAATAGAATTCTGCTTCTTTGCTCTTATGTAGAACAATATATTGTAGACAACGTTGCACAACTTGATGAACACCAATCTGTTTTGGCTGGTCTTCGGAAGAAAGAATAAGTGAAGATGAAAAGATAGTGGTGGCCACGAGATCTTCGTCTTCATCTGGTAAGCACCGTGTTACATATTGGACGACATATTCAAGAGGTATCTGTTTAGGAGCCATGGCAGACATGAATTGAAAAGCATGCATCATAACCATGTCTTCAGCCATTTCTTTTTCTAAGGCCAACTTGACTGCTGCAGTCATCGGTTGAGAATACGTTACACTTATGTTTTTATATTCCCCTTCAGTCGCTTCTCGCTTGCCTTGTTGAAGCTTCTGCAAGTATTCTTCCCATGAAATTGACGTTTTGCTATAATTTACACGTTTCATGAAAGTTGCTGCACATGCTAGTGCTAATGGTTGGAAATCTAGAGCCTTTGCAACTCGTAAAGTGCATTCTTTATCAGAAACAATGCCAGATATTTGAGAAAGTGTTATAATCGCTTCATCTTGGTTCATACCAAGGCTAAGGGATAAATGGTAAGAGTAGGAGTGATTTGAACCAATGGATCGACTGTCTTGTGTAGTAACAAGTATCTGACCATTGCCATCAGTCTTCTCTCCTGCTCGTGGCAAGAATCTGAAGACTGATTTAACGTCTTTCACGTTATCCACGATTAAGAGCCACGAAAAATACTTTCGCAGTTTAGGAGCCACAAGACTTTTAAGATGAATGAGTTTGTCTTCCTGAGAGAGATCTTTTGATGTTCCAATACTTATTGTAGAGTTCTCATCGCAGTTTAAACTAATTGCAAATTCAAGATATGATTGTATTAATGTGTCTGTACTTGATGCGTTGAGAGCGAAGACAAACTTTACTTGATCTGTCGGGCTGTCGGGAACATCATCGAAAACCTTCTCACCTATCTGCCTTCCTATTTCACTTTTGCCACAGCCAGGATTCCCAGACAGATAAACAACAGTTATTTCATTTGTTTTTGCACTTCTCAACCTTTTCATCTCTTCTAGGATCTTCGTTACTTCGCCTGAACGATCGATAACTTCATGGGATGGTTTGGGCGATAAAACACAAAACGATCGTGGTTCCTCGTTACGCATTTTCTCTTTTTCCAATTGTTCCTGAGTGACTCGAAGTTCCTCTGTAGGAAATGATATCTGGTTTTTGATTGCCTCGATATCAGTAATGTCAAGTTTCAGGGTGCTGAAAGCAACTATAACCGTTTGGATAGAGTTTTGAAAGTTTAAATATGATAACTTTCCATCAGTCACATGAGCAAAGGCTTTATTACGGAACTGACGTAAATCATTCACGCCTTTCTTAACAAGGGGATCGAGACCTCTGCCAATACTATCTGAGTAAAGAATTGCAAAGAAAAGATTAGTACAATCCCATTCATTGGTATTCCCATTTCTCAAAATAGCTAGTTCTCTAGAATTTTTCTTTCGACTTTTTGGCGATTCCAAGCTGTACAAATCACTGCCATTTTTAGCACTGTTTACCCACTCGCCGTGTATACTCTTGTACCCTGCGTCCCATAACTGTTTGAAAACTACCCTGAGTCCGTCAACAATTTCTCCAGTCGTGACTTTGCATATCCTGAGGTAATTCAGTTGTTCCAGTGAATATTCTTGTGCTGCGGCCATCTGCAAAAAGAAAATGATCTCAGAAGGAGCTAGAAAACTACAAATCACCTATGAAAACAATAGACAATTTTGGTTTTTAGATCAGTAGACGTATTTTTCAAAAAAAAACTTTTTTGTACATATACTAGTCTTCAATACAGGGCCGTAACAGGGCCGAGTTCATCTTGGGGTTTGATTAATGAAGACTTGTTGTTGAGTCCACATATTTTCGAAGAAAAGCATTGATTTTTAGTAAAATCAGCCATAAAAACTAGATTTTAGCCAGAATTTATTCATGAACAAAGTTGCGGGGAAAAAACATCCAGTCTTTTACAAATTCATGACGTCACACTGATCAACAACGAGCGTGCGAACATGTAGAGTAAAAATTGTAGGGAGTTTAAAATATCGAGAAACAAAATTAGGACTATCTAAGCTAAAAGGGTTAAAATCATTAGAGTAATATATGAATCAATCAATCAATCAATCAGTCTTGAATCAATCACCCAATCACGTGCTCAATCAAAAAATCAATGAATGATGGATGAATGAATGAATCGATGGATGGATAATAGCAAGGATCGTGTTATTACAATTACTTTAGACAAATGTGTCCCATTTGAAGTACTATATACTAGGTCAACAAAACATCAATCATTTAGGGCTATTATGTAATTAATCAGCATACAGTCATTGTCAATAACGTTGTCCTGCATGTGAAAAAATACTAATAAAGATTTGTCTTACAAAAAGCCATATATAGCAAATGTGCTAAACCTTTAATTCAATCAGAACTACGGCGATTGAATGTTGAAATGATGGGCTTTCAAATGATAGAAAGACTTTATTCCTCAAATGTCTTAACCCTTTGATGCCAGCCTTTGCAATTTATGGTTCGATATCGAACCATGACTTCAAAAATTCTAGCTCTCTCGCTTTGAAAGTCATGGCTCTGAAATGTAATTATCTGTGTTGCCTGGTAAGTTCTACAACATCTGACACTAAATTGATCATCTGAGATCCGAATTTGTAAAATATAGAGTCCTTTGTGTTAAGGTGAACGATAAAATGTGCGTTTTTGCGAAATAGAACAACCACGGTAAACGTCATTTTTCATCTCTGATTTGAATGCAAATAATATCATTTAAAAATCAAACATCGGCATTCTCAGAATACACCAGCCCCAGTTCTTTTGATTTCTTAACTTTTTATGATCAAACATCTTCTACGAGTGGCACAGCATCCCTTTTTATTTAGCCTACTAACACAAAACTCGTTTCTCCATTTAATAACGAAAAGCATTGTGGGTAATTATGCAAATTTTCGACAGTACATGGCCCAGACCTCAATTCTTTATGGATTTTTTATAAGTGCCCAGTCACCCGCTCCAACCAGACAAAAATTGCAACGATTGCCATCTTTTCAAGGCGAAACTCACTAAAATTGCCTTGGTTGGTTCTGGTATCTACCGCAAGACGACCAGGAAAGCGATTTTACTCCAACGACGCCATTGTCAATGGACATAACGACTGGCGCTATTTTCTTTGTCCAAAATTGCGTCTCCACCACCTAGACAAACTTAATGATGCATGACTAGGGGCTCTTGTAGTAGAAAATGACTGAAAAAAGCACTTATAAACTGGATTTTAGCTCAATTCAGGTTCAAATTGTTGACTCTGAATTGAACGAGCTAAAATCCGCAAGGCGTTCCTGGAAATCTTGAGCCATCGGTAGTTCGAAACAGCAACAGTTCCCCTAACAACGCCTTATTTGGAATTGAAATCGAATTTTAAGCTTTTCGCATCAAAAATAATCAAAAATGTAATAATTTTCGCTGGCATCAGAGGGTTAATCAGAAAAAGTTAATGGTCACGTGATTCGGGTTTTTCCTCTTGTCGTGCTTAGTAGGCTTAGGGTTAACGTTTGGATAGGGTTAAGGTTTGGGGATTTGAGTTAAGATTTTGGTCTACAGTTAGTTCTCATGCCTAGGATTAGTCTATCGCCTAGAGCTAAGTTTAGTGCTACGTGAGTCACGTGACTAGCTCCCCCAAGAGTGTAAAACAGAAATTTGAAAACGGGGCTAATTTATTGCATTAATTTACTGAAACTTCCACTGTAATAGAAACGCTCCAACATCGTACCAGTATTCAAAAAGGGTGATAAATCAACCGTTTCAAACTACGGGCCTATCCCCTTATTATCTGTTGTCAGCAAAATGTGTGAAGGCTGTGTACTCAAGAAACTGGTTCCCAGTCTCTCTCATCTCATGTGCTCCGAATAGCATCGCTTTGTTGAAAAACGGTCCTCTGTAGTACAGATACTTACAGCCCTCCACGATCTTGGTGCTGCTCTTGATGCTGGAGATGAATCGGACGTTCTGTATCTGGACTTCAGTTAGGCCTTCGATTCTGTGCCTCACAGCTTACTGCTGTACAAATTATCGTTATATGGCATTGGCGGTCCACTACCTTGTTGGTTCTCAGACTATTTTCATTCAAGATCTCAGCGGGTGCTTGTTGATGGTTGTTTCTCTTCCTGGGCTGAAGTAACGTCTGGTGTCCCTCAAGGGAGTCACTTGGGACCATTTTTGTTCATACTATTCATCAATGATTTACCCAGAACTGGCAGTGACGGTACCTCTATTGCTCTTTTCGCTGACGATGCTAAATGCTCTAGAACTGTCAGTTGTCGTAGTGACTGTGTCAAGTTAAAGTACGATATAAATAATCTATATGATTGGTCTCTAAAGTGGGGCCTTTCATAATATACAATTTAGGTAATACCTAATAGCGGAGCTCCCGGTTTAATTTCTTTACAACATCAATATGTACATGTAAATAGTTTTTGTGCACTGGTCATAAAAACTGTACATGATGACGTATAGGCGTATTTGTTCGAAATATTAATCTGCGATATATCGACTATAAGTCAACTATATTTTAAGCTTTTTGCTAAAGATTATGAAAAAGATACTTTTTAAGCATAACGAATTGTTGACTAAATATCCAACCCGAACAATTTTTATTTAAAAAAAGGGTTTTTTTCATGCGTTTCTGATAGATTAATTTTTTGATTTCATTTGCGACGTGACTTTGTGTCACGACACGCTAACGTGACAAGTTCTATTTTTGGCGCGTTTGCCAATGCCAAGGCACTTTTTGCTTCAAATTTGCTTCAAACACAAAACAAAACGCTGAAAAAAATCAAGATTTTGAGATTCAAATTGACAAAAACATTATTTGAACTAGACCTTAATTGGATGGTAAATATGTATTAAAAGGAAAAAAGGAAATTTTAAAACATTTCTTTGTAAAAAAACAAAAACATTTTGATCGTATTAGATTTACTAAAAAGTAGTCATGGCAAATCTTAAAAACAAAAACAAAAATTATTTTGAAATGGAATTAAAAGCCTCAAGAGTAAGTTCTACCAACACAAGATCGATTTGAAAAGACAAGGATTTTAAAACAAGGAAAATGAAAAAAAAAAAATGTGTAAAACATCATTTTGTTCTGTAAACAAAAATTTAACGCCTTTGAAGTAAAAACTACTAAAAAAGCTCGTTTAGCAAGCATAAAATAGTCAATATTGCTAAATAAACAGAAGATATTCAACCAATTTTAAATTATGTTTGTATTTCAATTCATCTTTGATGTTTTCCGTTGATGAGGTTTAAAAAGTACATAAATAAACATCTTTTTCAATCGACCAAAGGCCACGAAAAGTACAATTTGCACATGCACAAACATCGTTTCATGTACGGTTTTTATCTCAAAAAGTAAATATAATGGAGATAAACCTTTTCTCTTTTCTTTCTATAATAAAACAGAAAACGGATTTTTCCTTTTTGAGGCTTAATTATTGCAAGTTTTTAGGTGTTTTTCTTTTTTTTCACGCTCGTTATATCAAACAGTTTTTTTTTGTCTCTCAAAAACTTGAAACAAATAATAATCTTGAACTTACTTTATCGGTGATTATTTTCTTGAGGTTTTCTTCTCTTCAATGACATTGATCATATTTTGACGAATAAATCAAAATATGAAATATGTATGTACTTGAATTTTGATGGATTAAACATTGTTCATAGTTCAACTTCCAACCTTGAAAATCCTTCAATAAACTGTGCTGAGGGAAGCGATTTAAAGACAGTTTTCATAACAAAAGGTCTCTTCTTTATCAATTTTGTTAGTCTTTAGATCTATTCTTCCGCGAAGGCATCTACAAATACGTTTTCTTGATCTTTTGTAATCAGTCTTTTGCTTTTCTTTAGTATAATTTCTTCGTTTTTGTGTCCTTCAAGTTTATGTTCTTCTTCGGTCAAAACTCTCTTTATGTTCTTCGAAATTCATCTTTCTCCGTTGATATTTTGTATTAATGATAGCCTGTGAACAGGCTCAAGGGGATTTGGGAGGGAGGGGGAGGGGATAGGAAGGGAAGGGGAATGGGGCGAGGGGGAGGGAGGAAGGGAAGGAGAGCCTGTAGTAATTCTATTCATGATCGATTTCCGCCCACTTGAAATACTAGACTCAAAATTATAAGTAACGGCTGTCATAACTGTCATATATCAAAATGACATACAAGGGGTCTCAGCATCTCGCGCTATCTATGCTCTTTATACCAAGAGTGATTTCATATGACCGTGTAAGAAAATTAGACCATTTAGTTTATGGTAGTTGATAAAGAACAAAGAAAAAAATGGGTTTAGTGTTTACTACTAACTATTAGTTTGCCTATTCTTGACGGTCATATAAAAATTACTCTATAAAGAACATTTGCCGGTGTTGTTGTGACATTTCAAACTCAACTACAAATCTGACAAAACCTGAACGTAAATCAAAAGTCCGTATTACTAAGAACTGCAAAAATCTAAGCTGTACTGAAATTAAAGTACCGAGAGTATCGTTGTTTAATGTCGTGAACAGAATAGGGAACGGGAGCTTTCTGTGGAGCTGAGAGTATCGTATTAGAGAATGATCCCTTCGTCGTCTTCCTCGCCGATGGTTTCCGCTTTTTTCAAAACCGGTCGGTAAAATTCTAAAGAAGTCTCGTCTATTTGCACTGTTTATCAAGTAGCCTGCGTAGCAATTCTTTGCTCTTGGATTCAAATCGTCAGTCACGAAGATTATATTTGAACTACTCATGAGCTAAAACTCTTGTAAACAAAGAATCAAATTCAGACCGCGCTTTGTTAATGTAGTTTTTGACATCCGCTGATATGTGCTGTCATCAACTATTGAATTAAACCAATCAGAGGGTATACCAGGAGCTGGTATACTGGAAATCGATCATGAATAGAATTACTACAGGCACTCCTTCCCTTCCTCCCTCCCCCTCGCCCCATTCCCCTTCCCTTCCTATCCCCTCCCCTGCCTCCCAAATCCCCTTGAGCCTGTTCACAGGCTATATTAATGAAAGCTCTGTTTCTCTCCTCGGAAAAGTTTTCTCTCGAAACCCTTTTTCTTTGGCGTTCATTTTTTCTGTTTTCCTCCAAAAAGTTCAGTCTCTCTCGAAACCCTTTTTCTTTGCCGTTCATGTTCTCGGTTTTCCACGGTAAAGTTCTCTCTTAAAACCCTTTTCCTTTCCCGTTCACCTGTTTTTCCTCGGTGAAGTTTTCTCTCAATACCCTTTGTCTTTGTCTTTCATTTTCTCTGTTTTCTTCTGACAAGTTTCGTCTACGATCTCGTTTTCTTTCTCTTTCAAACCTGCGCTGTTCTTCATTGAAACTCCTTCGCCGTTCTCTTTCTCTTTCTCTTCTTCTTCTATTTTCCTCTTCTGTTAATTGTCTTTTTCCTCTATTAGTTTCGTTTTCGTTTTCTTCTGGCATTTTTTTACTTGAAGTTAAAGCGATGAAAAAAGTTGATAAAAGCAATTTTTGTTTCTGCTTGGTAGGATATATTGACGCGCGCGCCCTCTTCAATTCCCGCCATAACGTAGTAGCCAATCAGAATCGCGATGTACACGGACGTATGGACGGACGTATGGACGAACGTACGGACAGCGTGGGCTTCCTGTGTCGGTCGACGAAAAATCAACTCGATGGGTTACCATTTTGGTGCTCCGCTTGCGCGGGCCTTCGTTCCGCGCGGAGCTCCGCTATAATCTAGATAAATGTGTGGTAATGCGCATTTCTAGAAAACGAATTAGCTCTGTTCCTTCTCTTACTGTCAGTCCCTATGTAGCTGGTGGACATACCCTTGAAGTTGTCCCATCTCAGAAAGATCTCGGGATTGCTATTACCAACAAGCTAACATGGAGTACACACATTGAGTATGTTGTTGCTAAAGCCAACAGGATGTTAGACTTTCTTCGGCGGAATTGTGCAAACATAGGTACTGGCAGTAAGAGAACTTTATATCTTTCGTTTGTGCGCTCACATTTAGGTTATGCTAGTGAGGTATGGGCTCCTCAAACCACTATTTCCAATATTAGAATAATCGAGAGTGTTCAGCGTCGTGCCACGCGATTTATCTTAAATTGTAGCTACAATTATAGTGACTGAAAGACCTAGTTATAAAGCACGCTTAACCTCACTAAGGTTGCTGCCAATATCATACTGGCATGAGTATCGCGACTTAGTTTTCTTTACAAATGTATGAGCGGCCAATACAATATCAACATAAATAATTACATAACCAAAGTCTCAGGTCGTACAAGAGGTGCCAATAATCTAAATCTTCGCGCCAACCGGTTCCGCACTAGTGTATTTAGGGATTCTTTTTTTAATCGTATAATACAGTTATGGAACTCGCTACCAAATGACATAAGCAAGGCTCAAACTCTATCTACGTTTAAAAAGCAACTTCATAATTTCTACACTAATAAATTCATCACTTTTTTTGAAACCACTAGAATCCAAACTTGGAATTTGTTCATGTATTTTAGTTTTGTAACTTTTTATGTACACTAAATAAGTAAGTAAGTAAGTAAGTAAGTAAGTAAGTAAGTAAGTAAGTAAGTAAGTAAGTAAGTAAGTAAGTAGGTAAGTAGGTAAGTAGGTAAGTAGGTAAGTAAGTAAGTAAGTAAGTAGGTAAGTAGGTAAGTAACTAAGTAACTAAGTAAGTAACTAGAGTACAAACACTAAAAGTGTGCAACATAAATACCACTAAATACTGCTAAATTATGCAAATTCTTTTGTTCTCTATTGTTTAATCAACACTATTTAGCGGTAAATAGTAGAAAGTATTGCACACTTTTAGTGTTTGTACTCTAGGTAAGTAACTAGGTAAGTAACTAAGTAAGTAACTAGGTAAGTAACTAGGTAAGTAACTAGGTAAGTAACTAGGTAAGTAACTAGGTAAGTAACTAGGTAAGTAACTAGGTAAGTAACTAGGTAAGTAACTAGGTAAGTAACTAGGTAAGTAACTAGGTAAGTAACTAGGTAAGTAACTAGGTAAGTAACTAGGTAAGTAACTAGGTAAGTAACTAGGTAAGTAACTAGGTAAGTAACTAGGTAAGTAACTAGGTAAGTAACTAGGTAAGTAACTAAGTATGTAAATAAATGAATGAATGAATGAATGAATGTATGAATCAATCAATCAATCAATCAAGCAATCAATCAATCAATCAATCAATCAATCCACCAATCAATCAATCAATCCATCAATCAATCAATCAATCAATCAATCCACCAATCAATCAATCCATCAATCCATCAATCCATCAATCAATCAATCAATCCATCCATCAATCAATCAATCAATCAATAGATAAATAAAAACATATATTGGATCAATATGGCTGGTGACTCTGTCTTACCCACTTTAATATGAAATTTTGAGCTTTTTCCGACTCTGATGCTGGTCACGTGAGCAATGGAATGCCATGCTTGCACCAAACATTTTACACCTTCATTACAAGCTAACATGTACTTAGACACGGACCATTTAATTTTTGATGGGGGTGGGGGGGGGGGGAGGTAGGGAGAATTTTTCTTGCACGATATTTTTTGTCCCCTTCTAACTGCTGTGCGATATTTTTTTTTAAAGCCATGTCCTTGCACGATATTTTTTTTAAACCATTTATTATTTTTCATCTACAAATTCCAGTCTATCATGCTATTTGTTATACAATCTCTAAAATACTGTACCGATACAGATCAATTTATGATCAGGGAAGTATAAATATGCATCATTTTTTAAGATTTCACATAATAGTTTGAGTTAAAAATTGCAATCTACTCTGGCCCCACTCTGGGCCAAAATAGCCGTAGTTTTAAAAAGTTAACACAGCTCTGTGGGGTCATAACGGCTCCAGCAAATTAACTGTATGATTGGTATTTCAATGACTCAAAAATCTAGGCTTGTTTTACATTATTCAAATAAAAAGTTAATGAAGGTGCACTCTAATGAGCAAAATAGAAAGTAGGCCCAATTGAATATCATGATCGACTTTATACGATTTACTGTGAAGACACCTGATTTACTGCACCAAAAGCATCCAAAGGAACTGAAGTGAAGAAAAAGAAAGCCAAAAAACACACACATGATGTGTATATTGAACAAAAATAGTGGGGGGTTTCCTTTAAAAATTGGCTTGCTCTATATTTTTTTTGCTCTGTTTGATATTTATATTTTTTTAGAGGTTAAAAGCCTTGTTCGATATTTATTTTGGGATTTTCCCTCATTAAAAGCATGCAACACGAGATACTGCAGTGAAGTAAGCGATCACATTCAAGAGACATTCAAAAGGGGGCGTGATGAAATCCACTAAATTCGTACACATCACTTACATACCATAATCTTGCTTAAAAATTGTGGTAGTCTCAAAATAAATTTTCCAACATCTTCCCTATCTATTCACGAACATTTGTGTGTATTTTCAAGTGTTGTCATCAAATTGCCGCTCTGTTATGAGCACATTTGTAAACAACTTTGATTCGTCCGCTGAAATCAACGACTGGAACGTTTACGGCCAAATCAGACAACTTTTATTTTTAATAACTTCGCAATAAAGACTAAATTTTTCCACATCAATACATTAAGTCACCCTCATTCCATGGCAAATATTTTCAACAACCCAAAATACAAATTAGCTTTCCATTCGAGCAGCAAAGACAGCAAAAAAGTGAGAAATCTCTAGTTTTAAACTTTAATAACTCATCTAGTTTTTATTCTATCCTTCTCAAACTTGCACAACAGCTTTCGGATGAATTGTAGATTCCATGGCAAAGGGTTTTAAAAGGCAAATTAACAAATTTCTGGCCAAACTATTTTACGAAAACTCGCTCCGTCAGCATGAAGAGTTAACACAAAAACTCTTAAAAAATAAATTATTTCTCTTATTCTACAAAAAAATATCTTGTTCTACCAAATATTATCAACAAACCCGAGTTATTCTTAGGAAAAATCTAAAACTTAAAATAATTTTACATTTTTCGTAGCAGCGTTATTATCTGTTGCGTTACCGTCACGCAATCCCGTATATCAGGATTTAGAAATTGCCAATTTTCTTTCATATGAAAAACGTACGTTGAAAAATATAGTGTTCTAAATGCTTGTCATGGTCTTGTCAATGTATGGTGAGTACCAGTGTGCAAAATCATGAGTATATCTCTTATTTTAAAAAAATTATAGGAATTTACTGCTTTTTTAGAAATTGTCAATTTTCAGTCATATTAAAAAAACTCATTTGCATGTTGAAAGATATTGATTTTCATATTGATTTTGCACCCTGGTACTCTCCATGCATTGAGTATTCCATGGCAAGCATTTAGAACACAATCTCTTTCAACATGCAAATGAGGTTTTTTAATATGACTGAAAATTGACAATTTGTAAAAAAAAAACAGAAAATTCTTAATAACTTTTTCCAAATATGAAATATACTCCTGATTTTTCACCCTGGTACTCTCCATACATTGAGTATTCCATGGCAAGCATTTAGAACACAATATTTTCAACATGCAAATGAGGTTTTTTAATATGACTGAAAATTGACAATTTGTAAAAAAAACCAGAAAATTCTTGATAATTTTTTTCAAATATGAGATATACTCATGATTTTGCACCCGGGTACTCTGCATGCATTGAGTATTCCATGGCAAGCATTTACAACACAATATCTTTCAACATGCAAATGAGGTTTTTTAATATGACTGAAAATTGACAATTTGTAAAAAAACAGAAAATTTTTAATACCTTTTTTCAAATTAGAGATATACTCCTCATTTTGCACCTGGGTACTCTCCATGCATTGAGTATTCCATGGCAAGCATTTACAACACAATATCTTTCAACATGCAAATGAGGTTTTTTAATATGACTGAAAATTGACAATTTGTAAAAAAAACAGAAAATTCTTGATAATTTTTTTCAAATATGAGATATACTCATGATTTTGCACCCGGGTATACTCTGCATGCATTGAGTATTCCATGGCAAGCATTTACAACACAATATCTTTCAACATGCAAATGAGGTTTTTTAATATGACTGAAAATTGATACCTTTTTTCAAATTAGAGATATACTCCTGATTTTGCACCCGGGTACTCTCCATGCATTGAGTATTCCATGGCAAGCATTCACAACACAATATCTTTCAACA
The DNA here is from genome assembly GCA_949775045.1 of Metridium senile. NCBI lineage: Eukaryota > Metazoa > Cnidaria > Anthozoa > Actiniaria > Metridiidae > Metridium > Metridium senile. Next base: position 5,549,250 of record OX459096.1, on the reverse strand, counting down.
TGCATCAATATCTATCAAATGATACCATTTGTTTTCACTTCCATCAAAAATTTCAAAAAGGGAGTTTTTCAGCAAAGCTGGATTTCAAACACAAGCGGTAGTAGTAAGAAATATATAGCATCAGTGTAACCCTTAGTTTTCAGGGGTTACGGTTAACCTATGAGCTTATACAACTCTGGTATGATTGGACAGCTCTAGTTGAGGCATAAACAAATATGGCTTTGGTTTGTCAATTGACCACACCTATCACGTGTTATGAAAAGATCGAAACTGTTAGTGCTTTCAACAGAAAATGTAAATATTACTCTAAATCTAAGTTAAAATCAGCAGTAGAGCTAAATACAGCCAGACTGTACTGATAAAGTCATTCAATTTTATCTGTAAAAATATATAATTAGTAAATTAGTTGAAAATCCAATTGTAAATATTAATTAATAAATAGAAATATATAAGAGTAATTATTAGATTATTAGATATACCTATAGTTTAGTTAATTCAATTGTATAGGTAGATCAAAATCAGCATACATGTAAATATTTTAATGGGCCAGATTGGAAAAAAGCACGACTTTATTTGAAACCCAATAAAGATTTAAAAAACAAAAAAAAATTACGTCAAATCTGTCAATCAAGTCAATTTTCAAGGTGCTCTGATGAGCATAAACCTAGTATTGCTTAAAAGCTGACAGCTATACCTATTTGTTGGTAGACATATCATTTATATATTCTAAATAGTTCAGAAGTTACATGAATTTTCTTAAACCAGGCAAAGCATTGGTGACGTCATAACTTTGCAAGGGCGTTGTCAGTGATCATGTCAGTCAATTTTTTTAATTTGTCTCATTGATATCTATCACATGATACCACTTGTCTTAACAATCCCATTTACAACACAATATTTCAACAAATGACAAAAATGGAAATGATCATTTTTGATATGACTGAAAATTGACAATTTGTAAAAAAAAACAGAAAATTCTTGATATTTTTTTTCAAATATGAGATATACTCATGATTTTGCACCCGGGTACTCTGCATGCATTGAGTATTCCATGGCAAGCATTTACAACACAATATCTTTCAACATGCAAATGAGGTTTTTTAATATGACTGAAAATTGACAATTTGTAAAAAAACAGAAAATTATTGATAATTTTTTTCAAATATGAGATATACTCATGATTTTGCACCCGGGTATACTCTGCATCCATTGAGTATTCCATGGCAAGCATTTAGAACACAATATCTTTCAACATGCAAATGAGGTTTTTTAATATGACTGAAAATTGATACCTTTTTTCAAATTGGAGATATACTCCTGATTTTGCACCCGGGTACTCTCCATGCATTGAGTATTCCATGGCAAGCATTTACAACACAATATCTTTCAACATGCATCGATATCTATCAAATGATACCATTTGTTTTCACTTCCATCAAAAATTTCAAAAAGGGAGTTTTTCAGCAAAGCTGGATTTCAAACACAAGCGGTAGTAGTAAGAAATATATAGCATCAGTGTAGCCCTTAGTTTTCAGGGGTTACGGTTAACCTATGAGCTTATACAACTCTGGTATGATTGGACGGCTCTAGTTGAGGCATAAACAAATATGGCTTTGGTTTGTCAATTGACCACACCTATCACGTGTTATGAAAAGATCGAAACTGTTAGTGCTTTCAACAGAAAATGTAAATATTACTCTAAATCTAAGTTAAAATCAGCAGTAGAGCTAAATACAGCCAGACTGTACTGATAAAGTCATTCAATTTTATCTGTAAAAATATATAATTAGTAAATTAGTTGAAAATCCAATTGTAAATATTAATTAATAAATAGAAATATATAATAAGAGTAATTATTAGATTATTAGATATACCTATAGTTTAGTTAATTCAATTGTATAGGTAGATCAAAATCAGCATACATGTAAATATTTTAATGGGCCAGATTGGAAAAAAGCACGACTTTATTTGAAACCCAATAAAGATTTAAAAAAAAAAAAAATGACGTCAAATCTGTCAATCAAGTCAATTTTCAAGGTGCTCTGATGAGCATAAACCTAGTATTGCTTAAAAGCTGACAGCTATACCTATTTGTTGGTAGACATATCATTTAAATATTCTAAATAGTTCAGAATTAAGTTAAATGAATTTTCTTAAACCAGGCAAAGCATTGGTGACGTCATAACTTTGCAAGGGCGTTGTCAGTGATCATGTCAGTCAATTTTTTTAATTTGTCTCATCGATATCTATCACATGATACCACTTGTCTTAATAATCCCATTTACAACACAATATTTCAACAAATGACAAAAATGCAAATGATCATTTTTGATATGACTGAAAATTGACAATTTGTAAAAAAAAAACCAGAAAATTCTTGATAATTTTTTTCAAATATGAGATATACTCATGATTTTGCACCCGGGTACTCTGCATGCATTGAGTATTCCATGGCAAGCATTTACAACACAATATCTTTCAACATGCAAATGAGGTTTTTTAATATGACTGAAAATTGACAATTTGTAAAAAAAACAGAAAATTCTTGATAATTTTTTTCAAATATGAGATATACTCATGATTTTGCACCCGGGTACTCTGCATGCATTGAGTATTCCATGGCAAGCATTTACAACACAATACATTTACAGCATTTACAACACAATATCTTTCAACATGCAAATGAGGTTTTTTAATATGACTGAAAATTGATACCTTTTTTCAAATTAGAGATATACTCCTGATTTTGCACCCGGGTACTCTCCATGCATTGAGTATTCCATGGCAAGCATTCACAACACAATATCTTTCAACATGCATCAATATCTATCAAATGATACCATTTGTTTTCACTTCCATCAAAAATTTCAAAAAGGGAGTTTTTCAGCAAAGCTGGATTTCAAACACAAGCGGTAGTAGTAAGAAATATATAGCATCAGTGTAACCCTTAGTTTTCAGGGGTTACGGTTAACCTATGAGCTTATACAACTCTGGTATGATTGGACAGCTCTAGTTGAGGCATAAACAAATATGGCTTTGGTTTGTCAATTGACCACACCTATCACGTGTTATGAAAAGATCGAAACTGTTAGTGCTTTCAACAGAAAATGTAAATATTACTCTAAATCTAAGTTAAAATCAGCAGTAGAGCTAAATACAGCCAGACTGTACTGATAAAGTCATTCAATTTTATCTGTAAAAATATATAATTAGTAAATTAGTTGAAAATCCAATTGTAAATATTAATTAATAAATAGAAATATATAATAAGAGTAATTATTAGATTATTAGATATACCTATAGTTTAGTTAATTCAATTGTATAGGTAGATCAAAATCAGCATACATGTAAATATTTTAATGGGCCAGATTGGAAAAAAGCACGACTTTATTTGAAACCCAATAAAAATTTAAAAAAAAAAAATTTCAAGGTGCTCTGATGAGCATAAACCTAGCATTACTTAAAAGCTGACAGCTATACCTATTTGTTGGTAGACATATCATTTAAATATTCTAAATAGTTCAGAAGTTACATGAATTTTCTTAAACCAGGCAAAGCATTGGTGACGTCATAACTTTGCAAGGGTGTTGTCAGTGATCATGTCAGTCAATTTTTTTAATTTGTCTCATCGATATCTATCACATGATACCACTTGTCTTAACAATCCCATTTACAACACAATATTTCAACAAATGACAAAAATGCAAATGATCATTTTTGATATGACTGAAAATTGACAATTTGTAAAAAAAAAAAACAGAAAATTCCTAATAACTTTTTCCAAATATGAGATATACTCCTGATTTTGCACCCTGGTGAAAAATGTAAAATTATTATAAGTTTTAGATTTTTCCTAAGAATAACTCGGGTTTGTTGATAATATTTGGTAGAACAAGTTATTTTTTTGTAGAATAAGAGAAATAATTTATTTTTTAAGAGTTTTTGTGTTAACTTTTCATGCTGACGGAGCGAGTTTTCGTAAAATAGTTTGGCCAGAAATTTGTTAATTTGCCTTTTAAAACCCTTTGCCATGGAATCTACAATTCATCCGAAAGCTGTTGTGCAAGTTTGAGAAGGATAGAATAAAAACTAGATGAGTTATTAAAGTTTAAAACTAGAGATTTCTCACTTTTTTGCTGTCTTTGCTGCTCGAATGGAAAGCGAATTTGTATTTTGGGTTGTTGAAAATATTTGCCATGGAATGAGGGTGACTTAATGTATTGATGTGAAAAAATTTAGACGATTTGAGGTCTTTATTGCGAAGTTATTAAAAATAAAAGTTGTCTGATTTGGCCGTAAACGTTCCAGTCGTTGATTTCAGCGGACGAATCAAAGTTGTTTACAAATGTGCTCATAACAGAGCGGCAATTTGATGACAACACTTGAAAATACACACAAATGTTCGTGAATAGATAGGGAAGATGTTGGAATATTTATTTTGAGACTACCACAATTTTTAAGCAAGATTATGGTATGTAAGTGATGTGTACGAATTTAGTGGATTTCATCACGCCCCTTTTGAATGTCTCTTGAATGTGATCGCTTACTTCACTGCAGTACACGAGATCTCCTAGTTTGTTTTGACTTCAAGTCAATAAAACCGCAGTAAAAAGCTACAAAAAGATAAAAGAATGCTTCTATTTTAGAGAATGTTTACCTGTGTTAATCACGAGTTTGCTTTCAGACCTAAATTGCATGTTCAATTACCATTTCATTACTACTCAAAATGGTTGTAAATTCAAACTAGTGTAATGTTACGTTGGTCTGGTGAACAAACACCTTCAGGAGTGTTACGCGAGGAGGAATGTTACGCGAGTACTGGAAAGCCTAGTGAAAACACATCCATAGCCGGTAGAGAATAAAATTATTACGAGGGGTTAGAATTGGCTAAAATCACTCAAACAATAAGGATTATTATAACAAGGATTAGGAGTTATTTTGGTCTTGGAGAGACTCAGCTTTCCACGCGAGACCACTAAAGTTGAGCCAAAACTCATATCTATCATATCGCATTTTACAAATGGCATTTTCGGCATTCTTTGGAAATGAAATCATTTTACAAAACCAACTATATAGTTATTCTCAGGAAAGATTGCTCTATATAACTTGAAAGTACGAGCGAGGTGTAACTCTTGTCGTAACCTTACTATTCATCTTAGTCCTTCTACTTGTTGCTACTACGTAGTTATCGACTCTCAATTAGTTATTTTTGTGTATAATCTGGGTTTTTTCTTTCTTTCTGTTTGGGCCCACAGTAATTGGCTATGCTATTGCAGTCACAATTAACTTACCCGTTATTCGCTTTAACTTTAAGCGCCTCTAACACGGTGACTTGGTTGGTTTTCTTTGGTATTCTAAAACAGTCCGGGAAGGTCCCCTTTTTGGGGGACCCTATCGATTACACAACAGTCACCACAGGATGCCCATGAACCGAAAACACTCAAACTCGCGTCCGAGGCTTTTTTCGTTTGTTTTTTGTGCCTTTTGCCCATAATTCCTGGCTAGATTGCAAGTATTTGAGATTCTTTCTTCGAGCAACACTGATATTTTAATAGTCACAGCTTTAAAACCCGAAAAAATTTGCACATTCCAATCATAGTTGGCCGTTCTTTGGCTATGAAAACATCCATTCAGGTGAGTTTGAAATATTCTTTCGTACACTAATAATTTTTTTTGAGCTTTTAAAAAAATACTATGGCATCTTGAATGTGTGAGGATTTGTTGAGCGAAGTTTGGCTTAACGGCACGGGGTATTTCTTAACGGCACGGGATTTGTTTATACCACACCGCTATATTCATGCTTGTCACCTTGCTCTGAAACTCACTCGTAGCTATATACTCTTGTCGAACGGTCTAAAGTGATATTGTGTCAGTCTCACTGAATAAAGCTAGGACGTTCGAGGTATAATCTTAAGCATTTCCTGTCAAAGTGCAAGCATATAACATTTTAATAAGAACTTAAACTTAGTAGTTTTCGTATGAGTTGGAAACTGTCGACCGTATTGAGAGTTAACTAGTATACTCAGTGTACAGCTTCAGTACGAAAACCATAACAAACCAAAACTCATACGAAAACCGCTCTATATTGAATAAAAGTACTGATCCAAATGGTGATCCAATAAAAGTAGTGGTCATATTGCTGTATGCTTCGTGTTAAAAAGACTCAATCCTTCTTCCTAGGAAAATGCCAAAAAATTATTATTATTATTAGCAATCATTCCTCCTGCTTTAGAGATTTATTCCTAGCTATAAAACAAATTAAAATGCAATGTAAATTATGAAACTTTATCATATACATTTTCAAGCATGTATTTAATACAACCCATCATGTGGGCGAATATTTTTTAATCTATTATTATTTTTTAATACAGCAACTATTTGCTATATTTTGTTTATCATTTGTTTTTTACTCATTAAAATAATTATATTTCCCTTTATTGTTTAGGAAATATTTTATGCAGCAGCATAAGCTGTTGAGGTAAGTAATTGTGTATAGTAGTTTTCAATGGATTGACAACCAAAACAAACATTTTTATACTCATCATTTTTTATCCATCATTGTTACACACAGTTATGTTTTCCCTATTACATGTGGAAATGTTTCTTTGGGCTATTTTTTTCATAATTGCATGTATAGATTCATAGCTCATAACAATAATAATAATGATGATGATGATGATAAATTATAATAATGACAATGATGACAACAATAATGATGGGTTATTGCTATCTGGTCAAAATAATACATGGAAATATTTCTTGATCATGAATGAATAATACACATCATTACTAATAGTTATTTCCTATTTTATTCTATTTTATTAGGTTGCACAGAACGTCAAAAACAGAAAGAACTAGTACATAGGGGGGGGGGGGATGCTAGCCTCTCATTTTAAAATATTGTTCCGTCACGCTAGGCCCTGTAACAAATAAGGAATGAATGTGTGATTGCATCTTTGACATTTTAAAATTAACTATTTTCAAAATTCCAATAAAGGTGGCCAATTATGTGACTATTGTTCTTCGCACTGTCCCACTTTTCAAGATTTATATGGCATGCACTTTTAAAGGGATAATTAACCACTGTTTATAATTAAGAAGTTTGATTGCATCATATATACAGGCATGTATATATAGAGATGATCATGATGATGATAGATAGGTTTTGTTTGTTTTCAACACATTGTATTCTTGTCATACACTGAAGGCCATTCAACATGGTTGAAATATAGGTGTTTATCATTTAAACGTCTAACATCTTCACTTATGCTTATTATATAGATACTGATAGTGATATAGATGTAAGAATTTAGAGTTATTTCATTGTTTTAATTGCAACAAGTCTGTTTCATATATAGTTATAAAATGGCCACACTCATCAGGCATTAATTGCAACAACTCAGTGATAAGTCTGGGCATTTTATGACATCTCTCCAATCCTCAAGAGCTGCTTTGCAGACTTAACATCATATTACATCTATATCACTATAGACCTCATCGGCTTGTCCCATTCAGACTTCTTGGGAGTAGAATTCTTTGTGCCGAATTCATTGAAAACAATTGATAATTTTTAATAAGCCACCTACTTTGATTTGATATAATAAATCTAATCTGGCACATGTGAGATTCTAGGCCTTACTTTAACAGAAAGGGGTATTAAAACAGCAACATGCATTTACATGCATTTTTATGTAGTCAGTGTAGTAATTACATGTAAGTGTTATCATCAGTAACACAAAATAGTTTCCATGCATAAAGTTACAGTTTTAACTCATTAAAATGAGTCAAGTGTATATTTAATAATTTTAATCAAACATCAACCAATCTTTACTGAGTCTGAATATAATCTAGAAACTCTAAGCTGCACTGGTGGAATAAAGATTGGATAATCAAAATAACAATAATATTGTACATATTTATAATTCGAATAGCTAGATTCATCTTCATTCATGTGGTAATGCTTTGATTGCTGTTCAGCTTATGGACTGCATTCATTAAACTTATTTAAAACTTTTGAACTTATTTATTAATCCTGGCTTATAACATAGCTTCAATTTATGAAATTATCATCCGGTGAACCAAAGATCATACTAAATCCGCTGTAGCGAAACAAGAATAAGTAATTAGAGGTCAAAATATCATTCCACGATTGAAAGTCACTGGAAAAGTTTGACAAATTTCATATCCGACTCTGTATCGAAAAACACTGAAATAAAACACTTCTACTAAGGTATTGTGTTTTTTCGTTCAAAACATTGACTATATTACAAATAATTAGAGAACTAAGGCATTGCTTTACCACAATTTGTATTCGATTTATCAGTTGCATTTTCCTCGTTTTGAAGTGGTAATAATTTGACATAAAAGGCCATTAGCGTGCCTAATTGGTTATATTCTTTTTCCAAACCATTTAGACACTGTAAATTGAACGAAAAATCATACTTAGACGCTTTTTAAATCCAGAAATCGCTCTGCCTTTCACCCGAGAATCCGCCATTTTGAATTCAAAAGCCCAGGGGGGGGGGGGGGGGGGTACTCCCATATATTTACTATACGGGGATGATCCGCTGAACAGTACTTCTGTACTGTCTGTCTTCTGTTGCTCCTAGGCAGTACAGAAGCAAAGGACTACTTCATATTGAAGATGAAGCTGATGATTTTTTTTTGAACATTTCAAAAACTTGACTTAGGGGACCCGGGAGCTGTTTGGTGTCCAAGGTACTAGTCGAACGGATGTTTTCGGTGGTTTTCGTTCGAACTTTTCGTGTTTGTCGAATCCTTACTCCGGCTAACCATTACCGATTTTGACTCAACCTACATATATATTTAGGAAATTTATCAGTCTTTCTCATTAAGTGGTTCGAATTAGTGTAGAGTTTCATTTAGCACTCAAATTTAGGTGAGAAGTAAGATCGATCGTCTCGGCTCGGCTCGATTAGTTTCCACCCTTGTCTTCTTCTTTGTCTTTCTGGGGTATTTTCGTCAAAATCGCTCTAATTGAGCTAAAACTCGGTCACAGACTAGAAAACAATTATACACAACTATCTACGTAAATTCTTTTTATTATTATTGTATATTTGAGGCACAGCGAAAGGATATCTCGCAACTCCATACATTTACTGTAAAAGATCACAAGTGATGAGCTTGGGCTCCCTGTGATATATTTAGCTAATTACATCGAGCGAAAAGCTCGATGTCTTAAAATGCACAGTGTTCTTCTCTTGGTCGCCAAAATGACTTCCGGTCAACCCCGGAAGTACTACCGTCAATCGTCAATGTCAATCTGCATCCAATCATAGCGCCGAACGTCAATCTGCATCCAATCATAGCGCTTATTTTTTGACATCTATTGTAATGCTCATGCAGCGCTTATCTTCGAACGTCGATAATCATAATACGTGAAGCTGGCCGACTAGTAATGCGAGATTGGACAAGAACTTCGTCAACCAAACAAAGTAATAAGCACTAAGAAGGCTAAATGGAGAAGGCTAACACGCAGATGATACATACAAATGCATATACCATTCGTGGTAGGACCACACTAAAAAATGTTTAGCGTAATTTCACGAATCTATTAGCATGTCTAGCATTTATAACAAAGTTCTTACAAGTTCTCACGAGGCGTGAGAATTCAAAATTATGACCAAATTATGACTCTTGTCTACACTACAAACAACTAACAATACTATAACAACTGACATGAAAACTGACTGTATAAATGCTGAAATCAGATCCACCCAAAGTCAAGAATTTGTACAAGCAAGAGACTTTAATACAAAGAACACGAGTCGAACAAGAAAGCCGTCATGTTTATTAGTACACACTCGAAGCACTCAACAACATAAATCAATATTTGAAATCATTTCTTTCATTGAATATTTTGATCCTTTTATTCCTTTAACTGTATTCAGTACTTATAAAGAACTATTTAGCAAGGTTTTTATAATCTTAATTGTATCGTTGCAACTGATTGTCATAATTATGGCTTTTTTTCTTACTTGTATACATTGTTCAAAACTTTTCAAATATTCTTGATGACTGTCATATACTGGAAAATACCATCAATTTTTGTAATGTGAACAACTATAAAGATGTTGTATCAATAAAAGTACACAAATTTAGATCACGCTATGCTAAGTATTTGTCAGTCAGTATTATTCTCGTTCCCTCCCCCCCCCCCCCCCCCCCCCCCCTCCCCCACCTTTTGTCCCACCACAGGAAGCCCAGAGTCAAAAATTACCTGCTTAGGTGGCAATATGTTTACTCAGTAATATGTACTATGTTTTATCACCAAAGAAAACATTATATTAGTGTCATGGAATAAACAGTAAGCTACTAGTTATTAGTACTTAGTAAATAGAACCATATTTTCTTCTAAACATCAGTTTCCTACACGGCAATCTTGGAAAACAGTAACTATCGATATCAAATAATTACGTATCTTTAATTATTTTTATAATGATATTGGCTGATGATTCATAACGTGTTTAAAAGAAGTTTGTACATATGCATGTACTTGATGATATTCTGATTTTCCTTTTTTTTTTTACATGACATTAAACATGACTGGGGGTTTCACGAATCAATAACCGACTGATTTCAAATAAGTGCCGATACATTGCCTGATTTGCTATAGCACCATCAGCTGCTTGCTTTGTCTCTTTTTTCCCAGTCTACACATTTAAAAGGGGCTTCAGATGACAAAATTAATACAATGTTAATAAGGCACCGTTTCTAGTTGACAACATTGAAGTTGTATAGACATTTTGAACGTGCCATTCCCAGATACACAATATGGAAGTCGGCAATAAGTGATGGGACTGAGCTCGATGTGAGCGCTCATAGAGCGTCTAGTTATTTTTACAGCACAGCGCTGCTTTTAATTTCATTTCAATTCAAAAACTTTACCAATGTATTTTAACTATAGACATATTTAAGTATAGATATAGTGTATATTTGAAGCCTCAATTCTACGGAATTGCTTCGTTTCTTAATTTAGTAATGTTACTCAAAACGAAATGAGGACTTGGCAATGCCTAACAAATAAAATACTAGAATAAAAGTATCAAAAATTATATAAAATGTCTATATATACAAAATATTGTTCTAAAGAAATAAAAAGGGTTAAAATGCATTAAAATTGTGACAGAAATCCATTGAAATGTTTTTATTAGCATAATTAATCAGACGTTTGTGTGTCACGATGTCACGCACGTCACCGTGACACATGCTATTTTTAGCGTCCACAATGCTTTTTCGAGGAGCTCTAGAATGTCGAGGTTTTAGTAGCCCAAAAATGTTTTTACATTTTCTAAAAGCTAAAAGAATGCTCTTTCACAGAAACATTTGTTTATTTCATAAAGTCATGTAACAAGTTGGTTTTTTGACTTCTCAATTTGTGCTATTTTCAGGCATTGAAAATCGACTAAATTTAGGTCAAATTCAAAATTACATTAAATTTTCAATTCTAAATAAAAAACAATTATTTTACTGCTGAAATAACAAATGTTTATCGATCTTTTAAAAGAGCTATACTGTTACAAAATTCAAATCGCCTTATCCAGCCTTCAAACCTAAAATGTCGAATTTCTCCTAAAATAAAAATCTGTTGAAACTTTCACTATTATTTCTGTGATACGGACATCGAGGGCTATCTTTGAGCAAAGTATGAGAAATTCGGTTTCTGGGCATTTTGCACACTTATAGTCGATATTCTCAGAGGAACTCTCTTAAAGGTTGTTATTCTAGTTGTATCTTGTTTTGTAACTTTAAGTGTCTTTAATGACATCGTAAAGGTAACTTAAAGGTTGTTATTCTAGTTGTATCTTGTTTTATAACTTAAACAGTCTTTAAGGACATCGTAAAGGTAACTTAAAGGTTGTTATTCTAGTTGTATCTTGTTTTGTAACTTTAACAGTCTTTAATGACATCGTAAAGGTAACTTAAAGGTTGTTATTCTAGTTGTATCTTGTTTTGTAACTTTAAGTGTCTTCAAGGACATCGTAAAGGTAACTTAAAGGTTGTTATTCTAGTTGTATCTTGTTTTGTAACTTTAACAGTCTTTAATGACATCGTAAAGGTAACTTAAAGGTTGTTATTCTAGTTGTATCTTGTTTTGTAACTTTAACAGTCTTTAATGACATCGTAAAGGTAACTTAAAGGTTGTTATTCTAGTTGTATCTTGTTTTGTAACTTTAACAGTCTTTAATGACATCGTAAAGGTAACTTAAAGGTTGTTATTCTAGTTGTATCTTGTTTTGTAACTTTAACAGTCTTTAATGACATCGTAAAGGTAACTTAAAGGTTGTTATTCTAGTTGTATCTTGTTTTGTAACTTTAACAGTCTTTAATGACATCGTAAAGGTTACTTAAAGGTTGTTATTCTAGTTGTATCTTGTTTTGTAACTTTAAGTGTCTTTAAGGACATCGTAAAGGTAACTTAAAGGTTGTTATTCTAGTTGTATCTTGTTTTGTAACTTTAAGTGTCTTTAATGACATCGTAAAGGTAACTTAAAGGTTGGTTATTCTAGTTGTATCTTGTTTTGTAACTTTAAGTGTCTTTAATGACATCGTAAAGGTAACTTAAAGGTTGTTATTCTAGTTGTATCTTGTTTTGTAACTTTAAGTGTCTTTAAGGACATCGTAAATGTAACAACTTAAAGGTTGTTATTCTAGTTGTATCTTGTTTTGTAACTTTAACAGTCTTTAATGACATCGTAAAGGTAACTTAAAGGTTGTTATTCTAGTTGTATCTTGTTTTGTAACTTTAACAGTCTTTAATGACATTGTAAAGGTAACTTAAGGTGGATCACTATAGTTTTTGAAAAGCCACACCAGGCCGTTATAAACGTCGTTTTGACAAACTTCCCAATTTTCGATTGACCTGAAACTTTTACAGATTATCAGTCTTAGACTGAAATTTAAAACAATATACTTTGTTTTTAGATTTGTATTTTAATAGCAGCGATATACAGGAAAAACGGAAATCAGTTGCGCTTGAATTGTAGACGAACGCGATGAGATCTCGAAAAGCGGCTACCACCACAGTAAATTACAACACTAGGCACCCAAAATATCAAAGAATTAAAGAAATCTGTATGTTTGATTTCGAGAAAATTACAGATATATTTTGTACTTTGTAGTTTTGAGTGTTAGAAGGAATCACTCAATGTGTGGCAATGTGACTTACAATAACTGAACAAAGAGCGCTCAAAAACCATCAAAACCTTCCCTGTACATATATGTCTTTAGTTACTAAGTTTGGGACAATAAATCGTTCACAGCATTGAGAAATTATTTTTTTTTTAGAGATGTTAGAGCTTGACTTCAAGCGAAAACACATCACTGTTGCGCTTTTCTAGAAATATTCAAAACTGTCGTTTACATTTTTCTGTAAAATTCACAAACTCTTCTCCAAAGTACTAGAAATGCTATCCTGAAGCTTCATTTCAATTCAGTCATTTAAACGTGGTAAAAAAAATTAAACTTGGATATCTTAACGAAGCCGACTCGTTCGGCTGTTCACGGCCTCTAATGATGCAAATCTGCGTTACATTCTGGAGTCACGACGCAATACACCGTGACGGTTTTGGTTGAGTTATTATGTACGAGTCAAATCCAAAGGTGCCCATCCCCCCCCCGGGCAAACCCCGGGCATTTGACAAGACTTGGGTTCCGTATAGTGGGGAAATTGACGCCGATTAGCTACTTGAACGGGCGGGCATTTGACGAGTGTCGGCCATCTTTAAAAATACCCAGAAAGCATTGGAGTCCTAACCACAGGTAGCCCATGATCAGGCAAAAGTCACACGGGAACGGAAACGAAAAGCAAAGAATTGATAGATAGTTTTTCCTTGTTATACACCTATCTCAAAAAACGTCAGAAAGAATTGGCGATTGACGAACAGCGATTGCAAAGGAGCTCTGGGTACTGTTCTTTCACAAGTAAAATTAAATTGACGAAGTATAAATGCTTGTCTTTGTGTTTTAGAGTCGAAAAGTGCAAAGAAAATCCAAGTTCTTTCAGTTTTTAAGATAGATTTGTGAATTATATCGAGATCCATCTTTCGGTCGTGCAATCACCAATCAAAAATTGCCAATAACCATTCTCTTCTTCAACGTTTTTTGAAATTTCCCTTCATATTTGATTGTACAAGTTTTGTCCACCATATTCATGAGACGTCATGTAGTAGAAGGAAGTTTAAGTATTTTCTTTTCTACTTAAAGTAAAATTTGAGTTTATCACTGACTCGAGCTCGAGGGGCGGGCATTTGACCATTCTGTTGTTTCAATAGTGGGACATTTGACTGTTCAGTTTGCCCAGATGGTGGGGAATTTGACCAATTTTTTTTCAAAAAGTCAAATGCCCGGGGGTTTGCCCGGGGGGGGGATGGGCACCTTTGGATTTGACTCGTACATTACTTCCGGCGATAAAAATAAATTTCGCTAATTGCTTCATTCCATTGTTCTTTTGATTACATCTGACTGCATGTAGTGATACATTCCTTTGTGCCAGTTGAATTTGTGAAATGAATTGCAAATTAGTTTTTCTCTCAAAATACCTGCGAATAAAAAGTCACAACTAACAAAAGAACAATGGAATGAAGAAATTAGCGAAATTTATTATCATAAAGTGCTATATGTTTTGTGGATTTAGTACAAGCATTGTACAAATTAACTGAAGATTAGTTTTTTTGATTGCCACGTAATTTAAATATCTTAAGAAGAAAGAAGCATTAAAAACAAAATTAATCATCTTAAGTCGTTGCTTTTTTCCATTTATTTCTATGAGGGTAAACCAACTCAGCTTCAGCCCTCCCCTCCCTTCCCTGGCTCCTTCTTTTATCGCCGGAAGTAATAACTCAAACAAAACCGTCACGGTGTATTGCATCGTGACTCCAGCATGTAACGCAGATTTGCATCATTAGCGGCCGTGAACATCCGAATGAGTCGACTTCGTTAAGATATCCAAGTTTAATTTTTTTACCACGTTTAAATGCCTTAATTATTATGAAACTTCAGTATAGCATTTCTAGTACTTTGGAGAAGAGTTTGTGAATTTTACAGAAAAATGTAAATGGCTGTTTTGAATATTTCTAGAAAAGCGCAACAGTGATGTGTTTTTGCTTGAAGTCAAGCTCTAACATCTCTAAGGAAAAAAAATATTTCTCAATACTGTGAACGATTTATTGTCCCAAACTTAGTAACTAAAGACATATATGTACAGGGAAGGTTTTGATGGTTTTTGAGCGCTCTTTGTTCAGTTATTGTAAGTCACATTGCCACACATTGAGTGATTCCTTCTAACACTCAAAACTACAAAGTACAAAATATATCTGTAATTTTCTCGAAATCAAACATACAGATTTCTTTAATTCTTTGATATTTTGGGTGCCTAGTGTTGTAATTTACTGTGGTGGTAGCCGCTTTTCGAGATCTCATCGCGTTCGTCTACAATTCAAGCGCAACTGATTTCCGTTTTTCCTGTATATCGCTGCTATTAAAATACAAATCTAAAAACAAAGTATATTGTTTTAAATTTCAGTCTAAGACTGATAATCTGTAAAAGTTTCAGGTCAATCGAAAATTGGGAAGTTTGTCAAAACGACGTTTAAAACGGCCTTGTGTGGCTTTCCGAAAACTATAGTGATCCACCTTAAAGGTTGTTATTCTAGTTGTATCTTGTTTTGTAACTTTAAGTGTCTTTAAGGACATCGTAAAGGTAACTTAAAGGTTGGTTATTCTAGTTGTTATTCTAGTTGACATTGTAAAGGGAAAGAGTTACGAAAGCTTCCATATATTAATAAATAAAGATATTTTGCAGGGAGATTACAAGTGTCTTTCCTGCCGTCAGCAAAGATTGCGTAAACTAAATGCATCAACTTTTTTGCATATTTTGAAATGACGCTTTTATTAACAAATATAGACAATATAAAAAGACAAAATCATCACTGGACATTTCTTTCCTGCCAAGAATGTATTATTAGAACGCGACATGTTCCTCAACGTGATGTTTTGCTAGCATGAGTCATCTTGTTCAGGCCCCTATACAAAAGGACAATAGGGCACGTGTGATGCACCTATTTCAAAAACCGTTGTCGCAATCAAAGCTACTGTCCACACTCTGAAACCTGCAAACTATACTGAGGATGTCGATCTGTTTTTCTTCTCTTTTACCGGCAATATCAGTATATATTTCTTCTCTTGTTGTCGATTTATTCATAGCATATTTTGGTTGTACGTGTTTGTTTTATATAACCATAACAAATTGTTGCAGTGCTGGATGTTTAAACAAATATTTATTTACAAAATGTTAAATAAATCACACATTTGTATTACCGACATCCTTTGCAGGTTTCAGATTAATTGCGGACTGTAACTTCGGCTGCGACAACAATTTTTGAGACAGGTCAGTATAAATCTTTGCACACATTACAAAAACGGCTGAGTAGATACAACTCAGTATATTGAGTTGATCATGCATTCAGGATGATACTTTATAGTGATTAAACCCAACTTATTCTTAAGCCGGTAAACATTAAATCTAGATGTGCCATTGAGTACAATGTACTCAATATATTGAGTTTAATCTCACTTTTACTCACTATAGAGTTGGGTTTACTCACTGATAAAGTGTCATCCTGAATACTGAGTTGTTTCTACTTACAATAATATACCTTCCGCTACGATTTGGTAAACGTTTAGAACAGAAACGAATGTTACTCTACGTGCAGTCACTAAATATATACAGGGTTTCAAACCTCACATAATTGTTTTTGCGAAGATCTGATGAAAATGTACAGAGCGTTCATGGAACGCTGTAGGGGTTTTTAAGCACATTAAAAATTAATATGCATCAGTTACACAGGATTGTCTATAGGAGGTGATCGATAAAAAGTGTAATAACTGATTCAAACGATTGATTTAATACTTGAAATAATTGCACAATTCTTCCAGTTGGATTGCGCAGTATTGAGCAACGTGTTTCTACGTGTTTTTAGATTACATGTCTTTATTTAACATTTCTTGAATTAGTACCAGTTATAGAGGCTACTATGTGACGAAATCAATGATAATAAATGCAATAACAAACAAATTTCAAATTTCAAACCATTCACTCAGTTACGTTGAGGAAATAATTGCAATCATTTCCTTCTGCGGAAATTTTGCTAAAAACGGCTGCGAGGTCCCTAGCCTCATGCGTATTGCGTGTAAAATGGACGGTGTTTTCCACTTTTAAAATGTAATTGTTTGTTGGTTGTGACGTGAGTACCAGGTCCCTATGGGACATGAACAGATGAAGGTTATCATAATCGGTCTCGATTCCTATGGGACACCTACAGAGGTCCACAGTACAAGTGTCGTTGACAGTGGTGTCACATGCAAACAAACATTGACAATCATCATCGGTGATGCGATTAATTTGCTGAAATATCTTGACGTCGACTACTTGTTGACACCTCAGTACTCAACAATCAGAGAATATCTACACTCACGATGGACATTGAAATAGGTAGCAGTGATTTGTTAGACAGCTGCCTTCCGAGTTCAATGGTGAGTTGAAGTTCTAGACGTTTCATTTCGAGCTATAAATAATGTTCGAAATGTGTGTAAAGTTATTATCGTTGCTAATTGAGAGTTTGTGTATCAAGTCAGGATTATGGCTAATATACAGACGTGTTTATTATGGGTGCTATATTAACACTTATCTGTAGCATCATCATACTCGTTAATATACCGCTAAAGATAGCACCGACTCTTGTCAACACAGTTATTTCTATTGTGTTCGAGCAACTAGAAATTATTTGCATTGCGTAAGTGGTGAGACTGGACACATCTAGACGAACAGTACAAAAATAACCTCAGTCACTCAACAGAGATTATAAATTGAAAGTTTTTGACCTATATAGGAAATATAAAACCTAGAAATCGTCTTGTTATTTATATAAGTATTCTAAATATAGTCCTGCTTTTATAGCTTCGTTTATATTATTTTACAGTTGCTGCATTACGTGTATTGTCACATTTACACATTCTATTGATGCATCTGGATTTATATTGTTTGGGACAGGATTAATCCCGATTAGTCTAAGAGTTGTATAACAATTCTCAGACATAGTAGAAAATATTGTTTGTAATCGTTCAAAAGGAGTAGGCCTCATGATTTATGCAGACTGCAGACGGCTCGTCACTGAGACACCACAATCACTGTTTGAATCACGCAAACAGGGATCCCAACTTGTAAAGCCAAATCTGATATTGATTTATAGAGAGCTACAAAAAGCCATTTTTAATACAGACAATTTTCTTCAAATTTCCAAACATTTCCAACACTAACAATAATATTTTTATTACCTTAGATGGTAGAACAATTTTACAAGTATATTATTGAAACAGTAAGAGTAGGTGTGCTTTCCATTAGAAAAAAATTCAGGAAAACATTTTCGGAAATATAGGTCAACCTCAAAAGGTTGTCCTAAATTTCCGAAAATATTCGCCTGGAACTGTCGCGTTCCATTTGATTTCCACCCGGAATTTCCGATTTTTTTTTTTGGTTGAATGGAAAGCTCCCTAGGTCAAGTTAATTCAGAAATACAAAATGTAGCGAAGCTTATCTAGCATAGAGTAGGATCCAGGCCCGCTCTGAAAATCACGCTAATCTAGCAGAGCAACTGTTCATATTGAACCTTAATATAGACAGAATGCCAATATGACTGCCACTTCATTATCTTATCTTTTTAAATTCATATTGAATTGAACACTACATCAAAATTATAGATTAGAAAGACATCAACAAAGGTCAAAAATTTGTGAGACACAAATACTAAATTCTTGAGCAGTTATGAGAATTTTTCAAAAGTGTGAAAAACCACAACTAGGCTAGCAAGGGAACAGTTCACTGAACACATATAAATCCCGGGGGGGGGGGGGGTTCTCCCTTTATCCAAGTGGTAGGGGTGATCGGCGTACCTTTTAGGGTTAAAATATTTCCAGTGCGTACCTTTTAGGGTCCATTTAGAGATTTGGCTCAAAAATCAGTTCTAAGGGTCGGTTTTACTCTGCTTTATTTGTATCTGAGCGTACCTTTTAGGGGTCATTTTCAAAATCTCCGCCAATCACCCCTACCACTTGGACAAAGGAAGCACCCCCCCCCCCCCCCCCCCCCCTCCCGGGTATAAATCTCTGTAATTTTGATTCACAATAGCTTCATTTGAATTATATTATATAGCAATAAAGCATACCACAAATACTCATGTCTGCTTGCTCTTTCTGATGGTTTTTAAAGATTAGTTTATATTTTTGAAAGTCATATTGGCATACAGTCAATTGTAAAGCAAAAAATAGAACATTTCTATATATTGAATCTGGTTACCAGATGATCGAGTGCACTGCGGACCATACAGCAGTGCTTACGTATATACAGGGCCAGGAAAGAATGACGTCTTTTATTCGTTGAATTTTTAATTAAGTAGTTTGGTTTGTATTTGAATGCTATAAGTGGTGTTAACCTGTCGTTTAGCCCGGTAGTTGATTCAAGAGAGAGGTTTTTAACCCTTTATAAAAAAAACACAGAATACAAATGATGCTGACTTTTTGAGGTAAATATAATTTATCACTTTTCTAATATATTTTTCATCTTTTTTGCTTTCGCAATTAATCGTTGTGTTTATTGACGGTGTATTCGTCTTCAGTACTTAATCTTTTCTACTCTTAACCGAAAGCAAGAAAAGGTCTGAGAACAAAAGGATTAGGTTCTACCACTTTTAAATTGTCTGCTGTTTCCAGTTTCTAGATCTGTTACTGACCCATTATGACCTCCAAAAAAGGGACCAGATAATCTATATTGCTAAACGTGAGTTAGGAAATACGTAATGATTGAATTTCAAATACCTATATATCGAACAAACTGTTTCCAGGGGCATTGACAGAGACTTAAATATTAATTATTAAAGCTGTATACGTAATTAGTGTTTTAGAAAGATTTTGTTAAACGTGTAAATTCGACGTTTCGAAGTCTGACTTTTGAACATTTTAGTGACCTTGTTCATTTTATTTCTTCTCATTCTATAGAAATATATCTACAGCAATATCATAAGATATATCATAACAATATCATAAGACTATTAGTATTGAATTGAAATGCGTTCGGTGTTTAAGTGAAATACAGGGGCAATTTATATATATACATATTTTTTTTGATCTTTACTACTATTTCTGCATTTATTGATTCGCTCGTAATTATATATATATATATTTCTATTTTTGTTAATTAAGTTTTATTTGTATCAGTTTGATTTTGATTCGTTTTTCAGATTTATCAAATTATTTCTAATTTCAATAATGTTCGAGTCTTTATATTCGTTTAACTTGTTTTAGGGAATTCAGTTAACCTCTTTCGTAGTTTTATTAAATTTGTTTGTTTGTTTTACTCTTCTGGTTTAATTAGTTTTGATTTGTTTGTTTATTCTTTATTTGTTAATTTTAAATACCTTATATTCAATTATCTATTTGTTATTTATTTGTTAATTCATTTATTTGTCTGTATACCCAACTAACTTATCCATTCATTTTCATCGCTGTTTTCTTTTGTTCATCAATTATTTCTCTCTTCGTATTTCTCATTATCCATTCTATTTTCATTTGCAACACTATAGTCGGTCGGTCTAACTCCTGATTATGATTCCGCCATTAAAACTCAGCTCTTAAAATTATAAATACAGTTTTTTTCACGTATTATGGAGCAAATACACAGATAGTCCTGATAAAAGTCAATCTATCAGTGATCTCCATGATCTCCGATGACATTTCTTGAAGGAAATTTGCCGTTAATGTTCCCCAAAATAGAATTATCTTTAACCTAAAATGTCCTTTCATAATTGTCTGGATTTTCAATTTATTCATTTTCAAAGAGTTCCATGTTTTCCGACAAATCGATTTCACACTATTTATTTAGAATCTACCCGTTTAATTATTCGGAAGTTTCGAAGATAAATGTGAGAATATGGCATGTTGACAAAGATACTTATTTATATTTGGACTTGAGACACTGTAGACCACCGTGGTGCAGTAGAGTCAGATAATCACAACACAACACGCCGCCAGCGTTCAACGGTTTTGTCTCCAAATAAGCTTTTATTTTATTCCAACGCCAAGTTCATTACTACCAACGTTCATCCATCTATCGCGTGCATCTGAGTCGGTTCTAAAAGCCACAAAAGGACGTTTTTTCGCCTGATATCGGTCTAAAAAAGTTAATTTTCTTCCACTGATGAAGTTAGTGTAAACAGTGCTCGGAACGCGTAGGACGATTTGAAACGCCGTCAGGATGCAAAGGTAATTTTCCTTATTGAAAATCTTTCTCTGTGCTTTCTGTGCAATTTCTAACTGAAATTATTAATTGTTGTGGATATATTTAAATGATTTTTGAATATACGAATCAATAAATGGGCGTTGTACAACTGTTTCATTTAAAAAACACGAAGATTGCTTAAATATCTGAATTTTGTGGTTTCTCGCCTTTAGAAATTCTCTTGATTTTTTAAGAGTGCACCATCTGGGGGTTTGCATTTGGATGAAGTTTTAAGTAGAATTTCTGTTAAGACTTTCTGACGAGATAGAAAATTTGATATCTAGTGTGCAATTAATCATCATACTACAAGGTAGATCAAGATGGCGACCTTTTCTCAACACAAAGTTTATTTTTCTAATGTTTCTTCTGTCGTTTAGCCAATTTTCTTGTTTGATAATCATTAGAATAATTGCCAAGCTGCTTCTGATTTTTTTCGGTTTATTTTTTGTACCTTTTCCATTGTTCACGATATGATCAAAAAAGCATTTCTGGCCGACATTTTTACAAGAAAAGTTTTTTCACTTTGTGTTAGGTCTTCAGTCTTACGTTGCTTGTTTTATTGATACTATAAATGTAAAATTTTTATGAGTCTAGACTTTGACTTTGATATGAAATTAATATGTATGAACGCAAAGAATTTATGCTTGGAGATCGACATATGTCATCAAGTAAGGTTTCAGTTAAGTATGAAGCGTGTAAATAATGCAGGTATAATGTGGTTCATCTGTTTGTATATTTATCTTACATTTCTTCCTTTTCATTGTTTCAGTTTAGTTTAAGTGTTTTTAATGTTTTTTAGTTTCGTGATAGTTATCTCATTAGAAAGTATATAGCCCAAGATGGCGACCTTATGGCATAAATGCCTCGTTTATTTATTTAAAATGATGAATGAAATAGAAACAAAAATAATTACTGAATCACTGTTATTATTTTAATTACTTTTCAACCAGAAACATTAAATACAAAGAAAACAATACCTCATTACAACTTTACTTGTCTTTGATAGTGCATATAATAGTTAGTTATTAAGAACTACTACACGGCAGCAATTTAATTTGATTTCATGAGTATTTTGTTTTGAATTCGCTCTATAGTCCTATTTTTGTTTTTATTTATGCTCTTTCATTGTTGTCAGGGATGATACTTATCGCATATTGCAAAGTATAGCTCAAGATGGCGACCTTATGGCTATCATAATGCGTGCGTTTTTGTTATATTCTTTGATTACTATAGAACTAACTTTCTGTCTCTATTTCTTATTTATGTTTTTATTGTTGTTACTGGTACACTATGATACTTCATTGTAAAATATTTAACGGCCATTCCTATTCCTCCGCCAAACGTCGTTTATTTGATTTATTTAAATTAAAACAAAAACAAAATTGCAATATTCTATTTCTGCGTTTTAGTTTCAAATGCAAGCCGTCCACTTGTATTTTATTGATGATAAATGATGGTGCTTTTCACCAGATGGTGGTCGATACCCAATGACCTTTCCCTAATTTGCTTTACTGATCATAAAATAATAGAGTCAGGTCGATGCTCTAGTCGTAAAATAGAGTGAATGTATAGATTCATATCCAGTCTCCTCCGCAGGCAACCCACCGGACTTCGGACTTCCTTTCTATATTGCTCGTGGAGGACACTAAGGGCCCGTGCAAACGGTTTCAACATTTGCTTCAACATCCGTTCGATTTTGTTGAATGGCAATGTTTAAACGCTTTTTTAAAACTCTTTCAACATTGTTGAAACGTGTTGCATCAATGTTGAATTGATGTTGAAAGAGTTTAAAAGTGCTTTTAAAAACATCGCCATTCAACAAAATCGAACGGATGTTGAAGCAAATGTTGAAGCCGTTTGCCCGGGCCCTTAGACTCATCCCTCCAGCCCCGACTGACATCGTTTCGTGGCCAGTCGACATGCGAACCCGGAAAAGGGCCATTTTACCTCTTTTAGTTTTGCATCGAAACAATTGCCACATTTTTTCAAAAATGTGTTCTTGGAAATTTAATTGTTTGTGCATTGATAAAATTAGAAATAAAATATGACAAACAGAAATAAACTGAGAGAGAGATTGTTTTAACAGGATTAGTTTCGCTTGCTATATTTTGGCTGAGGATGAGTGGTGTAAGTGAACGAATAATTGAAAAGATGAGATCAAATCGAAACCATAGCAGATGTCTAAAAAGAGACGAGAATAACAATATAATATAATAATTGATTTCTTAAAACGCATTTAAAATTCTCAATTATTTTTACATTATATAAAATGTATATAAAATGAAATCTATGAAAAAAATTATGAAAAAGAACGGAGAGATTTTAAAACAGTCTATGTACATATCAATAAGATGAACATAAAATTTCACAGATAAATCGAGCATACTGCAATTTTAGCATCTTCAAATGTTTTCATTTGTTGTTACTACGTTAGGTTATAATATAATGAAATTTGTAACACCGTAAAAAATGTTGACTTAACTTTATTGATGTTTCGAACTTTAGCCCTTCGACCGATCGTTTATATCAAACACCGACGCAGCCTATACTAGTTTACTCGCTAGTTTCTATTCATTGTTGTTACTACGATTAATTTCGTTTCGTTTTTAGAGTAAATGGAAGACAAAAAAACTAAACAAGCCAGTGAAGTTTATACGTTTACTAAACAGTCACGAAAAGCAGGTCGATCGACTTGATTTGGCCCGCTTAATAACCAGAAGCGTCGCGCTCAACCGATAAAATAAATAAAATTTCTTTCCATAAGAGATTAGAAAAAGGAAAAAACAAACTAGACATTTCGAGAACTTGTTTATTTTGATCATTTTGGGGTTAATGGCCAGAGGTGTTGTTTTAGTTTAAAAGTCGTGACGCACGGTGTTTTGAAGAGCCTTTTCTTGCTAAAATGTTTGTTATTTAACACTTATGATTATTTGCAATCCAAATTTTGAAGATAACATAAGTGGGTCATCACTTCCTACTATAAATAGCACTTATTGAACCTGCCGCACAAATGGCATATACAGAAAACAGGCGCTTGGACCAGTTTCTAGTCCTCAGAGAAGGGCCTGCGTACGAGCAAACCAGCTTCTTTCAGTCTCACGACAGACCGTCTAGTAATTTGGTCATTTGTATACTGGCAGTGTACCAGAAAGGTCATTTTTTGTCAACTCATGCTCAACATAGTGTCTTCATTTTAATGTGTACGTAGGGAATGTATAATACAAAAAACGGCCATTGATCATTTGAAATTTAGTAAGGACTATGTGTACGAGTAAACCAGCTTCTTTCAGTTTCACGA
The DNA here is from genome assembly GCA_949775045.1 of Metridium senile. Taxonomy (NCBI): domain Eukaryota; kingdom Metazoa; phylum Cnidaria; class Anthozoa; order Actiniaria; family Metridiidae; genus Metridium; species Metridium senile. The sequence goes on along the minus strand of OX459096.1, from coordinate 5,524,603 downwards.
CAGACCATTTAATCATTTGGTCATTTGTATACTGGCAGCTGTGTACCAGAAAGGTCATTTTTTGAGAGATCATGCTCAAGATAGTGTCTTGATAATAATAAATAACGGCCATTGATCATTTGAAATTTTAGTAATAAGGACTATGTACAAATAAACCAGTTTTCATAAATCTCGTGCCAAGACCGTGTCAAGGAGTAGGGACTCCGTACGAGTAAACTCTTTTTCATAATCAGATTGAGAAGGGACTGTGTACGAGAAAGTAATCTTCCATCCGTTTTCGTGTCCAGATCGTGTTGTCGTTTAGAAATGAGCGGTAGGGACTGTTCATCTCATCTATGTACTCAGGTCTCATTATACTCAGATCGTGTCGTCATTTCCAATATAATTGAGTTTGAACTGTGTAAAAGAAACCAGAGTTTGATAACTACATACATATAAGGACATTCGAGAAGTAAATGGTTGTATCAACATTCTTTAGTAACCTGAAATTCTCAGCAAAATATAACTCAAAAACTCTAGAAAATGATCGCATTGTTATGATCATCAGTTGTTTGTTTGAGTCAGTTTTAATCTGTTTGGTTAGTTTAACCTTTTCTGGGGTCTTTTCTGCCGGTTTGGTCTTTATACTTTGTTGTGTGCACCACTTTTTTCTTTTTAATGTTTTCTTTTGTTTAATGATAAGAATATCCCATTTTGGTAGAAACGCTCATCAGTTCAAGCTGATGTCATTTTGAAAGCATTTTACTTTTTTAATTAATGATTTGTGTGCCATTTTAGTCGAGTACGGTTCAAACACAGCCGACCGTTGACGATGTGTCATTAGTTTGTGTTAATTACAGGTTAATAGGAACTTTTTGTGTGTTAATTGCTTCATTACTGATCATTTCGCACTAAACTAAAATATATATAATTTATAGACGGTTTTATGTGCTTGATATAAAGGTCAACTTTATAACTATCAGAACACTGAGACACGCAAGCATCAGTCTAATTTTGAGGTGTCTCATTTGCATGCGTTTGCGTCGTCGCGCAAAGTTTCCTTTTCGTTATTGGCGAGGTAACTAAAATATCCAGGTTTAACAACTTATCACACTGCACAAAATGCTACGATAAGTAACTGTTATTGAAATCCTTATCTTGTCCGGCAATAAATAAATGCATATACGGTTTCAGAGTAGTGGATGTTCAAATCACTGAGTAAATCGATGCATCCACAATTACTCTGCAAAAATCACCGAGTAGTGGATACTCAAATAGTTGAGTAAATCGATGCACCCACAGTTACTCATTGTAAAATCGACTGAGTAGTGGTTACGCAAATAACTGAGTAAATCGATGTATTCACAGCTACTCGCAGCAAAAACGACCAAGTAGTGGTTACGCAAATAACTGAGTAAATCAATGCACCCACATGTACAGTTAGTTACTCATTGCAAAAACGACTGTGTGGTGGTTACTCAAATAACTGAGTTAATCGATGCACCCACAGTTACTTGCGGCAAATCGACCAAGTCATGGTTACGCAAATAACTCCCAGCCACATACTCCCCCCAACGCCCCCCACCCCAACCCCCCAAACCCTCCCTCCCTTCCTCCCACTTCAGTATATCTCAGTAAGTAATAGTACTTTGGGTGTGTACTTCAGTATATGGCTTTTTATCACCGATATCTTATCATATCGATCGATAAGTGATTATAATACATATTTATTAATTTATGTATTTGAGTTATTTCGTGTTTTGATCTTGTCCACTTGTTAACTGACTATTTTTCGAGCTGTAAAAGCATGAGTTATTACTAATGACCTTTACAAGTGTTAACTAATCCCGGGACTTTTTTATTCGTTAAGAACTTGACGTTAATCACGAAACTAAATCCACGAAAAATGCTTCGCGATCTCAGTATAGACATGATCAGAGCTTCAATATCGAAATGCGTCTATGGCTTTGCCGTAGTTTGATCTCAAATCCACTGTGTTGATCGTGAGATAAAAGGGAAACGAATTATAAAATATCACAGGAGTAACGACTCCTGCACTTCAGCTCCTTAAAAAATGGAAATATCTGCTTCTATGATTGACAATCTACAACAACCATAAACAAGAGTAGTTACAACTTTTATAACACGGTTAACAATATCAAAATAGTCTCTTTTACTCTGACGAAGGGCCGAAGCTCGAAACGTCAGTAAAGTTAAGTCAACATTTTTTACGTTGTTACAAATTTCATTATATTATCCTATCGTTTAATAGCAAAAAAAAAAAAAAGACAAGCCACGGCAAGGGCTGATGGGTGAATTTCTAAAGAGAGTCGTTTTTAAAATTGATAGAAGAGAAGAGTCTTTATATTTATGTCAGTCGAGAATAATTATTTAGATTAAGGAAGTTTTTAAATAAAGCAAACTGACAACCTTTTTAAAATAGGTGTAAGCATGTCCATGATTTTTTTCCGTTTCGAAAAGACGTATTTCTTTCGACAACCTTTTTAAAATAAATGTATGCCCAGGATTGCTTTCAGTTTCGAAATGACGTATTTCTTTCGACAACCTTTTTAAATTTGATGTATGTTAATAGTCTGTCGCCTTAAAAAGTCTTTTAATCTATAATATTTTTATACAAACTACAGAAGCATAAATGATGCTATAGTTTAAACTTATCTTTATTAATAACAGCATTGAATAGAATTCCCCGTTACAATCAATATCGATATCAATATGTATGTGTTTTCAGTGGCTTGCGGGGACCGAACCTTCTAGATATTGATTCTTATTCATAATATAACGGAGGTAACTTTTGAAATTTCATAAAACCGGCACACGAACGTTTAGATATAGCATAGCATCTTAGAGAACTTACAAATAAATATAATCATTAGTAGATAAGAAATACATTAATTACTTAATTAGTGAATAAACAAATAGGAAGAAAGAAAGATAAGGGTGGGTTGATGTTATTGAAAGGAATTCATTTAGCATTGTTTACAATATTTTGTTTTAGCAAGTCAGTGACGTGTGACAGTGTTGTAAGATATCAATGTTACAGAGTTCATTGTGGTTCGATATGTCGTAACAGTTGTTAAAGTTCGCTACTGCAGCTTAAAAAAGGCATTAAGCCGACCAATTACCATTTTGCTCGACAATATGAGTTGATCTTTGATGGACAATATTAATTGCCGGGGCTTTCCTTTGTTTTCGTTTAATTTCCTTCCCCACCAGTGAGAAGATCGTTTTGAAAAACAGGAAAAAATTCTGCTAATTAGGTTTCTATTTACTTTATCGAAATGCAATGTTAGTGGTGTCAAAATGTCATACAAAACGAAGCATCATTTTCCGTGATGTCTTTCTGACTTTTCAACTCGTTTAAATCTTGTTACCACGTCGAAAGATTAAGAAGGTTTTAACTTCGAGCTTCAATGGTGCTATTTGGCTTTATTCATTAGGAATCAATCGCTTATTGTCTGAGTTAAAAAAATCTGCCATTGTCGGTTCACGATCCTCTTTCGTCAAACCCAGAAAGTACTCACGGTAATAGTTATTTCTTTTAGGTAAGTCTACTTCAATTTGCTTTGTAAATTATTTCGAAAATTTAGTATTGAAGAACATTTTTCCACTTTTTGTTAAAAGAGAGTATGTAATTTTAGGAAACTAAATACTATAATTATATACCGTTCTTGTCATGGAATATTTAGCGTAGTGGGTATTTAACAATTCTTCTACCAACAACTGAATCAGCCGAGATGATTTCTTGTACTTTGAATATGCTTATTATTTCTTGTTCTTCAGTTTCTGTAATTCCCGTTACATAGATTTTGATATTCAATATTTTTATGATGAAAGTCATTTAATTATTTCCTCTTCATATTTTACCTCTCCTTTCTGCCTTTTATCTTATTCCCATGCAGTTGTAAGTATCATGTACTCGAAAGTATGAATTATTGGTTTGGTGCTAACAGTTATTATTGCTGTTCTCATTATGTCTTCTTTACTCAAATCGATCTTCGTTTTATCTATTTCGTTCAAGTTTTTACAGTAAATCTTTTAGTCGTGTTCTTCAAAAACCAATTCATCAGAAATCCTTTTGTTGGTAATGTAAATCTTAATGTAAATACTTTTAATTAGTTCGTAATGTAAAATTTTATTCCCATTTCACAGCTCATGTTTTCTCATTACCTTACTCCCACTTTCTTCAAAACTAGAATAATTATACATTTCGTGAAGGCACGTTAACAAGTTCTATTTCAAGTAACAATTTTAATTCCATCCGGTATTTCACTGTTGTTAACTACCATTTGTTTCATTCCCATGCATGCAAACTTGATGATTATATCTATTTTAGGTTTTTAGTTTTTCAACACTCAAATCACTTGACGCAAATATTTCTAACTATCAATTGATTTATTCTTACCATTCAGTTGCTAATGCAAGAAAACTGAATGAGTTATCGATTTCATTTTGATTTATTTTCGTTATTTATTTTGTACTTTTCGTTTTATTCAGTGGTTTTATTTTGCATCTTCGCCAAAACAAAAATTAAAACATTTTTGTTTTATTCGGCAGTTTGTCGTCAATATCTTCCCATCCCTATTCAATTTCTAATGCAAGAAAACGGAGTGAATTATCCATTTTATTTGGGTTTATTTTTGTCGTGAAGTTTTCGTGTTTTTACTTTGCATTTAATCTCGTAATTTAGTTCTTATGTACAAAAGCTGTGAATGATTCATTCGATAAATGCACCCTTTTCTTATCACTAGTGTTTTTTTATGGTCGCATAATATTATTAAGTGTAAACTTTGCCACCATGTACTGAATATTACAAAAAATATTTAATATCAATCTCTTTTTAGACAAGATGAACGTTGTTTGTATAACGTCTGAGAATATACTTCAATGGATTGGTCTCTTTTGGAGATAATCCTAGGCCTTAATTTTTTCTTTTAGCTTTGAGTTTTAAACTGTAATTGATCCTCTTCACCAAAAATAATGATTTATAATTTGCCAACTATTATTTTAAACAATTTGTTCCTTTTCAGTAAAACGAATAAAAATATTCATCAAGTATATTTCAGAAAACTGTTTGTTACCTTCTACCCTGGATGCCAGAGGTTTGAGATATTTTTACGATTTAAAGTAGTTTCGAGGACTATTTTGTATGTATTTTTCCTCGTATTATTATCCCTACAAAAGAAAAAAAGGCCCTCTGGAACCAGGGTAGTTAGTTACCTGCGAGAATTTCAAATATTTTTTCACATTTTTAACAAATTTCATAAAAACTATCCTTAAACCGCATAAGTGCAAAGCAAGTTTAAGCAAGACAGATTTTTTATATCAACAAATCTCTCCGAAAATCTAAAAGTAAAATTTACCAGATTTTTTATATATTAATATCAGAACAAATATAAACAAATCTCGATGGAAATCTCAAAGTAAAATTTTCAAGTAGAAACTTGAAAATTTTCCATTTTTATCGTATTGTTTGCACCGGCTAAGCACCTCAATAGAGTTCTATTTTACCTCTGATATTTTGTCTAACTTTATGAATTGAATTGAAAGCCAGATTTTTTATATATTAATATTAACACAAGTTTAAACAAATCTCGATGGAAATCTCAAAGTAAAATTTTCAGGTTTTTTATATATCAATATTTACAAGTAGAAACTTGAAAATTGAAATTTTCCATTTTTATCGTATTGTTTGCACCGGCTAAATCACCTCAATAGAGCTCTATTTTACCTCCGATATTTTGTCTAACTAATGAATTCAATATAAATATCATTGTCAACAAAATTTTGAATGAGTACACAGATAGGAAACTTAATCCTGTCTTAAGAAAACCCATCTTTCCGGCCTTTGAAGTAACTTCAAATGAATGAGTTATATATAGGAATAATGGTTCTTTCTGAAAATTCGGCCGGCTTTGTCGTTAAATGTAATATAACTAAGTTTGCGGCATGCTAAATTAGCGTAAATACAAGCCGAAATATACTTTAAAAGCTCGTTTATAATTTTTAACGATGAAATATTGATTGATCGAAAATCCTTGAAACTAATTTGTTATTTTTTTTTAAATATTATAACTTAGTTTGCGGCAAGCTAGCTAAATTACTTTAAACATAAGCCAATATATACTTAAAAAGATCGTTACTATTTAGCGAAAATCTATTTTATTTATTATAAAGATTAATCAAAATTAGAGTCTCCGTCGGTGATATTTCTGAATTTTTTAAAATACCAAGCAGGCCCTTCCTTGTTTCGAAGGAAACGATTAAGCTGTTTTCACCGGCACTAGACACGGACAAATCGTTTGGACGGACAAATCGTCTTATGACAGTCAAATCGTCTTATGACAGTCAAATCGTCTTAATTATCACGGACAAATTGCCTTATGACGAACAGATCGTCTTATGACAGTCAAATCGTCTTAATTATTACGGACAAATTGCCTTATGACGGACAGATCGTCTTATGACAGTCAAATCGTCTTAATTATTACGGACAAATCGTCTTATGACAGTCAAATCGTCTTATGACAGTCAAATCGTCTTTATTATTACGGACAAATTGCCTTATGACGGACAGATCGTCTTATGACAGTCAAATCGTCTTAATTATGACGGACAAATCGTCTTATGACAGTCAAATCGTCTTATGACAGTCAAATCGTCTTTATTATTACGGACAAATTGCCTTATATATGACGGACACATCTTCTTATGACGTACAAGTTGTCTGGTTTGAAAACGGGACGAAAACAATTTTGAGTAGAAAAAAATCGTCTGATCGATTTGACCGTCGAGCCAATATTTATTGAAAAGGCCAAAGACAAAAGTAGCCCTTGCACCAAAAAAGAATTGAAACTTACTACTAATACTAACGTTTCGGGCGTTAATCTATGTCCGAATGAAAGAGGAAAAGATTAATTACATCTTTGTTATTTTCAAAAATATTTTAAATTATGTTTAAGTTCCCGGACAATGAACCGATATTAAGGTAAATAAAAAGGTAATACAATATGTAATGTCCGGAAATCGATTTATCGAAAGAAAAATATTTTTTCATCAAAATATAATTTGATGTTTTTTTTTTGTTGTTGTTGTTTTGTTATATAGAAGATTAGACTTTGGTTGCTTTTATACACTTATTGAAAAAATCGTTGTCGCAGCCGATTCTACTACCCACACTCCAATGACTGCAAAGGATGCCGGACCAAAAGCGAAGGGAGAGGGCCCTGGGAACGAGGTTGGGTAACATCAACATGATTTATTGATTTGTAACTAAATTTTGTTATAAATTTCAAGAAATATTTGTTTCATCATAAACCAATCCAACAACTTGTTATTGTCAAACACGTATAACCAACATGCGACAAAAATATGGTATGAATAAATTGATGCCAAGAGAAAAAATACCGACATGCTTTGCGGGCTTCAGAGTCTGGACTGTAGCATTGATTGCGACAACGATAAACTTAAAAGGATAAAAGGAAATAAAAGGAAATACATTTCTTAATGACCATAAATTGTTTAATCGAAAGCCAATTCATTTATTTACAAACGTTAATTTGATATACATTGAACATTTGTTTCAAGTTTTTTGATAAATTAAAAAAAAGCTTTGGTTTTACCCAAACGGATGAAAAATATATATATATTCATGGTATTAGTTTGCGTCAATATATAAAGCCTCCGGATTAAAGTTATTTCCTCCATTATTTAGAAAAGGAATTTATTGGGATTAGATATGTTGAAGACAGTTCCCTAAGGTAATGCATACTTTTTAATTGAAATCTCATGGATGTCAATCATTTTTTATTATCATTTCCGGGTATAATTCTGACACAAATTATTCCAATACTATAGCTTGTTATTTCGCCCACTTTATTTTTCGATTTTAGGTTTAGATTAGTTCAAGCTGCAGCAGCTTCAATGGAAATAACAAAAAGATTACATGATCTGGCATTAAAATAAACCGTTTATTATTTTTTTTTTTTAGGATGAGGCTCATCCTACTCATCCATATTCATCCTACTTTTTGTAGAAAATAGCACGATCGAATTCAGTCTAGCTTATGATGGACAATGACTTCTTTAAATTCTAGATTCTAAATTATATTCACACATTTTTCCTATGCTGCTAGTCTATCCGTCCGTCCGTCGGTCCGTCCGTCCGTCTGTCTCTTTGTCTGTCTGTATGTGTTTTCTTTCTTTCTTTTCTTTCTCTTGTGTGGTTTCATAAATATATGAACAATTAAACGATGGAATCGAGTGTCGACAAATTAGATTATCCGGCATTATATTAAATTAATTATAGTATAATTAATTAATGAAATAAAATATCTAAAAAGCAAGTGGATAAGAGCTAAAAGTAGCTACTTACAACAATTGCACGATGGAAATGGGTAGGGCTCCATATACAGCAATTTGCAGAAATACAATATATATATTCTTGAAACGCTTCAAATTGACCAGAATTCAGCAAACGACATGCACTTAGTATCATTGAAGTATTTGGACTTGTTCTGGTGATTTCAAGACCTTAGGAAAGCACTCAAATACGTAAATAACCATTACTCACAATGTACCTGATATATATTATGCCACTCCCGGTTCCAAGATCACCGTTGTTTTGGGCGATCTTAGGCGATCGATCTTAGGAAACTTAGCCATATTTTAGTTGCCGATCTTGAGCGATTTTAGGTGATTTTAGGGCACAGAGAAGGCCCTTATACTGGTGGGGTCATAACTTGTGCAAAGTGTAGTATTAGATGCAATATAGATAAAAAGAAAAATAGATATTTACCATGCACTCTAGTATTTAAAAATAGTAATGGCATAGAAAACGAGAAAATCAATAATAACAAATCTGGTTGCCATATTACAAAATGGAAATTCATTCGAATTTTTTCATTTATAAATATAATATAAAATCATAAATGAAAAAGAAAAAAGAATAAATAAAAAATATAGAGAATATTGTATATAATATTTTTTGTTGTGTAATAACAATTAATTAATAAAATATCAGCAAGTACAAGCTGAGCAATAGCTACTTATCAAATTACACATAGGACAAAGTTAAGGGGATATTTCAAAAGAGCGGATCAAATTAAGAATGTAATGAAGCCACGTGACTGATTGTAATAAGGCAATCGTTTTATCTTAGTCTAATGTTTACCCGTGAAATGGTGTTAATTCATTTCCAAAATTGACTCGGTCTTCTAGTATATCGCTGTCCGATTGGTCTCAAACTATCCACTGATCATTATTTAAAATTAGCTCGACCAGCTGCTTCAATCTGATTCGTAATTATTCATTGGCAATCCATTTTGGGCTCGATTTAGTGTGGTAAAGCTCCTCCGATCATAGACAAGGTAAGAGCATACCTACACATTCGTTATTATTCCCTTTGCTTTCATCTTTTTCATAATATTGTTCAGCTTTGAGTGAAGTTCGATTAATTGTTCTGGTCTGAATATTTGCCGATACCAACAATATTATATTTAGAGTCCCTTTTTCGAAAAGAATAGACGTAATTGATTATACATCACCATGCATTTCGTTGGGAATATTTTTCATAAAAATAAAAACGGAATATAAAACAAATTGCTAGTGCTTAAGTAATTGATTATTACTTTGTAGGTTACTTCTAACTGACCCACTCAGTATATGGTACACTGCATTAGCAAGACGCAGTGACGTGCAGGCGCCCGATCATTTTATAAATACATAAATATAATGTACATTATGTATAGTTAGATTTATCTTGCTAAAGGGATCTAAGATTTGTGTTTTTGTGAATGTTTTGCCGTTGTCGATGTGAGGGATCTGGCGACTACATCCGGGTAGCTATTCAGTTACCATAGCGACGTATCCGATGCTATTTTTAACCCTATCTTAAGTATAATTGAGGATCTTAATTCAATGGTAGAGTTTTCCGTTCAGGCGAATATGAAACCCTAACAAATTCATCGGGATTTGATTCTGTTTCAATGTGCGGCCTTTGTGTTGTCGATCACTCTTCTTCTTTGATACCACAATAACTATAACATCTGCTCCTAGCTCCTCAAAGCCAAAGTGTCGCTGGAGTGTGAGATTTTATTTTTCCTCAAAATAATCTTTAACACTTTGCGTTGAATTTCGAGCATAGATTTCTTCTCGTAGTTTTTAAGAACGGAAAATTGATGACTGCCCTTTTACTCGGCGCGTTTTCATCAATGTTAAACCATTGTTTACTAATAATCTAACGAAACCAAGCAAAAAATAACGTCCGAACAAAAGAAAAACAATTCCAAATGAAACACATTTTAATGAAAGCTGTTCGGCACAAGTTTCTTCTGCCAGTACAACTCTCAAGATTTTATGTTTTATCGAGTTTTGACAGGAAGATAAAAACCCATCCAAGAGCTTGTTAGTTTCAAGGGCTTTTTGGACACGATTTCAAAAAGTTCCTTCTGTGTGTTTTTATTTGTCAAGTTTCCCCACGCATTAATCTGCCTAAAGGACACAACTCTATTGCAGGTGTGTTAGTCTTAGTGATTGTATTAGTGATTCACCGGGCAACGTTTTTGTCAATAGTGAACACTGAGTTGATCTTAACGTGAGCCTTTAGCCCCTCGCAGAGGGAAGTGCTAGGTCGTTTTTCGGTCAGCAATCATGGATGAAGATGGCCGTAGATTTAGATTAAGCGTTTCAGAGGGCAGGCCTCTGTTTGGTAATGAATTCAATAAGTCGCGAGGAGTCGAGAGCGGGGATTTAAGAAACAAAATCGTTTCCTCAAAAACAAAGGTAAGAGTAATTTTTAAAGTTTATCAGCCTTCACTGAACAAATAACTTTCATGACATATCTATAATAAAGTTCGGCAGAGGATACGATATTTATGCCACTGTAATTTGATCTGTTTTATCCTAGTAAACTTATCCAAGTAAATAGTACAACATTTAAAATATTCAATAGTTTGTCATCGCGATATTGTCCGAATTGTTTTCACCTACATGTATACTATTGCTAGGTAACAACAGCGATGTCTCAAGTGATTAATATTTGTCAACCCATATCCATAAAAAACTTTTTATACTCTTAACCTACTTCAATATAGATTGAACGTGTCATAGCTTTTACAATAAAAAAAGCTTTAATTTACTCGAATGTCAAACTTTAAAATCCTTATCTTTTGGGGGAGGTATCTGACTACCGATTTTAGTAGATCTGAAAGCAGTTTAGGATTATAGATTATATTCGATTCAAAGTGTTTAAGTATAGTTTCGTGTGTATTAAGCATTAAATAGGGTTTTTTGCAATTTGATGTCTGTCAATTAATTCGTCTTTCATGGTTTCGTGTTAGTTCTATCACAATTCATTGATTCTTTAATTATGTTTCTTTTTTATTACTATGGTAACCTAATGCAACAGAAAACACATAAAGAAACAATGTATTATTTTCTCGAGAAGATTCTCAACTTACATCTATTAATGTTTTATTTGTATGGCAATTTTTTTCCTTTTTCTTATCTGTTTGTCTGGATTCTACATATATATACTAGTCAACTCAGTACAGCCTGTGGTGAATCATTTAGAAAACGTCTGGTTTTTCGTGCACGAAACAGCGCCATCAGTTCTTGTTCTCATCAATTAACTGCATGTGGGCGTCCATCCACTCAATGTTAAATGTTTTCATTTGTTGAAGTTTTTGTCCATATTTTCCACTATAGTCAGATCTAACGGAGATGTCCAAGATGTTGCAATAATTCTCAAGTATTGAACATATTCCTCACTTCAGCTTGACGGCGAATTTTAGATATTTTTTCATTGAGAACTCATTTTTGCTTTTCGGTGGAACAGAAGTTTTTGAGAGGATATCTTCCCAGGATATGATCTCCATTATAATGCTTTATAATTTTGTTTGTTAATAAGATATTGTTTTGTTTCTTTTCAGTCGGAACAAACAGAGCTTTACGGGAGGATGTCTTCCCAGGATCCTCCACTGTTGAGTCCAGTCCCCAAAGACAAACTCCGCTCAACTCGAAGTCATTCGCTTAAAGTATTTACAATGCAACCGTCGTTTATATACCAGCGTTCCAAGCGCACCTTTAGTCTGCCATGTACACCTCGGCCCATTTTCCCGCCATCGATACAAATAGAACAAAGCCGATTTGTGGACGAGGATATAATGGAGGAACCTGGTAACAAGCCTGTCGCCGTCGAGGATACTTTATGTAAGTAACTATTGCGCATGCTTAATGCTTGGCTTTCCTGACTTCTACTGCTTCTATCATCACTATTATGTGCAATATGCTTAGTTTAATATCTTTACCGGTACTGGGTTGGTTGACAGTAGATAGGAAACTTTAACTTTGCAAAAAAACCTGTCAAATTATCACTTAACATGCGTTCTTTCGCCCCTTTCTCCCCCGCGTAATTAACAGTTAGTAGTTTCGCGGGGCGAAGAGGAGCGGAAGAACGTCTGTTTTCTCAGCCTATCACTTACAATGGTCAACAATAACAATAATAATAATAATAATAATTATAATAACAACAACAACAACAACAACAACAACAACAACAATAATAATAATAATGTTTAATAGAAGAAACAAATCTCGCAGCCCAAGGGCTGAATTAAATTTGTAAAGATTCTAATTTAAATTATGTACATATGTATCAATAGATAATATATATTAATATATAAGAAGCTATACAAAAATATAAAAGGCTATAAAATATCAATATTAATTTCGAATCAGATCCAGAAATATTTGTTCTATTCATATATTTCAGTTTAAAAAGTCCATCTCAGAAGTTATTCAATACTGATCAAGACTATATTGTTTTTTTCCTTCTTTAGTCTTTTGAGTAGATTATCTATATCTACGGGCCGTGCATAGTATCAAATGGTTAACTGTGCTACGGAGTGTGCCGACATAAAATATCAATACCAGAAAAACCACTCCACTTCCTTTTAAATCCGATCCACTTTAATTCAGTCTGTTCTAAATCGTCAGTAACAAAGATCAAAACCGAGAGTTTCAGGATGCAAATTATAATTTATAGCCAGCGGGCTGATTAATTTCCTATTAAACTGGAGAATCGTCTGTTAGGTGTCGTCAGAGAGATAACTTACAGAGTGCATAGCGAACGGAGATACATGAGCAGTGACAGCCACTCACCTCGGGCTTCAGTTTTCAGTCATTATTTACAATTATTGAAAATTTGAAGGCTATGTCGGACTGCTCTAAGGCAGCAGTGGAATGATGAGTGCATGTCGTTAGTTAATGCCTTAGAGACCCGGGAGATAAGCCCCTACTCTATATGCGAGCAGTACAACAGGAAATTTAGCGTCCATCCGTATCAAAGATATGCCTATTGCTCTGTTGAAATCTCAAACTGTTAAAAAATAAATTTTTCTGCGCTTATCAAATTCTTTTGTTACTTCTCACCTACAATGCCATATATGGTAATGACATTGTTTTCAAGATTGCATACGGTATTTCTGATACGCTTATATAGAATAAGAGTTTATACAGACGGGACCTCCCGTTTAACGTCGGTGAAGACAGTCTAAAATAACATTTACAGATATAATTACAGAGGAACTTCTCATTTATTGCAAGGCTGAGTATTGGTCCGGCTGGTACACAAACCCCGTACCTCCCGCACTGTAGATCTGCGCTTACAACCAAGCCCAGAAATTGTGGGTCTTTAATATTAATCTCAGACCAATTTAGTGATAGAAGAGCTTACGATTTATGAAAATGTGCTTAAAAATCCAGATAAAATCTTGCATATATGTACGCAGCCATTTTTAAACGTAACCATAATTCCTTTCGATCGTGCAATCGTCATTCACCGTTCACGATATTACAACTTTTTTTTTAATTTTAAATAGGTATATGTCTTGCACTCTGTATAATCGGAAAGAAGGGTATATATTTGGTTTAGAGTAAAAAGTCCTAGTAAAAAAATGTATTTATCCTTAACTTCGTTACTATCGTTATCACATTGACTATTATAATAGAAATAGTTTATTACACTGACACAGACCTAGACAAAACTATTATACAAGTCTACTAACTGTTCTAAAAATCGAATTCATTTAAGGAGGCTAGAAATGGTTTCTGTATATATCTATATACCTACTTTATATCATCTTAAAGCTTATGGATCTAGGATATCAATTTTGTTTAAATTATTGCGTTTGACGTTGTCATGACAACAGCAGTCCGCTGTAAAAAGGACCTGAAATTCCTTTATTAAAGCTGATATCTCCAAATCTTTTTGGTGAATTTTTTTTTGAACTTGTAAATGTCTTGTTCCCTACCTGTTTTTGCAACTGAGGAAAAATTAAAAACATCTGTAATGCGAAACCTTTAAAATATTAAAAAATTGATTTTTTTTTCTAGATATAAATGGTTTTTCATTACAGATTTTTCTTAAAATGTATCTATTAAATCTAAACCTTAATTGGAACAAATTGCCAAAAAATGAAAAAAATCTACCATTCCATTGTGTTGTTATTAATAAAAATACATTTCGTACGCGTCAGAGGGGTATTGTAAAATTGGCGATATTGCGCGCGCGGTCAAAAAACCATTTCGAGCCTCCTTAACTAAAGCAAGCTAGCAGTCTAATATAGAGAATTGTGACTAAAATAGAACTACTGGGAGCCACCTTAACATCATGACAGTGCCATATAGAGCAGATTTCGTATGACTGTGAAATGTTCAAGGCCGTGCGCGTGCCTTGCCGCGACCGTGATGTTTCTAGAATTTTGCCGTTCCTTGACCGCGTTAGTGCCGTGAGCTTTTTATAGTCATACGAAATCGGCTCTATATACTCTAAATCGCCCTGTGAATACGTCTGATTATATCTGTCACTTAATTTATAAAAAAGCAATCACTTTGAAGTTGGATGGCTTGGAATAAAGAGTGGCTTAGAATAGGCTCAAAAAGGTTTTTGTAAATCTCAACATGATTTACTTTCAAATCATTAGCAAAACCTCACTAGGGACGCTAATCACGGTCTTAATTTTCAAAATGCATTTCTTAAAAAGCACAGGAGTCAGATATAAGTGATTGATGTTCGAAAACATCTTCTTATCTCAAAATATTCATATCCAAGCTAGAAAGAAGGAGATTAAAGATTTTATTTATAGCTTTTCCACATTTTTAAGTAATCTCTACATTTATCGCAATCAAACTACAATTTTTCAGACAATTGAACTGAGATTATATGATAGTATCAAAATTGTTGTACGATTATTATACAGAAACCATCAATTTCCATATTCGAAACTACAATATTTTCAGATAATTGAACTGAGATAATATGATAATCAAAATTGTTGTACGATTATTATACAGAAACCATCAATTTCCATACTCGAAACGACGCTATTTTCAGACAATCCAACTGAGATAATATGATAATCAAAATTGTTGTACGTTTATTATACAGAAACCATCAATTTCCATATTCGAAATGACGATATTTTCAGACAATTGAACTGACTAGTAATATGTCTAATATGATAATATCAAAATTATTATACAGAAATCACAGTATTGGTCAGTCTATTTTTACGATTTCCCTACTGATCTCATTGACACGCCATCGTGATTACCCATCGATTTCTTGTCGATAAGGAACGGGAGATTCTTCTAACATCAGAGATCATCGATGTTATAAATTATACGGTAACAGCACAATATTCAGATGATTTTCGTACCAGTCGTCAAGAGGCTCGATACCTCAAAATTTCCAGTATACGACCGAAAATGTGATTTTCGAATAATGTTTGTCGCGATTAATGTACCTTATTCGTACTAATTTTCGCGATTTGTAAAAAATCGCGCAATTAAAGACCCGCGAAAAAGGTTTACGCAAAAAAATAAAACAATTTAATGCCCTAAAATTTATTTTTTCTGGCAAAAACGCGAAAATTAATGCCCGCGAAATATGCCTGTTCCGATTTCGTGAAATTAAGTCCCAGTACGAATAAGGTACACTAATATATGATAATAATTTAATGTGCTCAAAATACATAAGAATATGATCTAATGCGCAGTACAGCTACAAATACTATATAGAAGTAAAATGGTTTAATTGATACAAATGAATGCATGCATACTTTGGAATGTGTTTCGAACTGTCATTGTGGATAGAAGACGAGTTCGTGTCACTTCCTCTCATGCACTTAGGGTTTTTATTTTAAAACTTTATGCAAAAGAACTTGGCATTTGTCGTTCACCAAAGATATATAATACTTTGTATAATATTACGCAATCAACCACACCCCGCACCCCCTCCTCCCTTATATTTTATTTTATAATTTCAAACATAATTGTGAATGTACCTTTTGTTTGTTTCAGCGAGCTTTACCGCAGTTATGGGTTTGAGTTGTAGTCTGTTTCTGTTCGCGTGGTCTTGCTTGCTTTCGAATGTCTCTAGAACATAATTATAGGTTAGTATGCAATCACTGGTATTAATCATGTTGATATGTTGATATGTCTTCTACTTTTCCCCTGCCCTAATGTTTTTCCCAATATCATTTGGTGTTTATTTCCCTCAGGGATGGGGTGGTTACTCTTCTTGTTCAAAGTGTAGGACTGGTGTGGTAATTCAAAATTAAAACTTTAATTTAAATTAGTTTCAGAGATCATTGCACAGACAATATAATACTACCACTATCAGTTTATGTGTAGCTTTTATGGTTCAATGTGTAAATCGACCGCCATCTCCGGGGGGAATTTGTTCCAAGAGACTTTCAGAAGAGGTTTTTACTGGGGAAATGTTGATGCAAACGTTTGAGATAAACTCTGGGATGGTTGGGCCTCTCATACATAAAAGGACAATTTGGCTGGAACTTAAGCATATTATATACTATAGTGTGCCCTAAAAGAGGGTCCTGAAGGGGTAAAATGGAAGCTGGGGTTGGCCTTATTTTTGACTGGGAAAATGGATGGGATACACTGGGACTGGGATTTACAAATAAAAGAACAATAGAAAATGGGAATGGGATTGAAAACTTTAGCAAAACTGATGGAATTATGTGATTTTTGACTGGGATTTAGTCCAAATATATATATAAACTGGGAAATGGGACCCCCCTTCAAGATCCTCCTAAAAGGTATTTTTTCCGGTATGTGATATCTGACAAACACCATTTAATTTTAGAGATTATCAAATAGTCTATCAGTTTCACCGCTATTTGGTTGCTGAGAAACGCTTGAATGATAACTAAATGTGCTTTTATTTTGCTGTGCATGCATGATGCTGCTGATGCAATGCAAGATTTTGAAGAAGCCAGCATTGTATTTTAATAATTATCATCATCAAAACAACGTAAATAATGACTTTAAGAAAGGAACCATCCATAAAGTGACACCAAATTCAGTGAAAAATGTTAATGATATTGAAATATTTCATTATTTTCGATTTCAGGTTTTCAATAATTAGAACAATAGGCACGGTCTATTGATCGTTTAAAGTGGAAAATGGATATCTGCAGAAATGGTGGTATGTTGAACGTATTGGCTATACGAGAAAGTCATGGGTGGTATTCTCACGATCACTGACGATAGACGGGGAATCATCTTCGTGATAAAATAATGCGTTTTCGTGAAAAAAGTCAAGACAATAGTCGGTGTATTGCGATGACTTATGGTATTTGCGTGAGCTTACGATCGCTTGCGATGGAAGCGATAAATTTGCGTGATAAACTGAAATGCATCAATAAAGAAATCGTAGGTGTCTATACGACGAGGTTACGAACTGTTTGTGTCTTAAGATGTCTTGCGATGACTTTGCCTATGGTATTTGCGTGAGTTTACGATCGCTTTCGATGGAAGCGAGAAATGTGCGTGATAAAACTGAAATGCATCAATAAAGAAATCGTAGTGTCTATATGACGATGTTACGAACTGTTTGTGTCTTAAGATGTCTTAAGATGACTTTGCCTATGGTATTTGCGTGAGTTTACGATCGCTTGCGATGGAAGCGAGAAATTTGCGTGATAAAACTGAAATGCATCAATAAAGAAATCGTAGGTGTCTATACGACGAGGTTACGAACTGTTTGTGTCTTAAGATGTCTTATGATGACTTTACCTATGGTATTGGCAGAAGTTTACGATTCCTTGCGAGAAATTTGCTTACGAGACATTTGCGTGATAAACTGAAATGCCTTACAATGCCAATACGACGAGGTTACGAACTGTTTATATCTTAAGATGTCTTACGGTGAGTTTACCTACGATCTCTTGAGAGAAATTTGCTTGCGAGACATTTGCAAGATAAACTACACCAATAAAGAAATCGTAAGTGTCTTACAATGCCAATACGACGAGGCTACGAACTGTTTATATCTTAAGATGTCTTACGGTGATTTTACCTACGATCTCTTGAGAGAAATTTGCTTGCGAGACATTTGCGAGATAAACTACACCAATAAAGAAATCGTAAGTGTCTTACAATGCCAATACGACGAGGCTACGAACTGTTTGTAATTGTATGTACTGTTTGAGGTTCCTCATTTCTTCGAGCTGAGAAACGCTTTTCTCAGGAGGAAACGTTAAAACACAATGTACTAGCAGGTGAAGAAGACCTAACTGAAATGACAGTCTGCACGTTATAAGTATATGCCAATATAATTATTGTTAAATTCAAAAATAAATTACCTAGAATTTTACCTTTTGTTGTTTAAACGTTGTCATTTTTCACCTCGCCAGAACAGCCCTATTTAAACCATTACTATTCTTCCAATGGCAGTATATATTGCATAATGTTTGCTTAAAAGGAATATAGTCCTCTGACAGCCATAGTTTGTGTCGAAAAGTACCCTCCTATAAACAAGATTGAGAAATAAATTTTCGGAACAAGTCGAGGTTATTTACTAAATCCAAAAATGGCGACCATTTTGAATAACTAATGTTCTCAATTACTAGCCTCTCATTCATGTGAAAACTCTATTGTCTTCCAACGTGAACAAGAGGCTAGTCAGTCAAAAAAATAAAAACTCCATGTTCCGATTTGGTCTATTATCCACCGATCTATGATTATGATGAAAGTGGCATGAATTATCATAGCTTCATTTGAATAAAGTAATCATATCGGCCTGACAGTCCCATGTATGCCACAGTGAATTTTATCGATGGCCTTCGGGCTATCATTTGATGACTTCCAAAATAGTATCATCAGTTAAGTTACATACATAACTACATATATCCTCATCGCCCAGTATATAAAAGGAGGTGAACGAATAGCCGATTATTTAAAACTTGATTATTAATAAGATATTTTTTGCAGTTTGGGAGTGAATCAAGTGATGCATTGCCTTTGTTTTTGAAAAAAGATCGTTTAGAACAGCTTGATTCATGCAGCTGTTCCCGGGTAAAAGGGGGAACTCAAGGTAAATGAATCCGTTATCTCAACGGGAATTTTCATAAACAACCCTAAAGGATATCGGAAGACTTGACTATTAAAAGGGCGTGACACTAGCAATTTTTTTTTAAGAAACACTTCAGAGATACCGCACAAAACATAAACCGATAAGGGCGCCTTATATATAATTTTCTGTTTTTCGAAACCCTAAAAAAAACGGAAAAATCTTGAAATTCTAAATTTCAATTTTGATACTTTAAAAGCGAACAAATTGCTGATTTTTATCCCTAAGAGATACAATGAGCATGCCCGGATAGTATTACAAAACTCCGCCATTCCCGGGCGAATACTATATACGATGGATATGACCTTTTTGTACACAGCATGCACTTTCTTCTTGCAAATCATTTTTTATTAATCCAGTTGCTCATGACATGACGAAAATCAACAAGTATACTAAATTCAGTCAAACAAAAGAGCTCCGTCCATTAACAAAATAAAATATTAATGTATACTTCAGATATATATTTTTTTCGTACTCTATAACATCGCAAAATTTAATCGCAACATAGAGTGGCTGACTGTTTTAACTCAAAAAGAAATATCGTTATTGGTTGAGTTTTGTACTTCTAACATCGTTTTGTACTGATTAAACGTACATGACGCAATGTTCTCGAAAAATCGATCGATGTGTATTTTTCGTTTTTCTGACCAAAGGAAAAACGGAAAAATTCCTGTCAAGAGTTTTGTGTTTCTAAAATCTTTTTTGTACATTACACTTCCATGTTGCTTTATTCTCATAAACCCTGTGTGTATTTTTGGGTTAAGTTCTTGGTCACGGTATCTGTCAGAGCGGTTGATCGCCGGCTCGGTCAAGCGAAAACGTCGCATCGTTTATATCACGATTTGTATTTCTTCTTAATCTTGTTTTCCTAAATTTAATTTCAGTGGCGTTGAAAGTGAAACTGGACACCGACGATTCGCGTTAAGAGTGTAAACGAACTATATAAACAGGGAAACAATGTTTACGAAATTAAAACACTTCCTTGATCAACTATTCGATTTGACTGAAATACTCTACTGACGTCATAGACAGTAAGTGTCACTTGTGAGAGCGAGTCCTTGACACAATATAACTATCCACAACCGTCTCTGTTGTTATTACCTTTTAAGTCACGATCAACCGGAGTAGCCGTATGAAATTTGCATACCAACCACGAAAATAACAACAAGGGGACCCATATTCGACGACATCTTGTAGCTGAAACATGCCGGACCGTAGTAAGTATACTTTAATATCAATATATTTTCCACGTATGTATAACATATAACACTGATATATAAACATATTTTGCATTAATGTATGTTGCTATGAAATGTTCTTGTGTTCGCTAAATGATTCCATTCGTTAATGTTCATTGGCGAAAGTAGAGGTTGATAGCTTTCGAAACTTGAAATAACAAGTAGCAAATTTGGCTTCCTTTAGTAATTTTTTCGCAGTTGTATTTATTTGATATCGGTAATCTGACAGCTGGAAAATAATTCCTTGTATTCGATACGACTGACAATCGGTCTTGATATGCTCATGTATCTCAGCACACCTGTGCTGCACGGCTGCACAACCTCTAAACTTTCAGTCATCTCTGCGGAAAAAACCTCTACCTGATTAAAGGCCCACGTTGATGAAAATAGTAAAGAAAAATTATAAACAGTTCTATTTAAAGATGAAAATAGTTCATAAAGAACTTACTGCTCTCCTCCAAAAATTTACATTTTAAGCTCATTTTCACAGAGAAAGTTTGACTAATAAACATAAAAGAGCAATAGGGTTATGAGTCTAAATGACATCATTTGGCGGCCACGTTCTGGATCGATGCTAAAGACTTTGTGATTATATTCATCGGTTTTGAAAGCCGAAGAAAAATGTACTTATTGCGGCCATTTACAGATTCAAGTTTCATTTCCAAATTTCATCGAAGTAGGCTTTTAAATCAAACAAAAAGTTTCTGACTGTACTTTGCTGCTTTTATTTAGTTTACAGGCCGCTTAAAAAATATTATACGTATCCGCTACCAACAAGAATCCTGGAAGATGAAAGTGACTTTTCCGACGAAGAAGTTTTTGAAATCAGGAAACCGATCGTTGTAACTCAAGACACTCTGTGTAAGTAAACCGCAGGCTATTAGTATCGCGGACTAAAAGGGGTGTTATTGATTGTAATCTAAAACGATAATTGCTTTGAGAAGTGTTTAGTTAGCTTGACGAGTTCTTTATCATTCACATATAGCATGCTTCAACACAGTGGTGGGATTGGGCTGTAGTATGTTTCTGTTTGCTTGGTCTTGTCTACTTTCCAACTATTCCAGGAAATGAGGTGAGGACAATTTTTTTTTTGCAGTAACTTATGTTGCACTTAAATCACGTAAAACAAAAACCAAGGCTCCTAAATTTGCTTGGCCTTCCACGACGTATCTGTTTGAGTCTGCAGCTTTATTATGCAAACTATTTATCTTTATCTACATATAGTAAACCACGTATGGATTAGAGCTAAAAGATTTCTCATTAGCTACAAGAAAATAAGTATCACCAACAGCATTTACTTCAACAGCACCACCATTACTATTTCATAGCAACAGAAGCAGCATTTTGTATTACAATAGCAATATACTAACACCAGCAACAGACAAAAGTTGCGTCAGTTTATCATGATAGCTTAGTCCCTGGACTTACATATCGTAGTGTCGGGCTACCAATTAATCAAACAACTAAATGGAAAGAGATAAAATCGAATACACAGCTACGTGTGAAAGCAATTTTTTTACTTAATTCGCAACACAAAAGTTAAAGACTTAAAATATCCGATACGTATGGGCTTGTCCTTTCTTAAGTCATTAAAGAATCCCAACATTGTTTAGTTTGCGCTACAGCTACAAGGTGTGTCAATGGTTTCAGTTGAAGCACCGAATGTCATTGAAACAAGATAAATTATCCCACAATTTCATTTTTAACTTAAAAAAAACAAACTTTTTTTAGTTTTTATATATAAATTCAGACAATAGATTAGAATAATGCCAGTTAAAACTTATAGACAGTTTGGCTCAAACACAATCTGTGGTTTCGACCACAAAATTGACCACCTTCAAAGAAACAATTATCAGTGATTTCAATTTTTAAAGATGGAAATCGCCACTCGGAAAGGTATCGAAAAGATGATTTCATGGTTTTCTTGAGATCTTTCATTGGAATATTTTTTTACTTGCTCTAGAAACCTTCACAATCCAAGATATCGAAAAAATGATTTCATGGTTTTCTTGAGATATTTCATTGGAATAATTTTTAATTGCTCTAAAAACCTTCACATTCCAAGAAAAATTCACGGAGTTTTCCTAAAATTTATTTTTCTTGTTAACAGGTTAGAGACAACTGCTTGGTTTAGTTTTCATTTTTATCAAATAAATTCCAAAAATTCTCATTACTTTCAAGAACGCCTCAGTCAGAGTTATTTATAATTCAGCATGACAGAAACATTCTTGCTACATGTGAAAGTCTCTCCCACGCAGCCTTTCTTAGAGTCTAAGAAAACGACTGAAGAGAAGATTACACTTGATAAACTCACTGAACTTGAATCAGTGATGATCAGCAGCAATGAGCAGCAGAAGATGTTTCGCAAAAAATATAAACCTTTTTAATTCAAATTTACAACAATTTACAAACAATAATAAGCTAGAAATAACACAACGTAAAAAAAGAAGAAAAAAAAACTACTTATCTATTTAGAACTTGCAAATAATTATTTTACAATACAAAAACTTTTTTTACGTTTTTACAATAATATAGTATTATTTTGTTTTTACATTTTTTTTTTACTTCAAACCCGCTTGTTTTACAATGTATTGTATTAAATACTATAAACCTGTCACTGAAAAAAAAACTGAAAATACCAGGTAATAATAATACCCAAAATACCTATTTTCCATTCAATGAGAAGGATAATATGCTTTACAAAAAAAATATAAACCATGCAACAACATTAAAAAAAAAGATACGCACAAAAATATTAAACATGTCACTAAAAAAAAACCCTGAAAATATCAGGTAATATAATCATATTCAATATTATACCCAAAATACCTCTTTTAGATTTCTGCCCTAGTCTAGTTAAACATCTTGAAGCGCTATATCAAGAAAAATGTGCCAATTATAGGCACTGTCCGACACTTCCGCAACCCGGGCTTTCATTCTTAAATTGACAATCGGTAGAAAATGAATTCAATTTCTCGCATTTTTCGCAATTTTCAAAAATGGAGACTGTTAAAGATATAAATATCATAGTGGACAGCCTAAAGATACTATACATAGTTCAAGTCAGAATCATAAGCTATAAAGTGTAGTTTGTTAAGACTGCAATTTGACTGCAGTTTGAATAACTATTGTTCTTGGCTCGCTAGCCTCTCATACATGTGAAAACTGTAGCTATTGTGTTCCAAAGTAAGTAAATAAATAAATAAGAGAAATAAAAATTTGATAAATCAATGCACTAATAAATGAATGAATGAATAAATGAATGAATAACTGTAATTATTTAAGTTTCGCCTTAACGCTTGATATCCTTCAGTTACACTGAAAAGCACTGCAATATAAAGCAACAATAAGTCACTTACAAAGAT
Source organism: Metridium senile (assembly GCA_949775045.1). Lineage (NCBI taxonomy): Eukaryota > Metazoa > Cnidaria > Anthozoa > Actiniaria > Metridiidae > Metridium > Metridium senile. The sequence goes on along the minus strand of OX459096.1, from coordinate 5,500,569 downwards.
TGACAAACAAACATATTAGAACGCTCAAAAAGAATACTAAAACTAATACGTTGAAAAGAACATAAGAGAGTAATAATAGAAAAACATACCGACGTTTGTTGTTCATCTCATCTTTCGTTACTAGGATAAACATGGCGCCTGCGACGTACACAGATCAAGCCAAGTTGTCGGACACAGATCAACGCAAGTTGTCGGACACAGATCAAGCCAAGTTGTCCAATTGTTTTTTTCAATTCCAAAGTTTATTGTGTGAAAGGTTCGCAAATGCACTAAGCAAAATGACTCAACTTTCATGCTCCCGGTTCAGAAGACAGAACTGTGTTGATATGTAATTCTGTAATTCAACGCTTTTAGCCGCTTCATTATGAACTACTTCAAGCCACGTCCATTATCTTCAACAAGAACTCTTGTAATTGTTTATCGTGATGTAGAAATACTGATCCGAAAGCCGACTTTCTACTAGAAAACTAGATTTTGACTAGAATGGCTTTGCATTCCAACGAGCACTGCATGCGCATGCCAGCATGCCGCTAAGTTCAATTCACAAATTAGCGCCTCAAAGAATCCTTTGTAAAACTTAAAAATAAACAAATTTCTGTCAATAATTAACTTACCGTTTCAGTTGACGATAGTAATATGGAAGTTAAATATGGAAATATGAAGTATTTTCTAATACTTTCGGTTTTAGAATGTCTGTAAGTAGTTGACATGACTTTCTTGTCAAAACCAGTTGGAACGGTTTTGAAGTAAAAGTACTAATGATTGTAACACAGGAAGCCAAATATAAATATTTATTTATTATTTTTCCTTTCTTTATGTAGTAAACAATTTATCTGATTTATTTATTCAACCATTTGTCATTTATTTAAAATAATAATAAATTAGTATATATTTTTAGCTATCTTATTTTAATTTATTTATTGATGTTGAGATTTTAAATATATCAATAAAATTATGATGAAAAATGCTCTACATTTAGGGAAAATTCTTGAATGAGTTTTACTTCCTTGTATCTCTTAAAGGATTACACATTGTCAAAATATATTGTCTTAGAAATGTAGAGTGCGATTATCTATTGACCAACTTTATCCCTGTATAGTCACAAATGTTTTCATTAAAGTCAAAAGCAGAGTCATGGGCAGTCTAGGGATTAGTTTTCCTCTCGCTCCCTGGTCTTTCGACTAGGGCAAGCTCGTCAGTAGGTTAATTTTATGTCGAAAACTTTATCCTTTACGTGAAACGATTCTGAGAATGTCTCGGAGGAATCGTTCCAATTTTTGCATTCAAAAAAATATGTCTTTATTAATTGTGTTTGGTCAAGAGAGCTTTTTAGGTTTGATACCAATTTCATATTCCGGGGGTTTATATATTTCAAGTTTTGTTCTTTCGATTCTTCGTTTTTTTATTAAAAAAAATGTGTTTATTAATTGTGTTTGGTCTAGAGAGCTTTTTAGGTTTGATACCAATTTCATATTCCGGGGGTTTATATATTTCAAGTTTTGTTCTTTCGATTCTTCGTTTTTTTATTAAAAAATAATTTGTTTATTAATTGTGTTTGGTCTAGAGAGCTTTTTAGCGGAGCTCCCGCGCGGGCCGAAGGCCCGCGCGAGCGGAGCACCATACTTAAGAAAAAATGGTAATGCATCGAGTCGATTTTCGATGGTTTTCACACAGGAATCCCAAGCGTACGTCCGACGTCCGACGTCCGACGTCCGACGTCCGACGTCCGACGTCCGCGCCCATCGCGATGCTGATTGGTTGTTATATTTCGGCGGGAACGAAAGTGACGCGCGCGCCAAATAGCGCTAGATCAACAAAGCAAAGTTGTTCTTTTAATTTATCGACAAAAAAGTCAAACAAACAACAACAAAATAGCAGAGCTTACATTAATACAAAATAACAACGGACAAAGACGAACTTCGAAGAACAAAAAAGTCAAACAAACAACTACAAAATAGCAGAGCTTACATTAATACAAAATAACAACGGAGAAAGATGAACTTCGAAGAACAAAGAGAGTTTTGACCGAAGAAGAACATAAACTCGAAGGACACAAAAACGAAGAAATTATACTAAAGAAAAGCAGAAAAGACTGATTCCAAAAGATCAAGAAAACCTATTTGTGGATACCTTCGTGGAAGAATGTTAAAAGACTACAGCAATTCAAAACAAAATTGATAAAGAAGCGACCTTGTTTGTTATGAAAACTGTCTTCAAATCTTCCCTCGGCACAGTTTATTGAAGGATTTTCAAGCTTGGCAGTTGAACTATGAAGAATGTTTAAACCATCAAAATTCAAGTACATACATTTATTCGTCAAAATATGATCAATGTCATTGAAGAGAAGAAAACCTCAGGAAAATAATCACCGATAAAGTAAGTTCAAGATTATTATTTGTTTCAAGTTTTTGAGAGAAAAAAAAAACTGTCTTAATTTGATATACCGAGCGTGAAAAAAAAAAAAAAAACACCTCAAAACTTGCAATAATTAAGCCTCAAAAAGGAAAAATCCGTTCTCTGTTTTATTATAGAAAGAAAAGAGAAAAGGTTTATCTCCATTTTATTTACTTTTTGAGATAAAAACCGTACATGAAACGATGTTTGTGCATGTGTAAATTGTACTTTGGTCGATTGAAAGGTGTTTATTTATGTACTTTTTAAAACAGTAAACATCAAAGATAAATTGAAATACAAACACAATTTAAATTGGTTGAATAACTTCTGTTTATTTAGCAATATTGACTATTTTATGCTTACTAAACGAGCTTTTTTTAGTAGTTTTTACTTCAAAGTCGAAAATGATGTTTTACACAAAGTTTTTCATAATAAAATACCTTGTTTTAAAATCCTTTTTTTTTTTCAAATCGATCTTGTGTTGGTAGAACTTATTCTTGAGGCTTTTAATTCCACTTGAAAATAATTTTTTGTTTTGTTTTGAAGATTTGCCATGACTACTTTTTAGTAAATCCAATACGATAAAAATGTCGTTTTTTTACAAAGAAATGCTTTAAAATTTCCTTTTTTCCTTTTAATACATAGTTACCATTCTATTAAGGTCTAGTTCAAATAATGTTTTTGTCAATTTGAAGCTCATAATCTTGATTTTTCTCAGCGTTTTGTCTTGCTTTTGAAGCAAAAAGGTGCCTTGGCATTGCTGAAACGCGCCAAAAATAGAACTTGTCACCTTGATTTGAAAAGACTGAAAAAACGCATAAAATTAAAACGACAACAACTCCATAGCTATTACAGCATAGTTACATTTACTACAATTTTCTACTTACAGAAAAGTAATATCCATTGATAGTTTATCTATAAACTTGTTTTTAAAATCCTTTTTTGATGAAAAAACTTTGTGTCGATGATAGGCATAGATTGTTGTTTTGTTTACTGCTATAACAGTTTGTATATAGATATCAGTCAACAAGCTTTACATATATTTACAACATTAATATATTGAACCGTAAACATCAACAGAGTAGATTGTTGTTTTGTTTACTGCTATAATAATTTGTATATAGATATCAGTCAACAAGCTTTACATATTTACAACATTTATATTGAACCGTAAACATCTACAGAGTAGATTGTTGTTTTGTTTACTGCTATAATAATTTGTATATAGATATCAGTCAACAAGCTTTACATATTTACAACATTTATATTGAACTGTAAACATCAACAGAGTAGATTGTTGTTTTGTTTACTGCTATAATAATTTGTATATAGTTATCAGTCAACAAGCTTTACATATTTACAACATTTATATTGACATATTTATAGTATTTATATTGAACCGTAAACATCAACAAAGTAGATTGTTGTTTTGTTTACTGCTATAAAAGTTTGTATATAGATATCAGTCAACAAGCTTTACATATTTACAACATTTATATTGCATGAACCGTATTTCATAATCTTTAGCAAAAATCTTGATAAATATAGTTGACTTATAGTCGAATATATATGTATATATCCCAGATTAATATTTCTCGTTTTTTTCTTGAGTAACCTTGAACAGTAACAAATAGTATTTCTTTCACATACTATCAAATACGCCTACGTCATCACGTACAGTTTTTATGACCCGTGCACAAAAACTATATACTTGCACATATTGATGTTGTAAGAAAAAATTAAACTGGGAGCTCCGCTATTAGGTATTACCTAATTTGTATATTAGGTTTGATACCAATTTCATATTCCGGGGGTTTATATATTTCAAGTTTTGTTCTTTCGATTCTTCGTTTTTTTATTAAAAAATAATTTGTTTATTAATTGTGTTTGGTCTAGAGAGCTTTTTAGGTTTGATACCAATTTCATATTCCGGGGGTTTATATATTTCAAGTTTTGTTCTTTCGATTCTTCGTTTTTTTATTAAAAAAAATTGTTTATTAATATTGTGTTTGGTCAAGAGAGCCTTTTAAAAAACTATTTGTTTTTCAATTTTGTTTGGTCAAGAGAGCTTTTTAAAAAAATATTTGTTTTTTAATTGTGTTTGGTCAAGAGAGCTTTTTTAAAAAATATTATTTTATCAATTTTGTTTCAGTTTCGTCAAGAGAGCTTTTTAAAAAAATATTTTTTTATTAATATTGTGTTTGGTCAAGAGAGCTTTTTATAAAAAAATATTATTTCATTAATTTTGTTTGGTCAAGAGAGCTTTTAAAAACAAATTCACTGTGTTTTATATTTCCCTAAATTAAACCGTTTCAAGGTATCATAAAACTATTGCGATGAGAAAGCACAGGAAGCCCAAACGTCAAAATAACTCAATTTTCAATGCCGATATACAGTTATTTCAAAACACGTAGAATACTGAATACTGAATACTGAATAGTGCATTGCAAGACCGAAATACATTTTGGGTCATGTAATATTGTTTAAAGTAAAATAAATAATAATTAGTTATTTTATTCTATGTGCAGTCCATTAAAAACTATGTACGACTTCTAAAGTTATGGGTAGTAGATATCGCTGTATAAAAACGTTTATTTCAAAATAATGAGACCCACAATGCCCTTTGGTCTTGGAATACACTATTCAGTATTCAACGTTTTTTAAAATAGCTGTATGCATGTATAGAAGTGATCAAGGACAATCAATCATCAATCGTCAATCAATATAGCTTTCTTGCTCAATATATTACTATTTATGACTGCACAATGTTGACTATTTGAGCTACTGCTGGCATAATGATCAAGTCTGAACAACTGAGTAAAGACATAGGAACACACTATTGACAAAAGGTACAATGGGAATAGATAAATACATATTATAGATCAGTTTCATGTTAGAGTAGACGCACTAAATCCGTGACATATAATTAGTACAAATTAGTACTATTTCATAAAAAAAGTTCTTTGTTTTCTATTGTTTTATTATCACTATTTAGTACTAAAAATTAGTATTTGTTTCACGGATTAAGTGCGTCTACTCTATCTAGCACCGCTGTACTATTTAATAGCCTCAGGGATAGCCTCAATTCAGAGAGTTTTCTATTGTTAAGCGATATCTTTTCGTGCTTTCAGCATGAAATTTCTGAATATTTTCACAACAAATCGAGGCTTAGCCTGTTCAAATGTGCCTTTTATAGAATAGTACAGCGGGGATATATATAACGTGAAATTAGTGTTTTGATAATAATTATAATGAATAATATAGAGTTAAAAGTAGTTGTGATAATAATGGGGAAATATTAATGTTGTAAGGTGCCACATACTCAGTATAAGAAATATTATTAAAGACAATAATATTTAATACCAATAACCAAAGGAACAATGATGACATCAATTGTAATAATATAGAAATAGGAAAGCAATAATAATAAAATAAATCGTCATTTAATCGATTAACAGAAAAGAAAAAAATTAGAGTAAAATTCCTTCATATTTTTGATCATAATTTCATAACTTTCTTGACGCAATTTCTATTTGACAGTTGTTTATAGCTATAAGCTGAAAGTATATCTGCTGAAACACTGAAATACTGATCATTATCGTGTGTAGTCTATTAACAGAAGAGAAAAGAGTTACAGTCTTAGTCTTGAATTTTGAGTACTTGACATTCCCAAGATTTTATGCAACTTCGATGTGATACATAATGTACAAATCACGTAAATAATGTTCAAATTTCAACTGGATTTCAAATGAATATTTACCATCTGAGACTTAATCCGCAACAATTAGAAATTCGCAAAAAGTTTTGCTAATAAAATGTAATTATTTTGTGAAATTTATACTTGATTAAGCAAACTAAAGTATTATAAATTGATTTTGAGACTGTCATAGTTAGGAAGTGCTTCCCTAACGTTTTGCATTCTTGCGATTGTTTCTTACTGGTAATTAGTCATTTTGCCTTGCAAAAATGTCAAGATTACGTGCCTTTGGCCGGATATTTCATATTATGAACTTATGGCGAGTATTCTTGAAATAATTAATATTACTATTTTGTAATCGGCGATGTCTGGTATAGCTTGCAAATCCTGTCATGTGATGTCTGCCAGTTCAAAGTATACCGGTGGCCACATTTCTTTTCTTTCGTAACTTTTTCATGTGATCCAAAAACCCTAATTAAACGAAGTAGTTTTCTCTAGTTTTATTGCGGTTTTGGTAAGCTATTTTAAGTAATATTGTAATATAAGGTCATATAAAAGCCCCTCCCAGGGTTGCATGCTCCCATGATCCTTTGATCTTTTTGCATTTTCTCCCTTGTTCCCCATAAGTAAAATAACTGTGTCCCTAAAATGTTTTACCTTATGTTCCCATGATCCCCAAAAAACTATTGTTTTATCATATTTTGCTCCCTTGTTCCCTGGAAATAATTTGGCAGTATCCCTTGTTCCCTAAAAATAAATGCGTTTGTTCCCTTTTTATCGTTATGATTACCGTTATTATTTATATCCGTCGTCATCACCTCGTCAGCATGACTACCACTGCTGGCACTAGCACTACTTCTTGAGTGGCAAACATTAAAAGCGTGCAAAACGTATCACTATTTAGTACTAAATAGTACTAATAAAACAATAGAAAACAATAGAATTAGCATTAAACATCACTATTTAGTATTATTTATGTTCCACGTACGCTACTCACGCTGTTAGTGTTTGTACTCTATCATTATCGTTATTTTAGATACGTTTTTTAATATGCATCTCAGATCATCTATATTCTTCGTACTTAAGTGAATTGATGTAACTGGATTATGACGTCCTTTACTGGTACGTGATGGTAATCGTGCTTCGATCTAGATCGTGCTGTTATAAGTGAGCGTAGTGTTTACAAGTGCTGGTATTGTGATGACCATTTTAACAATATGATTTTTGATTTTCTTTGTTCTAATTAATTGTTGGTTGGCAAAACCATAACAAAATACGTCACTGTACGGCCACCTATTGCGAGATAAAAATAGATAAATGCACGATAATTAATTCATAAATGAAATATTTTTAAAATTTTACAGTGGTCCATCAGTTAGATAGCAAAAATTTCAGCTTTAAAATACTAAATTAAGCATTAACTAACATTTGCGTGTTCTGTATCAAGGGTTTTAGATTTATCATCATTTGTAAGTAAAGTTGGTTTTAAGTCTCTTGGGAGAGCAAAAGCTTACAAACTGGATATATAATTTACATAAACCTTAAAACCAAATCCATTATCACGATATGTTATTTTAGAAAGGTGGTTTTCGAAAGACTTACCGTTTAGCTCTTATTTCAAGTTGATTACTGTAAGTAAGCTTTACAACGTTTTACCACTTTTCACTAAATGATTATGACAATGTGATAATATAATATAAAATTCTATCAGATAAATTTATACTAAAGAATTATTGTACAGAAATATCTAATGGTAGCTGATTGTTGGCCAGGAAATTGTCCAAACCGTTTGAAAGATTATATACCAACAAAAATATTGTTATTTCATGCTGATTCTCTTGTTTTGTTTTGTTTTATTGCTCTGTTTTGTAATAGTATTGACACTTCTAATAACTTTGGTACTAATTAGTAAGTTTTGTATGCTTTTTATAGTATTTGTACTTAAATATTTTGTTTTGATTTTTCCACTTAGTTTGTGATATTTTCATGTGGTGTATTCTATTCCTATCGTATCAAAAACGTCATTTTTTAAAAGAATCCTTTTTTGGTATTGAAATGCAGGTATTTTAGGTCCATGTTATGGCCTATTTTAGTACAAAAGCATCTAAGCATGTCAAAGCAAATGTTTCTTACAGATTTTCTGTTTACAAAATGCATCTTCAGTAAATTGTTAATCATATAAGTGAGTTTTTGTGTTTTATTTTATTTTATTTTATTTTCCAAAACACAAGGATATACTAAATCAGAACACAATTCGAATGATTAGTCTCAGCCGACATTACGTCACTAATCTATTGCAGAACATCTAGACCATCACATTCAACTTCCCTCGACCTTTCGAAGAAAGCTATAAAGAACTGAAACCCGCTATGGGTAAAGAGCATTTAATTAAAGTATGGACCCAACATTGTGGAACAGATATACGCAAATCCTACTTGTTTTTAAAAAGAACACAAATAATTTAATAACTTATTTTCTGGATTTCTTGCTAATAATTATTTAGTTCTTGTGTAAATTGTATAATTTCTTAGTTAGTTTAAAGAAAGGTTTTGATAATTTCTTGTTTTCTGTATAAAGCAAAAAAGTAGTGGATGTGCGCGCTACAGAAATTCAGTACAATAAAATGATAATTTCCGACTAAGTAATCACCTTGGCATGCAAAAGGTCGAGCACATTTATTCAATTCATGCGGAAATTCTCTGCATAGCTTCTTGTGGACTTTATGGAGAGACATTTTGATAAGAAACTGCGTAAAATGGGTAAGGATTTGAATAATAATTTAGCCGTTGCTTAGACAATACGATGACAATCTTAATTTTAAGTCTTTAGACAATTGAAACGATTAAAATGGTAAAATAATATCGATGGTTATTTCCGTATAAAGAAATAATAAAACATTATAGCAATCAACTTGATAATTCTATGAACACTAGAAATACGCGAATACTATAATAATCATAACAGTAATAATAATGTAGGTTATATATATATATATATATTACCTCGCTCAAACTAGAGTACAACCACTAAAAGTGTGCAACACTTTGTACTATTTACCACTAAATAGTGTTGATTAAACAATAGAGAACAAAGGAATTTGCATAATTTAGCAGTATTTAGTGGTATTTATGTTGCACACTTTTAGTGTTTGTACTCTAGCACCTATGTGCTATTTATTTAGTGAGAATAAATAAAGATTATTATTATTATTATATTATTATGTATAAATCATGTGGTCATTTATCATTTGAAAATATATAACGAATTTTTGTACACACATTATTTATACAATTTTATAACCTACTATTTTCTACTTGATATCTTACTTTTTTTGTTAATGTGCATTTGATTACAACCCATATGTCAAAATTGCGCTTAATCTAGGGGTATGAAATGCTGAACGCTCATGTAGATCGACGGTGAACTTTTTGTCTCATTAATTCGATCGTTTCTTCGGCATTATTATGAAATGTGAGATTGCAAACCAAATGTTCCATTTTTTTAGAAAAAAAATCATATTTTAATTGAACACTATACTGATCAAAATTACAGATTAGAATGACATCAAGAAAAATTAAAAAATTAATTTGTGAGAAGTTATGAGAATTTCAAAAGTGTAAAAAAAAAACACAACGAGGCTAGCAAGGAACTGTTCACTGAACACATACAAATCTCTGTAATATTGATTCCTAATAGCTTCACTTGAATAACATTTATAGCAATAAAACTTTCCAAAAATACATATTTCTGCTTGCACTTTCTGATGGTGATGCTATTTTTTAAGATTAGAAGATTAGAATTTTTAAGAAGTCGTTTTGCATTCGGTCGAAACACGCTTGCAAGTTTCTACATGCTCCGCCATCAAAAATACTTCCACTGAGCTATTTTAAACTCGTCCAAAACGATCACTATAGATACCCAATTGCCATGCTGGTATGTGATCACGTGACTTTGGTAAATATTGTAAATATTGGGGTTCTCATTTATTGTGAGCTGTGTGTCTTCTATTATACAAGCTGGTTTCCTAGCGGGAATGATCTGCTATCATGTAAAAATTATAAAGGGAATTGTGCTATGTCAGTTGGTTTTAGAATAGAGTACCCAAGACGAAAGATTGGCGTTTTCAAAGTAAGTTTGGTTTAAGTTTTTAAATTATTTGGGGTTTAATTTTTCCCGGGAAAATTAAATTGATGGAAAATCTTAGAGTTGAAGATTTTAACTTCAATTTTTATGTATTAATTTTTTTGAATTGGGCCTTAAAAGAGGTCGAATTCATTTTATGAATATTCCTTTAAAAAAATTAAATTTTTTTACATAAAGCTTTGATAAATGAAATTCTATGAAGATGCAAAAATTTATTCAGAATTGATTTTCTAATTTGAACGTAAGAAAATATGTTTCATAATTTCTAATATCAAGTATTGAGCTGACGTTTTAATTCTTGAAGATATCGAGCTTTTCATTTTGGAGAATAATTCAGATTGATGAAACCCGGGAGCATTATTGAAATTAAATCTCCACAGTCATGCAAACTCAAAATTTATTCCAACACAATTTCGTTTCTTCGGTAATATTTTTTCAATTTTATTGCTCATCTATTTCGTATGTAGTTTTAAAATACTTCCATTATTATTCGGATTGTTACTTGAAAATATCTGAAAAATATTAGAAAAATATATTGAATATATTGAGAATGATGAGTGATGAGAAATCCCCAACAAGTTATACTGTTGTGATTCCCTCTTCTATAATTAATAGAAATGAATATTTTTCTTTCCAAATTTTCTGTGTACTTTTGTGTTCTTACCTATATTGCTCGTATTTTTTGCTAAAATGAATTCAAATTTTTAATTAAACTCGATCAAGTAGTTCCACAAAAACTGTCGAGACGGTACTACGCAAATATTTGAATAGGCTTTTAAGTAATAACAACTAAATATAGGTTTGCATATGAGATATAACTATAGCGTTCTAGATTCTAAGCCGTCGAAATTGAATTACTGACAAACATCTAATCATTTGCACCACTAGTGGAGGCACGGATGGACGGGATGCAGGTATAAATTAATTAATAACGTTGTCGTTGTTCGAACTCACATAACGGGCTTATAGATAAGATATACTTGTAAATGGAAACTAGTGAGTAAACTAGTATAGGCTGCGTCTGTGTTTGATATAGACGATAGGTAATATTATGAAATTTGTAACACCGTAAAAAATAGAAATAGAAACTAGCGAGTAAACTAGTATAGGCTGCGTCGGTGTTTGATAATATACGATAGGTAATATTATGAAATATTATGCAACACCGTAATGTTAACTCAACTTTACGTATAAACGAACTTGTAAATTTATTTTTATCTTCAACTCACTCTGTGCTCTTATCGACATGCTGAGGAGCTTTGCTATCAAATAATTTGGATTTTTAAATTGTTTAGTGCATGCAAAATTTGAGTTTCGAAGCTGAAAAAGTCATCTATATTTGTTCTGAAGGAATAGGTATTTGCTGGGGTATCAATACTTTCGCGGTAACCAAGTTGATTTAATTAGTTATCTATGGATGCTGTTTTATTTCATATCATATCATATCAATTCATATTTTCATTACAAAAATCGTCGAACAATCGAACTTTTGAAATATTTCTTCAATTTTGATTGTGTTTATTTTTCTACTACATAATAACTTTCTTATAAACAAGTACCATCGTTTTTTTTACTTCAATTTCACTTGGAATTATTTATCGTTTCTAGCCAAAACGTCCAACATTGAAAAATGCACCAGAATTAGAAATAAATGATATTCTGTTTTCTTTAAGACAACGGAATCAAATGTTCCGACAAACGAGGGCTTTTACATGTATATGTAAATTGGTTCACACCTTTGTAGAAGGAGTTAATTGTGTTTATTAGTTGGCGATAACGAGTAGAATGCCTGCGTTGGTGTTTTTAAGGAAGCAGTTGAAAAAAACAAAGGTTAACCGTCTATACACGGAATATATACCTATTGATCAGCAATACAATTAATGAAATTTGTATACCTATTTCATTGAGAAAATTAAAAGGTGGAACATTTCAATTTTTTCAATTTTTTAAAACATTTGCATTTATATCTTTGTAAGGATAATGAAACAAATAATGAGAATGCAGATTTTCGTGGGTAGAGTTGTGTCATAACTAAATAAACTGAATACGCCATACCTCTAAGAAATATACTACAGTGCAACCCTGTTAATCCGGCCACCGCAGGAGCAGCCCAAAGTGGCCGTATTAACGGGATGGCCGTATTAAGTGGGTAAATTCTATAGATAATGTATGGGCATGCATTTCGTCGGGACCTAAAAAAATGGCCGCAAATAACGGGGTGGCCGTATTAAGCGGGTGGCCGTAAGGCGGGGATTCACTGTATATTGTGGATTACTTTCTTTGTTGTCTTCTCGATCAGGGTTTCTCACTCTCTCTATATATGAGCTTTTTACGTTCCCATTACGTACAGATTAGTGAGTATATCGTTTGGAGAGACGGAAAATTTGATGGTCTATTGAAGAAGGTCCAAATATAAGGAATAAAGTGACAATTCCATTCAAACTTTCTTTGTATTCATAATAATAATAATAATAATAATAATAATAATAATAATAATAATAATAATAATAATAATAATAATAATAATAATAATAATAATAATAATAATAATAATAATTTTTTTTTTAATAATAATAATAATTTTCACAATAATATAAAAATATATAAAACTATCTAAAAAATTTACAATTTCGATTATATATAAATATACAAATTACAATGCATTCAATTTATAAAAAGGATCATCTAAGAATGTTTAACTAAATATATACACTATTACAAATCTAATTCTGATAAAACTAATACAAACAAATAATACAGATAATAATAATAATAATAATAATATAAAAAGATAGAAAAATAAATAAAAATCTAGCTTATTCGGGCAATAGCGTTATCGAGGGAGATGTCTACATTTGTAGTATCAACAGTTCTTCTTATAGACCTTGATCCTCTAAGGCATAGCAAAGCAGAATAATAATAATATATTATTAAATTATCTTAGGTAGTATTGTTATCTTAAATTATAATAATAATAATAATAATAATAATAATAATAATAATAATAATAATAATAATAATAATAATAATAATAATAATAATAATAATAATAATAATAATAATAATAATAATAATAATAATAATAATAATAAACTTTATTTACCCTACAAGATGGATCAGCTAATACATCTAGGTAAGAGCTGGTATAAAACCATGTGTATTCTATACATATTCCTTGAGTTCAACTTAATTGCGGTGAAAAAATGTCATACAAATTTACTAATATTTAAGTTTAGTAGTTTCCACCAAGAAATACAAAAGGAGGAAGCTCTATGAATGAAGCGCAGTTCCCCATCAACCTAGATTCAAATAAGACAGGAAGGAAGTTCTAACATTTGAAATAATGCTAATAATAAGACTCTTGTGTTATATAATACAGGAAGATGCAAGTAAGTGCTTACTTCCCAAACATAAATAGACATAAATAGACCAACTCGATCTAATCAAGCCTCTTTTACCCACTCGAAGTATTAATATCCCAAACGATAAGGTTTTTTTGCGCTTTATATATTATACCTGTTTAAAATTTTGATATCTGAATCTGAAATTTACCACAAATTACTAGCTGCAAATTTCGATACCTGTTTAAAATTTTGATATCTGAATCTGCATAACATTTACCACAGATTTCTAGCTGCAAATTTCTTTAAAATTTTTTTCGATACACCTATTTTTAATAAATGTTCATGGTCTGGAAATAGTATGTGATGCTCTGAGACCAATAGGAATTCTGGGAGTTCATTAAATTCCGAATGCATTGTTTTAACCACGCTTGAATGGTGCAGAATTACAGATAATAGTATTTCAGAAGTAAGCATTAATATCCAAGCGTGATTCTGTTAGTGCATTAGGAATTTAATGAGCTCCCGCAGTCCCTACTGGTCGCGTATCAATCATTTCCAGATGAAACTTAAACATGCAATAATAACAATACTACCTAAGATTTCTATATAATAATTTAATGTTTGCAACCAGTCTTATCAGTGATTTTTCTTTGAGCGAGATGTTGTTTACTAACTACATACTGCAATCTCGGCAAACACTAAAGGCCGTGTCACACTAGCGTTTTTTTCGTGCAACTTGTCTCGCGAAAGAAATTGTTGCAAGTTGCAAGAGCGTTTTTCACGTGTGACACCCCCTCGTGCAACTTGAACTTTTCATTTTTGAATGATTCAAATAGCGCGTGCAACTTGGACATTTTTTTTTAGCGAGCTAAGTTGCAACGGAAATCGCTAGTGTGACATGGTATCGTGCAACTTGCAACAATTTTTTTCGCGAGACAAGTTGCACGAAAAAAACGCTAGTGTGACACGGCCTTAAGTGAGACAACTGCTTTGGAAATGGGACATTTGTCTTATACCGTAATGCGCGTGCTTTTTGGCTTAAATTTTTTGTTAAAGCCACTCCCCCTCCCCCCACTACACAATGTTGGACTGGCAGTCATCAAGGAATCATGTTAACTGAAAACCCACATTGCATGGTGGGGGAGGGGAGGGTTATAGCGAAAATGTGTAGGTTAATGTCAAAATAGAGAAAACTGTAAAAGTGTCTCACTAGTTTTTACCAAGATTGTGGGTTATATAAAGGCACACACAGTTGATTACAATAGATGAATTGCCCTCAACCTAACTCCATACAGTCATGCTGCATTCAAATTAACCGCGCAGTCAGTAGGCATCTCCGACACAAAAACGGCTGCGGGGGAGACTAGTAGGCATCCTGTTTACTCAATTGTATTCTTCTTTATTCTTATCATTTTGTTATTCCAAGGAAATCTGAGTAACGAAAAACTTTAGCACCCCTTTAAACCAGTTAAGTTTATACTGACGTTTCGAATGGTAGTGCTTCCTCATTTTGAACGACACTCATGCCGTCTACCTGTCTTCTTGGTCGGTTTTGTTTTTCAATTTTCATCCATGAAAAAAGATAGCGGGTATTTTTCCATTTTATTTTAACTATCTATGTTAATCGTGCGTCTTTTTGAACTATTTTTCTATTAATCGTTTTGTTGCTATTTTTAACCAATGGGTGTTGTTGAATAATATCTCCCAACTGGCCTTTACTTTAATTACGCCATTGTTTCTTTCAATTAAGTAGGGTAGCAATTAACTCTATGCAGGTGTTCCCTATTCTTAGTTTTAAAGATGCAATACTTAACACATTGTTTTATCTTGTGCAGGAAATATTCATCTACATTTCAAAGGCCTTCAAAAGATGAAAAGCCATAAACAAAATTCTTCAACAGAAGAAGCTGTCGAAAAACGAAGAACATCCGCCTCGGTTGACGAAATCCGAGATCTCTACTCTGCACTTCAAGGACTTGTGCCCAGTACTTTACCGACTATCGCAATGGAAGAGAAAACTGGTACTGTTAAAATGGATTCAAAAAGAGATACTCATCTTGAGCCTTCGGTACTGATAAAGCGGTCTTCTTATCCACTTATTTCAATAACCCAGCCACAAATGGCGGGTCGAAATCGATCAAAATCGTTCGATGCTGTGATTGGTTTATCCAGTTCTTCAAGGCAGCGTATAGTACGACAAGACTCTGTTCTTAGTTACTGCCAAAGCAAACGTCTATTGAAAAATACGACAAGAACTCAAGAAGAATTGTTTACCATTGTCAAAGATTTCGATGATGTTGAAATTAATCACAAACGTGGAAGGTCACAATCCTTGGATTCACTTTTGAAAACAATAACTACATCTTCTTCGGTAGTAAATGACAATCATGTAACGTGTGACACTGTCAGAGAACAGTTAGAATTATCTAATGCCAGTGATATACGTAAAACCGGTAATTCAAACCCAGAGATTTGTAATGTTTCTTCGGAAAACGCTGACAAGATGTCAAGGCAGGATTTCGAAAATATTTTATCACCTCGTGAATGTGACGCCAAGAGCTTTTATCCCGGCAAAAAGAGACTTTCTGCTGGAGACATTTTGGAAAAACAACGCGCAAGATTCAGTGATCCACGGACACCTTACAGACGGCGATCTATAGGGGGGTCATTACTATTGAGTGCAATAGTCGGTACTTCATCGGCGCCACCAACACGAAAGGCATCACTGGGAAGTGCTTTAACACTATTAGCACGTAAAAATGAACTACAAAAATTACTGAAAAACTACCAAGATATCAAACTTAATGGAAATCAAAGGGAGAACGAAAAAGATGAAACTGATGCAGGACAACAAGTAAAGACGGGAATATCAGATGATTTAAAATCGGAAAATAAAAATGATATTCAACGTGAAGTGGAAAGGTTATTAACATCCATTGAAGAATTGAATCAAGATTCGACGGAACTAAACCTCGAGGAGGTTTTGAATAAAACAGGTGGTGTTCGTCGAGCAAGTGTTGGTACAGAGATGCATAACCTACTTGAAGCCATTCAAGAACTAATGGTGTCAGGACAAACAACACCAGCCAGCTCCACTCCTTCAGGATCGAGAAACAGTTCACGAAGAACATCACTTAACGAACCACGTCTTGGTATACAGAAAGAATCTCTTGATGACCTTGAGGCTTATTTTAAAACTAAACTCGAGGATATTAGTGAGCATGACTCAACCAAATCTTCCTCTGCTAAAAAGCTTTCTAAAACAAGTAAAGAAGTAAAAACAACTGATACAAAGTCTGCAAAGCGAGAAAGATTGGTAGCTAATGCTAACCGTCGAAATTCAGCCTCTCAGTTGGAGCTGGGTATCTCAGCGCTGAATGCAACTGGAATGCACAAAAGCAGTAGCTCTGTTGATTTACTGAAGCCAAGTGATGCGCTTCAATATCAAAGACAACAAGTTGGTGGAGAACCTCAGGATACGTCGAGAAGGCGATCCCGAACAGCAGAATCAGCTGAATACAGATTTAACATCAAATCTGCCAGTTCTTCACCACGTGAAATCTCACGATCAACAAGCACTGAGTCGCAAATTGATCGCGCACTTTGGAAAGAGGATCAAGTTATGTTTGCAAACCAAGTCAATAAGCGTTTGCAAGACTGGCTTGAGAGGGCAACATCGTTATCAATTCAAGAAGCCGAAAAACCAAACCATGATAAAAGATCAGAAGACAACCACTTTGTGATCTCTTGCAGTTCTGATAATGATACTGAGAGTAAGACCAAGAAGTCCCGATCGAGGTTTGGGATGAAGAAAGTTCTACGAAAGAAGATCAAGCGCTCTAAATCAATTCACAATTTAAGTCAACCAGAAGAGAAACAACGTGAAAAATCACCGAGGTTCAAACGTGCGAATAAGAAAGTCAAAAGATCTAAATCACTTCATAGTCTGTTAGACGTAGAGGATTCACAACCCAAACAAACAAAAGAAAAGACGAAGATATTTCGTTCTCCTCAGAGTTTGCTTAGAATTGGTCGTCAACACTTTCTAGGCCCAAAATCCTGGAAGAAGCCACAGCTTGAGTCGAAGGACAGTAAAACGACAGAATCTGACGAGAGTTTCGACGATGCCAATTCATCTTTTTCTATCAATCACAAGAGCAGCGATTCTCCTAAGACAAATCGACTTATTGATGATGTTGAACCAAAACCAAATATGCAAACCATGGGCTCCAGAAGAAGTTCTTTCCCCAGCCAAAAGGAGATCGAACTATTAGAGAATAAACGCACCTTTAATAGCAAACGCCTTTCCAAGTTTCCTGGTCACATGCCACTTTTCTACACGCCAGGAAGCAACGCAACGCTGAAGACAAGTAAAGACAACAGAAGCAACAAACAGTCGACTGACTCTATTGATGTCAACAAACATTCTAAGAGAAAGAGCTGGCTTTTTGGAAATGCCGAAGCAAAGCATGCGATATTCTACGAACAAACGAATATGCAATCCAGTGTTGCACTTGCAATCCCTCAGTGCAAATCACCGGGGCTAGATGAGGGATATATCAGGTCTCCAAGTCAAGAATGGCTGAATGATACTCCTTCCACTTCTCCTGATTTTAACGACTTCAGGGACAGGACAAAATCTACCGAGTCAGAAGACTCGGGCTGTCCCATCTAAAACTACAGTGTATAATATCAGAAACGTTTCTAGACACGTTGCTGTTACAAATATGTATTCTGGAATGTATTCTGGATTAATTCGACGAAGCAAATATTATTGCAAATATTTTGCACTAGTAAATAGAAGTGCTTTCTCACAGCAAATGTCGTAAATATCGTAAATAAACATAGATATAATAAATATATCGTAAGTAAACAAATATAGTAGTGGAATAGGAATCGTTTTGGAGAA
Organism: Metridium senile; assembly: GCA_949775045.1. Lineage (NCBI taxonomy): Eukaryota > Metazoa > Cnidaria > Anthozoa > Actiniaria > Metridiidae > Metridium > Metridium senile. The sequence goes on along the minus strand of OX459096.1, from coordinate 5,482,082 downwards.
GAAAAAAACTAATTTCTGAGTCAAAGGAGTAACTCCGATAACTGCATGAATAACGGTAAACACATCATATATTCAAACACTTGAGTATTCACTACTCATTCATTTTATTTTTTGTTGTATAAAGCAAGTAAAATTTATATTTTGATAGGCGAGTGCGACATGTATGTCTTACATTTCACGTCTAGACTAAATCAACGTTAGCTTTGGAATTAGTCGAGCACTGAGATTGAAATTGAAAGATCTCGACAATTTACCCATGCTATTGTCGAAATAGAAACCTATCAAAAGCCCTAACCTCTACGGGAGATCTCCGAAGGAACGAGATAATATTTTAAAGATTATAGGCAGTCTTATAGGTGCCTCCCCACTCGCCTTATTCCCCGCGCGACTATCAAGACCCTTCTCAGTTTTTCTCGTCCAACACTTCTCGAGGAGAGTATGGACCTGAACTCGTTTGTGCATTTCTCTACGTAAAAGGGGCTGTCCTAGTTAGCATATTAGCATTAGAATGCCGATATATTTTACGCAATAAAAAAATTAGATAATTTGGATGCATTTTATAATGATATCTAAATCAGTTGATATGAATTTAATGTTAATTTGAACTGCATCTTTAGAGATCCAAATACAAAATTTTCTTCAGAAAAGAAAACTATATCAATGTAAGATTGTAACAAATACAAATGATCGATGCTGGCATATCGTAACAATTATTGTAAATATTTTACTTTTGTGGTATGCTCATCATTTGTCAATATTACTAAAAGTAGAAATGTTTTATAAAATAAAATTGATTTTAAATTATGTGACTAACTTGATTGAAGAAAGCTGAAATAGTTTACCAAAATCAATAACATTGTGTTGATGATAATGGTGTTGATGAAAATGGTGGTGTTGGTTGTTGTGACGATGATGATGATGAAAATGATGTTGGCAATGATGTTACAGGATGATGATGATGATGACAGTCGGTATGATAATGGCTGATGGCGAATGATGGTGATGATAATTATAATGATGGTGGTGAAGATGATGATGATCATAATCATGAATGATGACGGTGATGACTATGATACTGTAGATGATGATGACAGTATGATAATCGCTGATAGCGATAATGGTGACGGTATATGATAATCAAATGATGATTATGATAATGATGATGGTGATGATAATGATGATGATGACGGGGGGCAATTATACTGCAGTTGATGATGCAACTTTCACAAGCAACAAGAACATGAACTCAACAGTAAACTCAGGGAGTAATAATGAAAAATATATAATACAGACACACAATTCTTAAACCTCTCATTATTTTATTGCACGAATTTAAAATTTATAAAGAATGTTAATAATACTGATATGGAATCTTGTAGATAAATATGAATCTAAAAAATGGTATTACAAAATTACAAAATATTTTACCTATTATTATGTTGAATACTCTATACGCTTCTATAAAAAGTTCATTAATATATTTAGAAAATATTTGAATTTGGAAAGAGATTATTGGTATAGAAAAAGTGATTAAACGTTTGTGTTTTCAAACGACTAAACAATAAAAACAACCTCAAAATCCCGCAAAAACTCACTGTACTCTTTGTTTTATTAAAAGCATTATTTGCAGATTATTCGAAAATTTCAAAATTATTTTAATAATTAAAAGGATTACAGATTATTAGATAATCTATAATGTAGACTAATCAATCATTGATGCTGCTTTGAGCGGCGAGAGTAGTCCCTTTAAGAGTGAGTTTTCGGTGCCATAGAAACGAGATGAACGGTGAGCTTGCAGGTGAAGGTCTCCGTATCATGACAAGCTGGCCTTTCGTTTCAAAATGGCGCAGAAAACTGTAAAAGGAATCTACATGTTTTTATATCTTTGTACTTATTTGATAACAACTTCTATCAATTTGAATTTTGCATTACAAGAATAAAATTTTGTAAAGGCGCGCAGAAGTATGATCATTTTTGATATGGCATATTATAAAATAACGATTGGCAGGGGCGGATCTAGGGGGTGTCCCTTCAGGCACCGAATTCCCCCTACCGCCGCAGTTACCCCTATTTTGTTTAAAACATTTAGGGACCAGTCACCCCTTAACACCTTAAGAGCCCTTCATTTGCAATTAGGACACCCCTTGACAATTTTCTGGATCTGCCCCTGATTCGAAAACACTAATTCTGATTGGTTGAGGCGCGAGCTTTTATGAGAACACACAACACGCGTGTTATGATGTTCATCAAATATGATGAACGAAAATGGCGCCATTTTAAAAAGTGGTCATACTTTTGCGCGTCGATATAAATATAAATAATTTAATAAACTCTAATAATTTATTTGGTATCAGTGACAACTGATTTTTCTGTAGCCAAAGTCGAAGTACTGACGAACCGTTGAGAACTACGTCGACGATCTTCACATTTCTGCATCTTTTTACTTCGCTTGGGTCTTGGTGTCCCGCCAACGATATCATCTGAGAACAAAATATTTATATTTAATTGTTTTTCTTTGCACAGTTTTTCTTATTCCAAAAATAATAACTTCAACCGGTTAATGTTAAAATGTATTCAAATATGAAAACAAGCTTTCGTTCAAGCTTTCGTGGTATTCCACAGGGTTGTGGATTTACACGGTTATAAAGGGTTAAACCTCGTAAGCGTATTTAATTTGATATGCACTTCGTTTACAGTCAACCGTTTCAACTGTTTGTTGATGTTTTTATCTCTTACGTACGCTGTGGTAAAATCCTAAACAATAGGCTAACGATGCTCAAGCACGAGAACTTTGAAATGGTCGATTCCTAATTCCAATAGACCTCTTTACTTCCGTATGCAAATTGCCCATTTCAGACCACGTGTCATTCCCTTGAGAATTGTTCTTTTATGATGAACGTGTTATATCATTTACATTGCCGGATTTCAAACCGTGAGGGCTGGGGCGAATCGCCTTATACTTTGCCAAACAAGATTTTATTTACATAATCAGAGAAACCTTGTCAAGCTTTACAAAATCCTGAAGTTTGGTGTTGATTGGTTTAATATTGTGTGAAATACAGCAATTCAAAAACTTGAAAATTTATGAAGAAATGTATGGAAAACCGGACAAGTTAGTCAAGTTGTCCGGTTTTTGACATTTCCCATACATTTCTTTACAAACGTCAATAGCTGTATCTCATGCAATATTAAACCAATCAACACCAAACTTCAAGGCATTGTAAAGCTAGACAATCTTTCTCTGATTATGTAAATAAAATCTTGTTTGGCAAAGTATAGGGCAATTCGCCCCAGCCCCTAACGGTTTGAAATCCGGCAATGTGAAAGAAACAATTCCCAATGATAGCACCACGTGATCTGAAATGGGACAACAAACAAGGAAGGTACGTTAAGAGGTCTATTGTACAAGATATTTCTAAAAAGTATTGTTGTTAAATTTGCTGCAAGTTGCATACTGCTCAAACTGAGCTTGAAATCTGATTTTCTTTGCAGATTTATCTGAGTATTTTCTATGAAACGCAACTGTAAATATTTTAAAACATAGCTTTATGCTACTACGCATACATCAGCGACGACCTGCAATATGCAAACAAACACACAACGTTTTTAAATGGGTTTACATACCTAGTGTATTAGTTGGCTTTTTTATCAACGTACATGTAACCACGTGACCAACCCACGTGAGTAAATACCAGAATCCTTCACGGTATTTTCTTCTAAGTAAAGGATAAAACCAAGGATTGAGGACTGAATGAAGAGAGGCAAGTCGAATAGCAGTAAAGTCTACGAATGCATTGAATTCAAACCCTCCTTGGATCATTGTCACACGAATCTGAAAGAAAAAGAAACGCTATATTATTAGATATTCAATTTATAATTCATTGTTGTGTAAGTTTGTTTCTTGTTATATGTTCGCCTCGTTTGAGACTACATGAACGGCGCCATGTTTACCACAGGAATCCCATCATTTTGTATGGGCAATAACTCTTTTTTTCCATCTGTCGAGAACATGGCTGAAAAGCAAATGCTTGAATCGTGTTGATCAATGCCACTTTAACCCTCAGTAGAGCCCGTAAGTAATTGTGGGTTAGTGCTAATATACTGAGTAATAATCCTTTACTAAAACTTATAGAGTAAATAAACCTTTTCACGGTTCTCGTCCACAACCTCAGCCTCGATAGCGTGTAATATATTCTTTACATTTTGCCTACAGCTCACGTTAATTTAAGGAATATACACATTATCAAACAATTGAAACACTTTTTTATTATATATTATTATATTACTTTAAAATTCCATGGACTGTAGTCAAATTCTAAAGAATATATTTCACGCTATCGAGACTGAGGTTGTTCGATGAGAAAAGTGAAAAGATCTATTCTTGGCCAGTAGTAATCGGCCTTTGCTCAACAAAAGGCCCTAGTCGTGTTTTTGCTATGTACGTGTGAATGGAATTAACTGGAATCTAGTCATTATGGTTAAAAGTATTGAATACAGCTTAGGTGTCAACCGCAGAAAAACAAAACAATTGATGAAAATCATGACCCGCGCTATCACGATGTTTTGAAACTTCCCTAAAGCAATGTTTTAAGACAATTTACTACTCTCATTTCGTTCCGATGCGCGTCCCCAAACAGGTGCAACTTTAGAGGAACGTTTTAGTGAAGTCAATACAACTTTTTTTTTAAATCCGGTGACCAAGAACGTCCATATAAAACGGATCATTGGCGAGTGAGTTTTCTGGGTGGTTTTCATATCAATTGTTCGTTTCGGATCAACACTTTTTCAAGCAGGTGTAGCTTTACAGCTTCTTGAAAATCGTTGACCCCGAACGTCCATATAACGAAAATCTTGAGTTTTCTGGGTGATTTTCAACTGTTCGTTTTCAGATCAACACGTACTTTTTCAAACAGGTGCATTCAGTGACATAAATAAAAGAAAGACTTACCAAAAATAGACTCCAGCATCCCACAAATGCAATGGCAGCCACACAGCTTATCTTAGCAAACTGCATCTCCATTTCAACCTGTGCGTTGTTGGTGTGCTTGACCGGTCTATTAGATGGCGCGCTTTCCTTGTCTCCCAATGTACTATCATTCTGAACCCTCCTCATAAGCCTCCATGTAAGAACCACGACTCCCAAATTACAAAAAACTATTGTCAACATTGCTATGCTAAGTAAAGTCATATAAATGTAGAGTAGAGCTTTACCGTCAACTGTTTCAGCGCCCCATTCGAACAGGCAAAACGTGCCAGGAAAATGTAGCACGTTGCGGCCTACACCGAAGGCGGGAAGAAGAGATATAGTTAGTCCTGCAGTCCCTACACCTATTGCAGTTACTTTGACCTTTTCTTTGTCGTACGTTATATAGCGCTCATAGCAGAATGGCTTATGAAGGGCTAATAGACGGTCTATACTCATCATTAAGACTAGAGTTATTGAGACGCCGTATAGTAATGTTATTACTGTGCCTTGGAAGTCACATCCTACATAGTCTCCTACATAGAAACCTATAAAATACTTTATCAAAGACTGCGGGTAAATTAGAGGAAATGTAAGCAAGTCCGTCCATGCTAGAAACAGGATTAAAATAGTTGGGACATTCCTCCGATAACGTAGAATCCTGTAGGTTATTATCAAGACGAATATATTACCAACAAAGCCTATAGTACCAGACAGAAGTAGAGTGAATCCACCGGCGAGGAACTGGTCGTTATTAAACGCTTCTTGCCCAAATTCACGCTGATTCATCACAGATAGTCCTACTTTAATCGTATCCTATTGGAATTACAGAACCAGGTGGCGCTTAGCATTGATGAGCAGTAGATTCCTTCATGTTTTCATCTTGTGGAAACAGTAATGGCGGACTTGTAAACAACCGTATTTTATGGACACATCTCAAATGCTGAAACTCATCAACGGTTTAAATGTCCCAAGAATATTTTACCATGCAGTGTCTTGATAAAATTATTTACGCTTTTGTTCTCCGGCCGTATTTTTTTCCAGAGTATTTTTCTCGCTATTTTCTTTGTTTGTATCCGTGCTGAGAGCGCTAGCTTTATCATTTAATCATACCCAAACAAGTCCTATAGGGCGTATTCCAAGTTCTATTTTCTTATTTCCACGTTTAGTCATGACCTGATAACAAATTAGCGTTTATGTCAACTAAAATCATCAATGAGTGTTCGTTAGCCAATCAGATTGCTTGCTCTTGTAGCACCATTTCGCATGACCAGGCTCGGCGCGCCACCAGTTACAGGTAGAAACGACGCCGTCGGAAACTGGCGCAAAAACACACAAGCACAAACACACCAAAATGTTTCCAATGTTTAACTGGAACTTTTTGAAGAGAATTTATATGGAAAGTTTTTATTTAAATCAATAAAAGTTATAATTCAAATCAAGACTGTATTTCGGATCTTTCATTGAACCTAATATACATTTGGAAAGACGTAGTTGTAAGCAGAAACACACGGTATTCAATAACCGATAATGAATTTGGTGTTATATGTTTCTTTGGAAATTATTGGAATATGTGCATATGAATTATTATAATTGTAGTTGTTGGAATCTACATTTTTAAGAACAGTTTTGGCGAGAAAGATGTTCCTCTTGAGAGATTCGATTTTTCATTGAAGATCCCGGCGTTACTGGTGAAAACACATACTGGAAAAAGAATAAATATTGTTTTCAAGTGTTGAATGAAAACAATAATATCTATAATAGTACTTTTTATAAAGAATAAATAACAAGTCAACATGCCTTAAACTCTATTCAAAGATGTTTATGATAAAGTTTTTAAAGGAGGAATAAATAGATATAATGTGTGTATAATAATATGTTTTAATGTTGATGAGTTATATATATATATAATAGATATGTGTTTTCATTAGGCTTTCGTGATGTTTTAAAAGTTAAAACATATAAAGAAATTATATCTTTATGTAATAGCTGCCTTCACACTAGAATACCGGTACGACAAATTGTCTGGGCATGCAGAAAAATATACTATGACGGACAAGTCGTCTGGTGTGAAAACTGCGGGTTGAACACAATTTGAGACAAAAAATCGTCAAAATGTGTTGAAATCATAAGATTTATAAACGATCAAATTTACGGTCGATTTGCCCATCGGGACAATTTCCCCGTCCTCTAATGTGAAAGGGACAATTTCATAAAACGTTGAAAAATGGATACAATTTTCCTTATTCCGTAACAAATCCCCCAATGAACTGTAAAGCGCATGCTCTTTACTGCATTCTGCTGAGATAAAGCATGGACTGTTCGTATTTGGCCTTGTTTATCACGGGCCGCCATATTGGTTGAAACAGTAGGTTTTGAATCCCTTGCTTTCATGCCTTTTCACATCGTTGCAAACAAAGGTTTTCTCTCATAGGAATAAACATGGCCGCCGTATGATAAAAGCCCATGATACTGGTTCTGCCCCATGGGAGAGGGGGAAGGAGATGGGTCGGGAGGAGGGAGTTGCATATGGTCAAGTATTAGGTAATATACAATATCACTCTGTTCATTATATACAGGGGAGTGGGATAAAGAGAAAGTGTCTCAATACAACACGTTTTAACAATGTTGAAATAGTTTAAAAGCGTTTAAACATTGCCATTCAACAAAATCGAACGGGCCTTAACCTCTAGTGTAATTTAATTTAGAGGGTTTTTTTTAACCCACATCCCATGAGCGAATTGATTAGAAATAAGATTTATTATGAACACTTTGTGTATTTGAGGTTTATAATATGAACAAAAGAACAAAGTCAAGTGTTCCCGGTTCGAGTATCCTCTCTGTAATTTCACATGAATGGTGAGAGGAATTGTGGTAGAAAGGGAAGGAATGGGAAAACACTGACACAAGCACATTGGAGTTTCTCCATTGATTTAATAAAGAATGCATTGTTTACACGACATTTTACATGGCTTTAAATTAAACTAATAAATAACAAACGATTTAAAATACTTTAAAACTTACTAAAGGAATTGTGTTTTCAATTAAATTACAATAAGCTTAAAACTTCTAAAAAACTACTTATTTGATTACATCTATTGTGGAAATTCTGCCAACACTAAAAAAGTATTTTCTCTTGTCGCCAATTGGTTAACAGTTATTGCCGAAAGTCAAAATGTAGATAAATGAATAACCAAGACAAAGTCGAGGTTTTTAATCACAGAGTCTGATTTTCTATAATCACTTGCGTTTTCAACTAACAACTATGATATTCGATCCTTTGAAATTTTTAAAATTTCAAAGTACGAATAGTTTACCTGTCAGAATAAGAATTTGCAGTATGTTTACTTGATGCGAACCCGTGCAATTGAAAACCCAGTGTGTTTTGCTAAAAATATGTGCTTGCAGATTATCAAGGACGTAAATATGATAAAATTATGCACGAGTTAGTTATATAAGGAATACCACAAATTTTCCACACTATTGACCTTTCTCACGAAGCAGCCAATCAGATGCAAATGCCCAGCAAGCCTCGCTTTGACTAAGACCCACTGCCACTTACCAGCATGCTTTGCGTTGTTTATTTTGATTTGAGTGTTAAGTCGTATTATGCGAAAACAAATAAAACAAAACGCTAAACGATTTCTTAAGAGCGTAAATACCCATTCAGATCGTAAACGTTATCAAAATGTCTGAATGTGCGATTTTCATGGTCCACAAAATTCAGTCTTTCGCGCGGTGCATGCTGGTAAGTACCCATTGGTGTCTAATAAAACAAAAGCACCATGAGTGAAAGCGAGGCTTGTCGGGCATTTACACACGATTCAATGCTTCGTGAGAAGTGTCTATCCATATAAGGAATGGCTATTTTTTTCTAATGAACATATTCCAGGTGATGTTGCGCGCGCACTTCCGGCTAGTAAAAGCCAATCAAAAGCATTTTTGTCGCATCGCCAACAGTTCCAAGATGGCGTCGTTCGGGAGAGTTGTTGCCCGTGTTAACAGTCTATAAATAGGTCCTTAACCTAAATTAACATTAACAAATTCTGTGTAACTTGGCCAGCAAAAGATACCTGCTGCTCTATCAGCAATAAAAAAGAATAAAAACAAAACACAAATACTAAAAGTAACCGAAATTGTTTTGGATTCGAGGCGCCATTTTGGAACTGTTCATTTTGACGAACAATCCTTTGCGCGCTTCGAAGCGAGATCACCTGGTTAAGAACGCTTCTACTTTTGCTATTGACCTTATAAGGAATGGCCTCCATCAACCCGACACCGACTAAATAAGAAATGTAACAACGATCGTATATTAGTGCTTTTAACCTTATAAGGACAGTCTACTTATATATGTCCAAATCAGTCACCTTAAAGATTATTAAAAAATTAATTAACAAAAACTAATTGCCTTAAGAATTATAAAACTATATAAAACTTAATACTAAAAATTACGGTGAGTAACTAAATAATCAGTATCGTCAGGGCATACACTGTTGGTTAAATCATGGTTTTACTATTAACACAACCTATAGACTTAGGGGCTGTTTAGATGAAAGCGAGTTGTCCCTTCTAGCCGGGATAACTCTTTTGTTTTGTTTTCCCCGGGGGACTCAAAACAATAGAGTTATCCCGGCTAGCAGGGACAACTTGCCTTCATATAAACAGCCCCTAAATCCTGGGTTGGTTCTAGCCAATGTTTGACTATTAATAAAACCCATAGACTTTATACTGGGTTGGTGCTACCCAATGTTTAACTATTAATAAAACCCACAGACTTAATACTGGGTTGGTGCTACCCAATGTTTAACTATTAATAAAACCCATAGAATTAATACTGGGTTGGTGCTACCCAATGTTTAACTATTAAAAATTATAATATAGTTTGATTATAACGCGCGCTCTGATTGGTCCAAAACCGTGGTTTATTACACCGATAAACCACGGTTTTGGAGAGTTTCGAAGGAACAGCGAAAAAGTTGTTGTTTGCTCCCTGTTCACTTTTGAAAAATGGCGTTCAAAATGTCGAGTAAATATTTTCTTTTTGTTAAAAAGCTGATATAAACAAATTAAAAACAACAAAAACACTCAATGCATCACATAAACAGAACAGGTAGTTCTAAAAGTCACTTTTATTGTTGAATAAGAGCGAAAAAAGATCAAAAAAGTGTATATTTGACAGTTTTGTTTTTGAATTAAAAAGAAAGAGTACATTTTTAAATGTATTAAAATACGCTACGCTGGAGGCATAAAATACTCGTAGACGTTACAAAACAGCAAGCAAAAAGTACAAAAAAGCAGCCTAATTAGGTTATTGATGTCAAAGGATAAAGTAAGATATCTGTTCAGTGAAGAAAGTGAAGTTAAATTTCACAATGCAAACCAAGCGAATGACACGGCATCCAACGGACAAAGCTAGTTTAGCACACAAATTATCCACTTGAATAAATAAGCTTGCAAAAACAGATGCTTTACGATATAACTATAGTCAATATCTTAAGTATTCATCAATGCATTTATTTAATAACTGACCAACGGCGAATACATCTTTTTTTGTTCAAAGCAGGATTACCTGACTATCATGGCGATTTTTGTTCGTCCGAATTCAGCGGTGAATCTAACTTGATTGAAAAATGTCCAAGCAATCCTCAACTCAAACCAGCCACATAATGTCGATGTCAGTAGTGAGTAAATATCATCTGCTTGAGGTTAAACGATGTCTAGATTTGTTTGTTAGTCAATAAATCCTTCATTATTACGATCAAAATCATCGGGGATTTCCCAACAAGAACCGGCCAACAAACATGTTATTGACAACAAACTCGATCGTTTCATTAGCTTGCAAGCTACATTGATCCATAGAGCTTTGATTTGAAGCATTCTCCACTTGTATCTACCATATTCTCCCAAAAGTTTTAAAAAGAATGTAATATTTTCATGAAAACATAACCCGCAGAATATAATGTTATAGCTTTGAAAGTTGTGAAAGATTTGTACATTTGTGCTTATAACAAGCGATTTGATTGGATGGTTGAGAATTCTCAGGAGAATTGATTTGTTCATCAGCAAAATGAAAAAAAATTACTTCTTTTAATTCGTTTTTATTTCGTTTTTGAAACACTTTCTATATTATAAAAGCAATAAACGAGCAATTTCCGTGGTTTATCGGTGTAATAAACCACTTGGGATGTTGGGAGAACACTCAAAAAGGCCGAGGCCCGGAGGCTCGAGATTTTCTTAGGCCTTTTTTCGTGTTCTCCCAACATCCCGCGTGGTTTATTACACCGATAAACCACGGAAATCGCTCGTTTATTGCTTCAATAACCCATAGCGTTAATACTGCGTTGGTACTAGCCGATGTTTAACTATTACATAAAACCCATAGCGTTAATACTGGGTTGGTGCTAGCCGATGTTTAACTATTACATAAAACCTAGAATTTATACTGGGTTTGTGCTTATCAAACTTTGAGCAACCGGTCAAGTAATGATACATTCGACTGGTGTTAATCAATCTTTCCCTTATCAACTAACGCTATTTAAGGTAAGAAACACACAAAAAATGCTTCAACTATTAACAATATGATGAGTATCATTAAATACATCCCCCTCGACGTGTCCAAAGTCGTCATCGTCCTCCTCCTCAAGCCTACTCATAGGTTTGTTTCTAGCCAGGGTACCGTAGTATTTATACTTGAAATCACGATGTTTGTAGAAATAGTACCCAGCCACTATCAACAGCGCAACAATTACCACTACCCCTACCCCTATTAGTACTTTATTGACTGTTTGTTGGACTTTGATGATTCTCTTCACATGGAAAAGGTGATTTGAATCATCATTGGAGCAATTGATAAAGGTTTCTCCTACCTCCATGCCATCTAACACACCCCAGCAAGCGACATTACGTGTCAGAGTGACACGAGCGGTTCCATTGATGCAAGGATGGGTAACTTTCTCCAGTTCTCCTTTTCGACACTTTGGACATGCGTACAACGACTTCCATTTGAAGTAGTAGTTGCAGGGAGATCTAAAGATTGAAGTGTGGTTGTTCTCAGGCCCCGGACTTCCAACACCAGCATTGACGTCACATGTCAGGTCGATGGTTGAGTTGAACCTTTTGTCTGATAAGATAAAAATGTGAATTAGGGGTGGACCATTTGACTTTTGAGGGGGGCCGTGCAGGAATTTTTATTCGAAATCACCCCCCCCCCCCCCTCAAGAGTTAAATGGTCCACCCCTTAGTAGGATCTTATTGAAAAAATGACCAATTAGATAGATGGAGAGTTGATTTAGGTAAAGCACTGCAGCCATGACTTGGCTAGTGTAAATATAAAGGTACAATAGATTCAATTTGCAACGATAGCGTATACGAAATAAAATCACAAGAATATTTTTTTTCCATTATAAAACGGTCGCAAAACGAACAGAGATGCAAAGAAATACAAAAAACAAACAGTAAAATCACGAACAGAAAATAAACAGACAAAACAAACAAATCAACACAAACAAACATCATAGCATGAACAGTTGGAGTCGTTTGCTCTGCTTTTTCAGCTGTGACTAAAGGGGAGTGATTATCACCACCTGTTTCTATACAGTGGAACCCCGTTAATCCGGCCACCGAAGGGACAGCCTAAAGTGGCCGTATTAACGGGTTGGCCGTATTAAGCGTGTACATTTTGTACAAAATGTATGGGCATGCATTTCGTTGGGACCTAAAAAACTGGCCGCAATAACGGGGTGGCCGTTTTAAGCGGGTGGCTGTAAGGCGGGGTTCCACTGTACCTCCACACTAATAGCGTAGCGCTTGAATGACGTCACAAATGGAGACAAAGGCCTAACTCGGACAAACAAACTTTTATTTAACTTTCAGCAGACTATTTTTAATGCCGATCGAAGCAAATCTTTGTTTAATCACGTTGTTATTCTAATTTCAGCAGGAAATGATAAGATCGGTTCATATATTGCTCAACACAGAAAAACTGAAAACAATGTTTGTCCGAGTCTTAGAGCTATTTTTAGCATTCCTGCGCTGTACTATTGAAAGGTCAGAAAAACCCAAAATCACAATTTGCGAGTCGCGATGCAGCGTTTTCGTCTTTAGTTTTTACTTACTCGGCTTCCGGCAGATATCACCGTGAAGAAGTTCCACAATGACACCAGTATAAGGGTCCTTCTTGGCTTTAAAACCAATCACACGGCCGATGCTGGTATCTCGGCGATTCCACCAATTATTAAGACAGCCCATGACCGGTAGACTCTCGCGTGGACTGAGACCGGTCTTGCGAGTCGTACACGAACTGTTATCATGTTGTGTTGTGCAGAGGTTAAGGTAGAACCTTGGCCTGTAAGGAGGCCAGATGGAGAGTCGAACTGGCGATGTTCTGCGATCACGTATTTTACTGAATTGCTCTGGCTCTGGTGGAGTATCTTGTTGGTAGCTCAACACGGTGAACATAGAGCCGTTGACGCGCGAGAGACGTGAAAAATCGTATTTTATCCCTGTATTACCAACGGTAAACATACATCCGCTATTGGTACAGCCATCTCGTGTGGGTAAACTGGTTGTGGTGGCACCACATGACAAACACTCGCCGCTACCGGGCTGAAAATATCAACATGAAACATTTAAAAATCATTATAAAGGTTATCAATACATTATTGTAGCTTACTGACGTTTCAAAGATGAATTATGTTTGTCTATAGATTCCTCCGCAGTCATCTCTTATATCTGTTTTCTCCGTGTTTTTCTCTTCTCCTAACTCGTCCTCAGTTCTTCCCTGCTAAATATTTCAACACAGGAATCCCAATCGCATCAACAAAGGAATCCCTAAGGAGTAGCCTGCGGAGGAGGCTAGTTTGTCTGTACACCGTATAAAATTAGTTCAAATCACTGAGGTTACGGACATTCAGCTTTGTCCATAACTTACTAAAAAAGACTTGTGAAGATCAGTGAAACTAGAAGATCCGTGCTGACACCAACGGACATTCAGCTTTGTCCATAACTTACTATAAAAGACTTGTGAAGATCAGTGAAACTAGAAGATCCGTGCTGACACCAACGGAGAGATGAATAAGATGGTCCGAAATCAGATCGAAGTATTTTCAAACACACTTTTCTTTTCCAGTCGCATGGAAATAAAAATGTTTGGACCAAGATTTCTGTTTCCCTTTTATGTTTTATGTTATTTCAAGGGTTTATTTGGGATCTTTTGGAATGGAATTGAACCTATACGCTCTCCACTAAGCCTAGTAAATGCTTGTTAAAGTAAGCGATAGGTAATAAAATGAAATTTGTAACACCGTACAAAATGTTAACTTAACTTTACTGACCCTTCGTCGGTGTAAAAGTAAATTGTTTAAGTAATGAAGACACGACAATGCGCAACTTTCTGTTCATCCAATTCTGACTCACTTCATCGATTTGTCGTTTCATTTTCTGTAAATTCGGGCTCAAATTGAAACGGCAAAGCCATTCTTTCGGTGTCTAATTTGTTGTTTTGATAGCTGGGATAAGAGCGCAACGAACTCGACGACAACGACCTGACGTCTTCAGAACAAGTGACAAAAAATCACAGGAAGCCCAAAACCTGTTTTTATCGAAATTCAAATCGCATTTTCGGTGGGAAAAAAAATATTTGATGGGAATTTTGGTAATGTTTTTGAAATCATCATTATCTTTTACATAAAATAAGTTCAAGTCTAAAAGTATCTGAGGGTCCGTTTATACTCACCGAATCTGCGAAGTATCCTTCTTTGCAGGGAATACAAGCACTTGCACCGCTTTTACTATACGTTCCTTTGGGGCAAATCTTACAGTCAGAATTATCAGAGAAGCTTTGGTACCCAGGGTCACACGGTGTACAGGATAATGCCGACCCACCATCAACACCAACGATACTGATATTATGAACCTTGGCTTCGAAGGCAGCAGAGACTGACTTGAGATCGTCTGCTTGGCTAAATACCCATCTGAAATAACAAAAATTTTACATTACACGATGGACAAAGACGATCTACACCACAGGCAGCCCAACTAGTCTATCTGATGAAGTTTTTAAAGCGAACAATTTTTTTCACCGCACGCCGAAAAAGGTCTTGAGCTAGCGGCTGGGTTTCCTGTGTTGGTTGGTTTGTCCAAAATCCAAATTTGAAGAAAATTGTATTTGTGCCAAACTTTCTACCCCCTACGACATTTTCAGTTTTCGACAAGAATCGGAACCGGAACAAGAACCTGAGTGGTAAATTAGAGTATTGAAAGCACCACATTATGTTAAATTCCATGTCTTACGTACCTAAATTAGTAAGAGCCTTTCTTGAGTGGATACACATGACACACTTAGTTATACCCAACCCAAACCACAGGAACCCCGAGTGGTAAAAGCACCACATTATGTTAAATTCCATGTCTTACGTACGGCCTAAATTGGTAAGATCCTTTCTTGAGTGGATACACATGACACACTTAGTTATACCCAAACCCAAACCACAGGAACCCCGAGTGGTAAAAGCACCACATTATGTTAAATTCCATGTCTTACGTACCTAAATTGGTAAGAGCCTTTCTTGAGTGGATATGTGTGAGATACTAGGCTACCATCACGACGTCTTTCATGTCTGTGCACGTATCTTCCTTTGGGTTTGGTACAATTCACTTGATCAACTACACTCCCTTCAAGACTCACTTGAAACACAAGGTTACAGTATTGAATGTCAACCAGGTGGTTACCTGGGATACGGCTTTTAGGCTGCGACATATTACATAGCACAGAACAATTAAATGCAATATATGCTATGTTGGACGTGATGTTATACGTGTCTGACTGAAGGTATGAATCGACATCACCAACAACACGGGGAGTACGAACGTGATCACCACTTGAGATCCAACCACTCTGAAAAAGGAATCGTTTCATATCATGAAAATCTGAACTTAATTCAAGCATTACTGGTGCTGAAGGAGTCTCTTCAGTGCGTGTGTTTCAAATATATTATCATATATACATCATTATTGGTATTCGCCAATATCACCATCTTTATCATTACCATATTCACCCCTACCATCATTACAACCACCATCATTATTAGCACAAACATCATTACCATAATCACCATCAACATAATCAATACCATCACCATCATCATCACCACCATCACCATCACGATCATCATTACCATAATCACCATCAACATAATCAATACCATCATCATCATCATCACCACCATCATCATCACGATCATCATTACCATAATCACCATCAACATAATCAATACCATCACCATCATCATCACCACCATCATCATCACGATCATCATTACCATAATCACCATCAACATAATCAATACCATCATCACCATCATCACCACCATCATCATCACGATCATCATTACCATAATCACCATCAACATAATCAATACCATCATCATCATCATCACCACCATCACCATCACGATCATCATTACCATAATCACCATCAACATAATCAATACCATCATCATCATCATCACCACCATCACCATCACGATCATCATTACCATAATCACCATCAACATAATCAATACCATCATCATCATCATCACCACCATCACCATCACGATCATCATTACCATAATCACCATCAACATAATCAATACCATCATCACCATCATTGTCATAGCAACCATGACCATCATTTAGTGTCATTGCCACCATCACCATCACGATCATCATTATCACAATCACCATCAACATAATCAATACCACCATCATTATCATCGCCACCATCACCAACACCATCATCATAATTATAACAATCATCATTACTATCATGAATCATCACCATCATCTTTAAAATCATCATCATCATTACGATGATCATCACAATCATCATTATCATAAACATCGTCATCACAATCATCCATCGATATAATACCATCAAAACAATAATAAAAATCCCATCATCCCAGCACCACAACCATTAATATAGTAATAAAAATCAACATCATCATTACCTTGCTAGGGCAATCACCAGCACAGTTTGCACTAAATCCTTCCGGTAATGACCCTTTGTCCCACCAGAAGTAGTGCTTTCCCTTCAGAGCAACATGACCACTTGGACACTTAACACAATTCTGACCGTCTTTACTCATCTGTCCCTTGGAGCAAGGTCGACATAATGCAGTTGGGTGCACAGGATTTAATTCCAAGCCTGGCTGACATCTACAAGGGACTTCCTTGGCTTTTAAAACTTTCTTTGGTGGTATGCACATTAGGTGGGATTTTTTGTCAACTGAATAGAATGACACAAAAAGGTTGAGTATGAAGCCGATATTTAGCCTTATTTAATATACACCTAATAGCAATTACATTGTCATATAAAATAAATAAATTAAAAAAATAGGAATTAATTAAAAGATAAAAGCAGAGTACTCAAGCTGAACTTCTTCTTTTGTTTTTAATTAATTCCTATTTTGTAATTTTCTATTTTATATGACAATGTTCTTGCAATAAGGTGTAGAAGCCTGAGCTTTTGCTTTTCGAAAAAAGCTTTTATCTTTATGAAATACTCGGGATTGTCTAAATATACTCATCATTGTTCACGATCATTATCTACATCATCACCATGAACATAATAAACATCATCACAAATCCCATCATCGTCACCACCTCTGCCATCATTATAATTATCACCATCATCAATTGCAACATCACCATAGCAAACATTACCACTACCAACACCACCTCTGTCATCAATGTAAATAACACTGACTATATCACCAATCACTTCAATATAACTGTTACTGATCTCCATCGTCATCAATCACACCACCATTGCTATAACTTCACCAACATCGTGATCACCATCATCTATATCATCACCACCAACATTTTCATCATCATCATCAATTACTTTGTTGATCATCAACTTCTACATCATCGTCATCACCATCATTATCACCACCAACATCATCATTATCCCTTCCACCATCAATTACACCAAAAGACTTACAATCAAACTATACTAATCTACTATCACCACCACTAACATCACCATCTTCATCACTGTCATCATCACCAGTTATACCATCATTATCACCATATATTTCAACATCACCATTACTATCACCACCACCACCATCATCATTACTATCACCACCACCAATATCATCTTTATCACTGTCATCATCACCAGTTATACCATCATTATCACCATATATTTCAACATCACCATTACTATCACCACCACCACCATCATCATTACTATCACCACCACTAACATCACCATCTTCATCACTGTCATCATCACCAGTTATACCATCATTATCACCATTTACTTCAACATCATCATTACTATCACCACCAACATCATCACCACTATCACCACCACCACCATCATCACCACTATCACTTCCACCAACATCATCATCTTTATCAGTGTCACCATCATCAATAATGCTATTTTTACTTTTACCACCAACATCATCATCATCTCCACTATCACTTCTACCACCATCATCACCTCTATCATTTCCACCAACATCATCATCTCAATCAGTCATCATCATCAATAACTCTATTTTCACGTTCACCAACAGCACCAACATTGTCACCATTATCACTTCCACCAACATCATCATCTTTATCAGTGTCATCATCATCAATAACTCTATTTTTACTTTTAACACCAACATCATCATCATCTCCACTATCACTTCTACCACCATCATCATCATCTTTATCATCATCATCAATCACTCTATTATCACAGATATAATAAAGTTCAACTTACTAGTAACAGTGGCATATTCAGGTTTGGCAAGTCTTGTAAATATTGAACTATCCTTATGTTTTTTGCAATTGCGAATACTTTCAGGGGCGATAATGAGATCGTCATTAGTACAATTGAACATTGGAATACAAACAGCTGCACCAGGCATGGAGTAACTTTGTTTGGGACAGTCTGAACAACTTTGTTGTCCTGTGAAGTAATCATCAAATAATACATTGATTTATAGAACATCAGTTATATATACCCAAGAAAGTGAGTCACCTGTGAAAAGCAAGCAAGCTAGTAGTGCAAAGGATCATGGATCAATTCAGAAAACCAAATGGATCATAGATGATGTATCAGAAATACCGTATGCAATTATGAAAACAATGCCATTACCATATATGGTCTTGTAGGTGAGAAGTAACAAAAGGCTTTGATTACCGTGCAAGATTTTTTTCTTTTTTTTAACAGGTTGAGATTGCAACTGAACAATAGGCATATCTTTGATACGAGTTCAGAACACTAAAACCTTTCTTGTTGTCAAATACGTCAACATGGCCATTTCTCAATAACACATTGACAAGTGTAGCAATGTGGCCATGAAATCCCTGTGTTCTATAAGGTTTACATATAGTCCTCTGTGCTACTAGGTTTTCAGTTCACAGGTGAGAAAGGTTTTTGGAAAGGTTGTATATTAAATATCATATTTTATTATATGGATAGTAGTGTTTTACCGGAAACTAAAACACTCGTATTTTCCAGATTTTCACTAGTGAAGATATGAAAAAGTTATGTACCAAAAAGTCCCGGATGTACGTACGTGTCAAATCAAAACAACTTTCCTGCCCATTTCTCGTCGCTTGTTCGCTGAATTAAACATGGTTTCAAGTAAAACACTACTATCCATATAATAAAAAGAACATTACACGGTGGCTTGAAGATATGAATTTTATTTTCTCGTGGTAAAAACAACATTTTACTCGTTCGCTGTGCTCACTCATAAAATATTGTTTTCACCACTCGAAAATAACATTCATATCTTCGCGCCACGGTGTAATATCCTCTCTATATATTTTTAGGATTCTTAAGATAGTCATATATTCATAATAGACAGTAATTTATTTTATGTCTTCAGTGTACACCGAATCGAAATATGACGGCCAATTTGAATAACAATTCTTCTTGACTGTCCAGCCTCACATACATGTGAAAACTCTATTGTTTTCCAATGTGAACACGAGGCTAGACAGTCAAGAAGAATAAGAGTACGCCATTTTTCGATTTGGTGTATATTCATATTTATATCTATGTATTCAGTATATGTTAAGAGGGCCACAGGGTCATCAGTTACAAGTAAAACTGTCACATGCTACCCTCATTAAATAAAGTCTATTCATTCATTCACTATCACTAGCACCAACAACATGATTACCAACACCATCATTGTCATTGAGGTTATTATTCGCCAATATTCAAAGTCTGAATTAAATAATTGTTTTTGAATATGCACACAGGTGATTATGAAAATATAAATAGACATTTTTGAAGAAAAGCTATGAATATTTTAATATTAAGTGAGCAAAGTGATGTAAGTGATAATCGAAAACACTTTTATGTTACACATAATATCTTGGCATGCATATTTTCACTAATAAGGTTTAGTGTATCTAGTAAGCATGGAATTATAGAAAATCGTGTACTGTAATTGGTCGAGAAATTTACACAATTTCTCCATAGTCACTTTTGCAAACTTTTAGAAATAAGAAATCAACAGTTTTTCTTCAAAAAATGCTTGTCAGTTTTACTTTTTGAAATAATCACTTTTGTATTTAATATATCAAAATAATTATCCACCTCAGGCTCAGTGAATACTGGTGAATAACAACGTTGTACGAATGGTGAAAAGCGCTAAAAAAATTATAAAATAATAATAATAATAATAATAATAAAATCTATAAAAAACCTATGCAGTGGATAACTTTTATCCACGGATAACTTTATCCACCCTTGGTAAAACCGTCCCTGGACTCTATCTCAGTTATTATCCACGTCAAATAATATTAAATTGTTAATAATAATAACCGATAATAATAAAAGATAGTAACTTAGTCCTACCAGCTTTTGGTTGTTGTTTAAAGTAATCACATTTTTTACAGCTTGAAGCTCCATCAGAATCAGAATATGATCCAGGAGGACATGGCTTGCACTTTGTATTGGGATCTGATGTTCCAACCTGTACAATACAAATAATTGATCAGTTATATATCAGTTATTAATACTTAAAAGTAATGTCAGTAATAACAGTTGAAATATAAAGATAATAATATAATAATAATAATATGCCTCATTTATATAGTGCTAAATCTCTCAAATAGCTCATAGCTCTTATAGGACTGCTGAAAACCAGCAGCTTACAATCATGAGTGTTGTTAGTGAATGCCTCCGAGGCCTGACTGTTGTACTGGGAGATAATCCCCTACTCTTTGCGAATAGCACAACAGGATCTTTAACAACCACCTATATAGGATTAGAGTGAAAGCAGATGAGACCTCCAACTTTATGTCCTTATTCGAGAAGACAAGGCACATAGAGAGTAATCAAACCAGGAATCAAACCCAGAATAGTAGACCCAGAATCCGATCCACTGACCATCACACCTCTCATAAAAAAGTCTGATTCATCACAGTCTGAGTCTGATTTAATAGTAATAATGTATAATAATTTATAAAGAACGGTTTTTGTTTGAACTGTATAAAATAGCTTCTTCCTAAAAGTCTGTAAAACCTAGCCAATTCTCTGTTTTCATGTGACATCATCAAAACGCTAAAAAAGATGTGTTTGAAAGACATTATTCCTGAAAATTTGTTTGTTGATTAAACTTTTCACCTCTTAAGCGTTTTAGTTTCAGTTAAATTGTAATTTCGACAACTGGACCTTTGTCTGCCATGCCATGTTGGTGTACACAAGCTATATAGTACACCAACATGGCAGCTCCATCATTCTTACAAAAAAAATAGCATATGAAATTGTTCATATCTTGTAAGCAAAATCTCAGTTTGACTTGAATTTTTGCAGAATTACATAGTTTTACTCACTCTTTCATGTGAAACTACTTTTATCATGTTTAGGTCTCTGAAACAGCCTGAAATATTTTTTTTGATGATGTCAATGAAAACCAAGAATATTACATAATTATGTACACATATTGTAATACACAGTTTGACACATGGCACTGCTTCTATGAACATTAATTAATCTCTTGATAATGCCTTTAGAACAGACATTTTTGTGAGTTTTTTGTACAGTTTTCTGTGTTTGGGTTTCTGTGTTATCTGTTTATAAAGGTTAGAATTGAAGATTTATGCTTCTTGTAAGTAAAAAATAGATAACAGGAACTCAAACACAATTTTCCCCAAAACTCCACAAGAATGTTTGTTACTGCAATGCAGTGTACAATGTTACACAGTATCATGCATGTAATGCTTACCAGTGTGATAGATCGAATAAATGCTTTATCAGTAATTCCTAGGGTTGGAAAACTATAGCAATTCTTGCGGTATACCCATTTCAGTTCATGATATCCCTTGTAAGAAAAAATATTCAATTACATTATATTGAGGACAACAATGATAATAATGCTGAACATGATGATAACATACAGTCATTTGCAAAAACGTGACCGCTGACCAGCTCCGCGACTATGTGACTAGCCCAAGTGGGAGTATGGGTAAAATCACTGAAGCAATAAATGTTTAGCACGCGCCATAGAATATGCTGAAATATAGTGAGTACATGAATGAATGTGTGCCTTCGCGTTCTGTGCAAAGAAATAAACTACTGTATAGAGCATGGAGATATCGACAAGTAAATAGCTACTTCAATTCTTCAGTTTTCATGTAGAGGCTTTGTGTCATCCAAATCAATCTCCAGCATAAATCTAATAGAAACAAGGCACTGAGAGCTCAAGATGTTGATAAAACATACAGCTACATGTAGCTGCTTCAGTGATTTCTACCATACTCCTTGTAGGTTTAGTGGCGTAGTTGCGAAGTTGGTCGGCAACAGCGTTTTTTTAATTGACTGTATACATGTAACATATAATATATTATGTAAAAATCATTTATGTGTGGAATCTGTTCTCAAAGCAACAAGGGGGAAAAATGTTTTGGTTGTTATGGTTTTACTCTTAATTATAATTATAACATATGTTTCACAAATGCAGTGCTGGCCTGGAAACATTTCAGCATAATGTAGAGTTTCAAATGTAATTATTTGTGTGTATTACTAATTTACTGAGTGTGTGGACATGTTTTGATGTATTTTCTGATTAATTTATCAAATTCATATTAATAGCTTCTTGAAAATTTAATCACTTTTTCTAAAACTTTCATAAATTATTGTGACAGTCTAGTA
The DNA here is from genome assembly GCA_949775045.1 of Metridium senile. NCBI lineage: Eukaryota > Metazoa > Cnidaria > Anthozoa > Actiniaria > Metridiidae > Metridium > Metridium senile. The sequence goes on along the minus strand of OX459096.1, from coordinate 5,458,956 downwards.
AATATTTATCCTATGATACATTTCTTTTCCTTACATTGACAATTTTACATATCATGATAATTAGTTGGTGGCCATTAAGACAAAGGTCTTTTGTGGTTTGTATTAATTAAGCACTACGCATGCTTCTCAAACTTATTAATAATTCATGAGGTAATCAGCCAACCAGGTTTCTCGAATTAGATCACATGATGAACTTTGAAACCCCGGAAAGTCCGCTCCAAAGTACTTTGAAATCATTTCAAAGTCCGCTCCAAAGTACTTTGAAATCATTTCAAAGTCCTCCGTACTTTGAAATGGTTTCAAAGTCCTCCGTACTTTGAAATTATTTCAAAGTCCTCCATACTTTGAAATGATTTAATATACTTTGGTAACGCTTTATATAGTGACACTTAGAAATATTAGCCCAGAAAAACATAGTTCCTTATTTAACTTTACTTTTTAAAGGATTAAAAGACTCTTTAAATATTTTCATGGTAACCAGTACCGAGACTCGAACTTCTAACTTACTAATTCCTATTGCTTACCATTAAGCCACAAGCTAATTTGTTGACCAGAACGGAATGTTTTAAACTGTTATAGAAATTATCCATGCATGCATAACTATCAGATAATAGTTTCATTATAATAAAATGGCTAAATATCTATAGACGAAGATTCCTCCCAAATAGTTATTGAGTTTGAGAAGTCGTTCAAAGTCCTCCAATTCAGACCGGACGGGATTTCAAGTCCTTGCAATTAGTTCCAGTCCTCGGCTGTGCCTTGGACTGGAACTAATTGTGTGGACTTGAAATCCCGTCCAGTCCTCATTGTCAGACTTTAAACATTACTTATAATACAGGGCTGCAAATAAGAGCCAGTCATCGGAAAAATGTCCGATAAAAAGTGGATTTTAACTGGTAAATGACCGCTTCTGGTCAGACATTTGACCAAATCAAATTTCGTTTAAAATAGTATGAATAAGGTATTTCTTTCTTTCTTTTTTATTATGTTCACTTAAAATTAATATTTTTGTCCGACCAGACTGGGTTTTTGACAGGTCAAACTTGCCCCTGGCCTGACAAATGACCAGCTTATAGAAAAAATTATTTGCAGCCCTGTAATATACATGTCTGTGAATTATACTTACAGCAGATACATTGAATCTGACTTTACTCCATATAAACACATTTCCCTTTGGCTTCAACACTTGTTTCTGATCAACGTAAAAAGACAAGCCATCACATCCAGAGTAGCTATTATAACATTGACGTCCTTCTACCCGGTATGTAAAGTCTACATAGTTTTCTCCACCAACAAATTGCTTTCTCATCATCATGCTTGTGCTCATGCATCTTGTTTTTGCATTGTCACCAGACTCTAAGCTGTCATTGAAGACTGAAAAAGACATATTTCAATATAAGACCACAGTTTTATTTCATATTCTTAATTATCAGGGTGTCATGCAATAACCTTGCAAAAATAAATGGAAAAAAAGGAAAATACGAGAAATATTATGCAAGTCAAAGAAGTTTTTATAAGAGTGAAAGGTCTGAATCTAGCAATGCTGAAATGTTGTGGTCACACTAGTGTATTTGTCTTGAGAAATACTGCTGGTGTTGGTTTCTGATGTTCATAAGTTCATAATATTTCATGGAATATAAATGACTTACAGCTTGCTTTCCAGCGTTCACAAGGTTTCACGTAACTCCGAGAGATCTCACAAAATGTGACAATGCCTGAACCAGCAGGTGGAACGGTTCCATTGTTTTGCCAACTTCCCCAGTCACTGATATCTTCACCACCAGCACTGAAACTTCCTTTGCCACATTTTTGACATATTGGCTTTGGGTCATTAGTAAGTCCATTTCCTGGTGGGCAGGTACAAGGGATGGAATAAGGCTTGATAAGATTTATGTCTTTCAAATTACTAAAAAATGACAAGAAACAAATCACATTGGAGCTAGTACATGCAAACACTAAAAGTGGACTTATGAAGAAACTGAGGCAATGTGCTTTATAAAATATTTGACATAAATCACACGCTCTTATTGGCTGAGAAGTGTTCTCTATAACTCAACAGTGCACGGAATGTCGATTTGTTTGATTTTGACTACTGAATTTTCTTATAAAAGAAATATAAAATTCAGCAGTTGTGTTCTCTCGAGTTATAGACTGAGCACTTCTCTCATCTTCCTAAAATTCCTGAATGCTCTTTAACTTGATAGAGCTGGCTGCCTTGCTTTTTATTTCTTCAACAGAGTAAGTGGAAATTTTAAAACAACGAGAGAAACATTAAAAGAAACATGACAATCATGTTGTTTAATGACTACCTTTTTATGAATGGACAATTGTCATACTCATACTCATCTGTACATATTAGGTTGTGTTATCATGTACTATATACATCATACAAGGTCAAGGTACAGTGGTACCTCTATTAAGTGGTCACCTCAGGACATTCCAAAGTGGCCACTTAATAGAGGTTGGCCGCTGAATAGAGGTATAGAATAGGTATAGGAAAATATTTGGGACTTTTCATTGTGGCCGCCTAGCTAATAGAGGGTGACTGCTTAATGGGTGACCGCTTAATAGAGGTACCACTGTAGTAAAAGGTGTCATGTTAAATAGAAATTAATTTTCGACAATTGCAAATGTCACACTTAATATGTCTCACTAAATATTCATTTGTCATTGATACCAAATATGGTTGATGCATGTGGAATTCACAGCTTCAGATCTAATTAAATTGGAGAAATAACAAACATTAATATTTAATTTAATTTTTCACATGCATGTTAAATACTGGAAACATGAAAAATCAAGAAAATATTGCTCAATTAAACCATGTGGGATTTTGCACAAAAACGTCTTAATTAAAGTAAATTATTATGTTTTAATATTTATTATATTTATTTAGTAAATTAATTTAAATGTGTTTTCTATTGTTTTGTGGTTATTCTGTGCTTCAAATATAATTTGCGAATCATTTTACAATAAATCGAGGCTAATATAAGCCTGTGCAAATGTTCACTTTATTGAAATACTACAGCTGTGCTAGATAACCTGAAACTAAGAGTAATGAGCACATACATGTAGGTTTAAAAGCACTTAACAATATAATGGATGTTTAACACTTACAATAGAACCTAGTATAACTTCCTGTATTGTAATTAACATAACTTGACATGACATGAAACTTCACACAGCATGTAGTGTACATAAACATGAGCTGTCTTCCTTTTAAAAGGTACTATGTCATCAGAGCACAGCTGAATGAAAACACAAAAGTCAATATGTCAATGGTGTGAACCCATGTTGTTTTGTTATCCATTCAGGTGTGTTCTCCATATAAGTCTTGAGAAAGACGGTTGGGTTAGTGTATTCAATAATTATTGCAGTCTGTTTCAAATAAAATTAAAACAGTTTGATAGGAATACCATGCCCTGTTAACAGTTTTTGATTTAGTTAAATCTAATTACAGTGAAATATTAAGAGAAGATTTCTGTAAAAACCATGCAAACACAGCAACACTCAAAAATTTTAACCATAGGTAGCCCTCAACATGAAACAAATCATGATGCCTTTAGTTAAGAAAAATATTGCATATTTTACGAGAAAATCGCGAAAAACGAAATTTCGCCAAATCGCTGCTCCGAGACGCTAATTTTTATGTCAACTTTGACAAACCTGGATGGCAAAATTAATTACTTTAATGACTCCAAACTTTCATAATATTGTTTATTGTCATATCTTAACTTTAAACTCAAGCCTTTATAGAAATATCCAGTTATTTAAAGTTATTATTTCATTTATGTTTCTATGCCATACTTTTCACCTTATTAAAAGTAGGGTAAAAACAAAAAAATATTTTACTATGTGCAGCACAAAATTTTTCAATAGTAATCTGCGTTCTGATATTAAGGTATTAAATATATAACTGTGAAAAATTCAGCTTGGGTAAATGTAATTGAACGAAGATATTGAGCTGCGAACTTTCGCAATGACGATATGCAATGACACCAAAACTTCTTAATATTGTTTATTGACATCTTAAGTTTAAACTCGAGCATTTACAAAAATATCCAGTTAATTGAAAATATTATTGTATTTATTTTTCTATGTCATACTTTTTGCCTTGTAAAAAGTAGGGCAAAAACAAAAACAAAAACAAAACTATGTGCTACTCAAACTTTCTCAATAAAATCAGTAATAATACCTTAACATTCCGAATACGGATTTGTATTGAAAAATTGTGAGTTGCACATAGTAAAATATGTTTTTGATTTTGCCCTACTTTTAACAAGGCAAAACGTTTCACATAGAAAAATAAATAGAATAATATCTTCAATTAACTAGATATTTTTGTAAATTCTTGACTTTAAACTTAAGATGACAAATTAAGCAGTTTTGGAGTCATTTAAGTAATTATTTTTGTCATACAAGGCTGTCAAAGTTGACAGAAAAATTAGGATATCGATCGAAGCAGCGATTTGACGAAATGTTGTTTTTCACGATTTTCTTGTAAAACATGCAATATTTTTAAAACTAATTAAAATGTAAACATCTTGGGTTTTACTGATTTTGTTTGATAGCATTTTGCTGTTAAAAAGAAGGAAAATGTGACTATTTATGCAAATCACGGCCGCGACATGGCAAATTGAGTGATGTTAGCTGACAGTAGACTATGCAGCGTAAACAAAATTTTGCGAAAGTTCGCAGCTCAATAACTTCGTTCAATTACATTTACCCACGCTGAATTTTTCACAGTTATATACTTAATACCTTAACATTCAGAATGCAGATTATTATTGAAAAATTTTGTGCTGCACATAGTAAAATAGTTTTTGTTTTTACCCTACTTTTTATAAGGCGAAAATTTATACGACATAGAAAAATAAATAGAAAATATCTTTAAGTAACTGGATATTTCTATAAAAGCTTGAGTTTAAAGTTAAGATGACAATAAACAATATTATGAAAGTTTGGAGTCATTAAAGTAATAAAGTTGACATAAAAATTAGCGTCTTGGAGCAGCGATTTGATGAAATTTTGTTTTTTGAGATTTTCTCGCAAATATGCAATATTTTTCTTAACTAAAGGCATCATGATTGGTTTCATGTTGAGGACTAACTATGGTTAAAATATGAGCAATTTTTTTAGTGTTGCCGTGTTTGCATGGTATTTACAGAAATCTTCTCTTAATATAACAAATAACAATCAATTGAAAATATATAACTTTTTTGTCAAAATCGATGCTTATTATAATCTTCAAATTAAAATATTTGAAATGAATACTATTAAAATTCCTGTTTTTAAAATAAGGAATAACTTATATTAGGAGGTTTACATTCATTCATGCTTTTCAATATAGGGGGCTTTTAAACGAAGTACAAAAAGATATTATACTATCATGTCAATATGTGTGCAGAGAAAACCTTGTATGAAGACATTTGTGTATGCAATTTGGTATATATATATATAGCAACTACCTCCTTCAGAGGCAGCTCCTGGCATTTACATATTATAAAAGAGCGAGATTTAGTTATTTGTGAAAGTGAATGTATTTTAGATGATTTAGCAAATTTACATTTGAAACTTAGAGTTGTTGTGATTATTGTAGCTTTGTGTATGATAAACCCTCCTAATAGGTAGGCACCACCCTAAGTATTGTTGTGACTAGTCAGTAGTTGTAAACAGGATATTAGGTTAGAACAGATGATTATAAAACTGAGGATTGTCAAATGTAGTTCTTGCATAGCAACACACTTGTAACTTGCACACAATCAAGACCGACCTAAGTAAGGATATCAACCACATCGCTGACTGGACCCTAGAATATGCACGCTCAATCTATAACAAGTAACAATGAGTGCATTGCAAATCAGTGTGTCTTCACTCAGTGGTACCTAATTTACCATTTCAGCTAGTTAACAATGTAGAAAGGCCACCAATTTGGCTTAATGGTTGGTTAAGCACTGGACTATATCAAGCAGGAGATTTAAAGTTTGATCCCTATTGGAAAAATACTTAGGGCCAGTATTGAGAAAGTAGAAGGTACTAACTTTGTAATTATATCTCATAACAGCGCAACGCGTAAAAGTATGGCCACTGATAATGTATTCGCATACTTCTGTCTCGCAATCGATCCAATCAGCGTTGTAGGATTGTGTTATCTTGTCTCGGATCAAAACGCTTATTGGATCGATGGCGAGACAAAAGTATGCGAATACATTATCAGTGACCATACTTTTACGCGTTGCGCTGTAAATGGAAGTCAGAACTCACACCACTATTAGGGGAGAGTAGGCCAGGAATTTGCAGACCTGTGTGTGTGGCCAGCTGGCTTATCTACATGCATTCTACAGGAGCTGGCACTGCCAATATTAATTGTATCAAGCTGCTTAGATGTAACTGCCTTCATATGAAGAGAAAATGAATAAAAAACGATATATACCTCACAATAACTGTCTCAATATAACATCCTCAAATATTATTAACCTCTTTTGGGGAGATATTTTTTAACATATATACTTGCACTATATATTCAGAATGAAATATCTATTTGACCAGAGGAAATTAAAAAAAAAATTTTATAACTTGCTAAGAAAAACAGACACATGAGAGAAGAGATTAAAGTTTAACTCCAGAATTGGGGAGACAATATAACATTTATACTAATTTAAATATTTATTTAGCAAAGAAATCACTTTCAATAGAAGATGAAACTGTTAAAATAACTCAAATAGTAAAAACAAAGCTAAAACGAGCGAAAGAAAAGTGAAACTTCCTTTAAAACTTATACTGATGTGTAACTCTTTTGAATGCCTGGTTTTAATAATTACCTAGATGTTAAATTTCACTTTTTCAGACGGTTTCTTTCAGACTGTTTACAACAGGAATTAAGTTATGCAATACTATAACACACCCATATCAACACATTTCTCGTGAAAGGACTCTAATTCCCATCTCATCAAGAGCTTAATTATTGTAAATGTAGTACGAATTATTCAACTTGAAGCACTTGGAGTATAATACTTTCATATTCCGAGATAAAATAGAAATACGATACTTTTCTTTAAATTCTGTTGACCTCTGGTCTTTGTGTCTATTCTTGTGATGGCTTTTTTCTTTTAAGAAAAACAAACGCGATCTCGTTATTTCCTATCGAAATCTCGTGATATTCACAGGCTTATTTAATAGTTCAGAGAGAAAATCACGAGACGTTTACAAATGCATAAAAATTCCAAGCGAGTTTCAAGCTTCGCTAGCTCTTGATCAACACTTTTTCGAAGTTTGGAAAAATTCTTATTACGCTGAAGTTGACGAATTCAAGTTGACAAAGAAAAAAAATATATTTGGCGTGATTTGTATAAACGTCTCAACGATACACAGAACACTGATATTTGTAATTATCGGAGTTTAAACAAAGATAAAATCTCGACAAGATTTGATGGGTTCACCGAATCCCAAAGACAAAGAAGCGTCACTTTAAGAAAGCGGTTACAACATATGTTTTCACCTGAACACCGGTCACTCTCTCGATAAAACTAGACATTTTACTACGCAATGCTTCCTAATTAACTAAACTTCTACGTCTTCACGATTAAGTTAGAAGTCAGATAAAGTAATGATATATTTAAAAGTTGTAATTTCCGAACAACTCGAGTTGAAATTCTGTAAGTTTTAATGTAAACTCACCAATTTTCTGAATCTAGATATCTCACAACTTTTCGGTTTTTGGAAATGCAATCCAGCCGGTGTTCCTTGATGTCTTTCTTGGTACAATCTCCAGCGTTTCCATAGTGGATAAGACAGAGAAGAGACAACAGAATGACGATGGTAGTCATATTGATCACTACTCGCTTTCACCTCCCTCCACTCAGACTGAAGAAGAGTAACGGTCATAGAGACTGGGCAATAGCTCAATTTGCATGTGGTCGTACGTCTCAGTGGCGTTTCTTTTCCTGTTTCTTTTTTACTGTGTCAGATGTTTATTTTTGTGTTTCTTCTCTATGGTGATATGATTAATTTTATGATATTTCTAAGTGATTTTAATTAACCCCAAAGTTTGTCAATATTTTGTTGTCTGACAAATATCTGCAGTTATTTTTTAACCTCAAAAATTATCCATTAAATATGTTGTTAAATAACAACTTAATAATATTAATAAAATTATTATTTCTCGATTTAGTGTTTTTTTTTGGAAACAATTCAATTATTCAAATGTGCAAAGTTCGTTTATTATTTGGGCTTCCTGTATATTCGACCAGTTTCTCCAGTTTATCAGTTTCTTTACGAATGTTTTAGTAACGCCTTGCTGTAAACCACATGTAATCAGTCAAATATGGAGAGTTATAAAAAACTGATTTAAAAGTTATTCAAAAAAGGAAAAACATCTATTACTAAGCACTAAATGCAAGTTAACTTATAATGGATGATTTACCCTATGAAATAACCGATAAAATATTGAGTTATTTGGACGGAATTTCGCTTGCAAGATCTGCATGTGTCTGTCGAACTTGGAGAAGTTTGCACCAGCAAAAACACTACAATTTATTATGGAGAGACGTCTGTTTAAAAGAGTTTTCTTTAGAAGCGCTTGCTGATATTACAGGATACACCTTAAGCAATTTTGAATGTAGCAATGATCAACAGTTAGCCTGTGATTTCAGAGGAAAAACAGACGATAACTTGTCGAACTCAACTCTTGACTGGAAAGAAGTTTACAAAGAATGTTACCGAAGTTGGTTTATTGGTAAATGGCCCAGTCTAGGAACTGAGCTAAAAGGACATTCAGGTATTGAATTGGTTGAATAATTTAATCAATCACAGTAGCAAGGGCTCAACAAAGGATGATGAATGCATAGCTGCCAACCCTCCCGGATAATCCGGGAGTCTCCAGAATTTGAGCCTTGTCTCCCGGTCTCCCGGATAAAGATCAAAATCTCCCGGATAATCGGCATATCTCACGGATAATCGGTAAAATTGATAAATAATAGGAAGATAACGTGTACGGGTTTTTTTTTTTTTGGTTCGGAACTTTGTAGAAGACAAACAAAATGGCGGAAATTCGGAAATTATCGAACAAAATGGCGGACGTTTTCTTACTTATCCCGAACTCAAGATTTGAATTCCTCCGGGGTTGGCAGCTCTGTGAATGGTACCATGAAACATCTTGATGTCTCGTTCTTTTTCTCAATTTTAGGGAGCTCATAGTCACAAATGTTTGATTTGGATGTCAGGCTAATAGATAGATAGATAAACTTTATTTAGACACAGTATCAAATCACTAAAATAATTACATGCAGTGCTCTCCCATTGAGCCGTATGAAGCTAATAGCTTCTCTAATAGCTAATGAAAATCTCTTTCTCTGATTGTTTTAAAAACTAAACATATATAATTTGACCCTAACATCTTAAAATCATGGTATCATATCAGCATGTCTCGGATTTACCATTTGTCATCCATAAGGCAGGTGCGATTTTTTGTGTGTAGGCCACTCAATGAAGAGGGTGGTCACATTCTTATAGTTTTTTCAGACTGTTGTTTAGACTGTTGATGTTGTGGTTTATATACCTGACAGATTGGCATTTTAAAATTATCAAAATTATTTGTTGGTCTTCAGATACTTTTCTTTTTTTTTTCAAAGGCCAGGTATATTCTGTCAAGTTTTCTGGTGATAGAATAGTGACCTGTGGAGCAGATGCAACTGTTAGAATATGGGATGGTTGGACTGGTAGCTGCCTGAAAACATTGAAAGAACATACACAGGAGGTTACGTGTCTTGCTCTGCGAAGAAGAAATGGTTTGCTCCTTTTGATGTATTTTTTTACAACATAGATGGGAGGGAATGGAACAGGGAGGAGGGAGAAACAAGGTCCAAAAGACATCAAAATAGACTGGGAGATGAGAGAAGTCACTGCAAAATAAAAGGGAAGGAGGGAGGGAGAGATAAGAAGGAGAGATAGATGCCTAACAAAATTGAGGAGATAACAGAGAGAAAAACTCTAGGAAAAATAGTGAGACAGGATATTTGAATGTGTGTTTCCCGGGTTGGGGGGGGGGACTCCCTTAAAAAATGGATATTGGTGCTCGACGGGTGGTTCTTAAAATGACCCTAAAAGGTACGCATTAATTAACTCAGATACTGATTTAAGACCCTAAAAGGTACAACCACATTTAACATTTTTTCAATATGAATAACAACTTAAAAGTTCGAAAACTGACCCTAAAAGGTATGGTGCCAGTTTGAGACCCTAAAAGGTATGGTGCCAGTTTGAGACCCTAAAAGGTATGGTGCCAGTTTGAGACCCTAAAAGGTATGGTGCCAGTTTGAGACCCTAAAAGGTATGGTGCCAGTTTGAGACCCTAAAAGGTTTGGTGCCAGTTTGAGACCCTAAAAGGTATGGTGCCAGTTTGAGACCCTAAAAGGTATGGTGCCAGTTTGAGACCCTAAAAGGTATGGTGCCAGTTTGAGACCCTAAAAGGTATGGTGCCAGTTTGAGACCCTAAAAGGTATGGTGCCAGTTTGAGACCCTAAAAGGTATGGTGCCAGTTTGAGACCCTAAAAGGTATGGTGCCAGTTTGAGACCCTAAAAGGTATGGTGCCAGTTTGAGACCCTAAAAGGTATGGTGCCAGTTTGAGACCCTAAAAGGTATGGTGCCAGTTTGAGACCCTAAAAGGTATGGTGCCAGTTTGAGACCCTAAAAGGTATGGTGCCAGTTTGAGACCCTAAAAGGTATGGTGCCAGTTTGAGACCCTAAAAGGTATGGTGCCAGTTTGAGACCCTAAAAGGTATGGTGCCAGTTTGAGACCCTAAAAGGTATGGTGCCAGTTTGAGACCCTAAAAGGTATGGTGCCAGTTTGAGACCCTAAAAGGTATGGTGCCAGTTTGAGACCCTAAAAGGTATGGTGCCAGTTTGAGACCCTAAAAGGTATGGTGCCAGTTTGAGACCCTAAAAGGTATGGTGCCAGTTTGAGACCCTAAAAGGTATGTGATGGTTTTATTTTCGATCCTAAAAGGTCTGTCGAGTAACCCTATCCATTTTCTAATGGAGTCCCCCCCCCCCCCCCCCCCCCAGGTGTGTTTCTCTTTCCTCAGTCAACATAATGCACCTTATCCATGTCCTGTTGATGTTTTGTCATCATCCTGGTATATGTAGGCTCTACAAAGACTGTCACTTGGTATCACATTTTGGCAACCAAGCAGAAATCGTCTCATGTTGTCAAAATGTCAAATTACATATATAACAGGAGGCTCACAACACATCAGCTGGGTTCACACTTCCTGGGTTTTTTAGTTCATATTTGTCATCAGAAGACAAAGACATGTTGTGAGACAGAAGGAGAAATTATACAGGAAGAAATTCCAAATGAAATTTAACCCCAAAACAAGTGACCAAATGTAGTTGTTATTCATCACTTGGAATGAATTAGAAATGTCTTTATACACTCGCATGCATTTTTATTTCTCAGTATCAAATTGATAAAATGGATGAGTAATTCATAAATAAAGAAAAGGAAAGAATATAATGGGTTCAGACAATTAACTTTTTTCCAAGTCCATTAATAAGTTGAGGCTAGAATTTCAACTCCAAATAAAATATACTGGCTGGTAATTTTTTTGTGCTATCTCACAAGTATTTCATAGTTCATACACCGAATCGAAATATGGCGTCCAAATTTAATAACTACTGTTCTTGACTGACTAGCCTCGTGTTTACGTTGAAACACAATGGTGTTTTCACATGTGTGAGAGGCTAGTCAATTAATTAAAATTGAACGCCATATTTCGATTCAGTGTGTGTTACCATCATTAATAATTGATTAATAAAAATATAATTTTGTATTTTATTAAAACCCAGGTGTGTCATCCCATGATGATCATCCACATGATCTTATCATCTCTGGTTCAGAAGACTTCACCGTCTGTGTCTGGGACATGCAGAATACAAAATGTATTAGAAGACTAAGGCAAGGCTCACGTGTTTTCAGTGTTGCAGTGCAAGGTTCTATTGTTATTGCTGGCTGTGACACTAATATAGCAGAAGTGTGGGATATACAACAGGTACAGGACCAGTGTATTTTGTTGATAGTTGATTGATTGATTGGTACATGTTGATTGATTGATTGATTAATTGACTGATAGATTGATCAATTGATTGATTGATACCGGTATGTTGATTGATTGATAGGTTTATTGATTGGCTAATTGATTGATTGATTGATATGTTGATTGATAGATTGATTGATTCAGTTGATTGATATGTTGATTGATTGATATGTTGATTGATAGGTTGATTGATAGGTTGATTGATAAGTTAATTGATTGATTGATTGATGTGTTGATTGATAGATTGATTGATAGGTTGATTGATTAATTGATTGATATGTTGATTGATTGATAGGTTGATTGATTGATAAATTGATTGATTGATAGGTTGATTGATTAATTGATTGATATGTTGATTGATGATTGATAGGTTGATTGATTGATTAATTGATTGATAGGTTGATTAATTGATTGATAGTTTGATTAATTGATAGGTTGGTCAATTAATTGATTGTCCCAGTACTTAATTCTAAGTACAATCCAAATCCTTTTTCATTTTAGAATGATGTTAATGTGCCTCTTTGCACTGTTCATACTGACGACTGGATCAGATATGTTGGCTTCTGGAATGATTTCTTTGTAACTGTCACAGAAAAAAATAAACTAGACTTCTGGTAAGAAAAGCAATATTTTTTTACCTGTTATATATTAACTAGTCTATATTTTACTAAATTAAAATTATGATTATTTGAACTTTTATCATCATCATTTCAATGTTATCATCATTGTCATAATCACCATGGTCATCACCATTATCATCATCATCATTATCATCATCATCATTACCATCATCATCATTACCATCATCATCATTACCATCATCATCATTACCATCATCATTATCATCATTAGACCTACATGTATGTATTTTTTTTGTAGTTTCGTTTTCGATCAATTAGATCATCTTCAAAATAAATATCAACATAATCATAATCATCATTACTTGAATATATTCAAATTATTTTCTTTTTGTTTTGGTGTGTGGCAGGTCAGTATCAGGAGAACAAATTGCATCTGATGTCAACTATAATGCCAATATGTCAATTAGTAGTGCTGCTCTCAGAGGAGACAGAACACTGACTTTAAGCTATTGTGGAAAACTTTCTGCATGGTGAGAATAATTGAAAGTCATTGATTTACCCACATTGCCTATGACATCTCTGTCATATTTTCTGATACATGGATCGAAACAAAAATAGAACTCGGAGATGTGAAAAAAACAAAAAAATACGCGTTTCTTTTTAAGACCTAAAAAAATACGTAGCAGGTCTCTTGACCCAAAAAAAAAAAACAGAAAGAAAATTGTCAACCCAAAAAAATACGTCGGACCTCCCCGTCATTTTACCCCCCGAGTACATCGCCTGGGATCTTCATCATTAGTATTACTACCATTATTATCTTCATCTCAGGCAGCACAGTCTAGTTGATGGAGATATTGACTTCAGTATCCTACGGTGCTACACACTCATTGCAGCAGGTATTGCAGGCATTTTAGAAGGCACATGCATGGCCGTATATGGTAGCCTGGTTGCTATAGGAACAAAGCATGGCATGATTAATGTTTATCATTTGGAGAAGGACTGGGATAAACAGGTTAGTGTAAAATCCAAGACTTCTTTGTATTCAGTTAGAGATTTAGATTATTGCCATCATCATTGGCATCAGCTACTTTGCATCATCATCATCACCATCTGATTGCTGTCATCATTAAATCACCATCATATTATCATTACAATTGCAGGTTGTACGTCGTTGTCATCATTATCATTACAATCATCATCATCTGATTGCTGTCATCATTAAATCACCATCATATTATCATTACAGTTGCAGGTTGTACGTCGTTGTCATCATCATCATTACAATCATCATCATCATTACCATCTGATTGTTGTCATCATTAAATCACCATCATATTATCATTACAATTGCAGGTTGTACGTCATTGTCATCATCATCATCATCATTATACATCACCTTTTATTCGCATTTGTTGTTGCCATCACTAAATATCACTGTCGTCGTCACCTTTGGCTTTCATTTATTAGTGTATGGGGGGGGGGGGGAGGGGGGGGTCGACAGTGTTGAGGGGGGTCACGTTATTTTCGGAAGCTATATAGGGAGGGGGTTTGTTACAAAGTGTATGCTCTTTTAAAGGAATTGGAACTGAACTGGACGAAATATAGGGGGGTTATGATAATATTTGGAAAAGACAACCAGGGATTTTGCTGACCCCCCCCCCCCCCCCTCCCATACACAAATAAATGAAAGATTCCCTTAAAATACTTTTGATGCAAGTTAGCCAATATGTTCATCTCTTTCAGTTTCAGTTCATTCATACCGTTATTCATAGCAATAACTCAACCAGTTTTAACGCAATCGACATCAGCGATGATGGCACAGGCCCCGCTTTAGCGTCCGCGAGGACGGATGGGATCGTTGTCGTGGAAAGATGGTTTCCTTGGCCAAGCAAATGATATAGCCAGTAAGTACGACAAAGCCTGGAAAATGTAGCTTAGGGACGACTGGACCATTAGATAATTGATGGGGTATGGCGTGGGATTCCCAACAAAAATATCGACTACAGCAACTTGAAAAACATATCGCGCACAGAAAAAAATGAAAAAATATCGCGTACAGAAAAAAAAATGAAAAAATATCGCGTACAGAAAAAAAAATGAAAAAATATCGCGCACAGAAAAAAAATGAAAAAATATCGCGTACAGAAAAAAAAATGAAAAAATATCGCGTACAGAAAAAAAAATGAAAAAATATCGCGCACAGAAAAAAAATAAAAAATATCGCGCACAGAAAAAAAATGAAAAAATATCGCACACAGAAAAAAAAATGAAAAAATATCGCGCACAGAAAAAAAATGAAAAAATATCGCGCACAGAAAAAAAATGAAAAAATATCGCACACAGAAAAAAAAATGAAAAAATATCGCGCACAGAAAAAAAATGAAAAAATATCGCGCACAGAAAAAAAAATGAAAAAAAATATATCCTTAACCGAAAATTGTCTAACCCCTACTTTAATATTAAAACATTATTAAGAGAATTAATTATTAGCTGATAAGTAAAATAGCTGTGCACTGGAACTATTTTGCTGTCTATTATGGCAGCAAAAAATATAGTTAAAGATCGTTGTATTAAATGAAGTCTTTTATTCTGACGAAGAGCAAAAGCTAATTCATAACAACGTGATAATACGTTTGTTTTCGCTTTGGACAACACTTTGAAAGAGGATATATATTGATTCTCTGCTCTTTTTGGGAAATACAATGTCTGTACGCTGGTCACCAGAGGCTTGACGAACTGTCTCCTTGCTAGTCAAGCCTCTGGTAACCAGGGTACAATGTCTGAGCCGATTTTGGTAAATTTGCATTCAGAACTGAAAACATACATGTTTCATTTTCCCGAAATTTATCTTAAACGGGATCTAGAAGTTTGAAAAAAAGATCGTATAGGTTTCCGATTTTGTGTGTGTCCGAGATAGAGTACTGATCGATTTTTCAAAGAAACATTTACAACAAATCGCCTCACTATAGAAAAATACCACTAAAATAGGCCTCATTTTTCGATTTTTTGGGAAATACAATGTCTGTACCCTGGTCACCAGTGGCTTGACGAACTGTCTCCTTGCTAGTCAAGCCTATGGTAACCAGGGTACAATGTCTGAGCCGATTTTGGTAAATTTGCATTCAGAACTGAAAACATACATAAAGAAAAAAAAATAGGTGTTGCTGAAGTTATAGTACGCCAAGCGCTGTTCTATTTAGTGAATAAGTGGATTAGGCCTTTACTTAGGCACAAAAAGTTAATTAGCTATTGCATTGTATTCTTGTGCGAAACAAAACAAATGGATTTCCGCGGAATTGTGCTCTTTTTATAAAGCTTTTAAGTCTAGTTCCTTTGTAGTTAAAGCCACGTAGTTCTAGAAAGGGTATACTTACCGTCAAAGACATTGTTGTTGATGGGCTAATTTGCATATAAAGAATAAGCAAAATCGGAGTAACCGGAATTCCCCTCGGTGGGAATAGATCCCAATCAACTTCAATGTTTTATTTTTTTGTGTGGTATATTTTTTTAGTAAAGTAGATGTTTTTAAAACAAGTTGAAGTGTTTTGAATCGTACTTTAAAGTAAACATGCCATGGCGTTGATTTACAATATTACAAACACGTGGATGAGATCCAAGGGGTATAACAGTAAACTAGATGTGAGCAGAGCTGTGTGCTTAAATATTTAACGTGAAGGTAGTGAGTGTGAGTCTCGTTAAAAAATGTTATTTATTTATATTTTTATTATTTATTTTATATGTTTAGCTTTAGATTATTCCTTAATAAATCACTTGATAATGACATCTGACGATGTCGACGAAACGTTGTGGAACCAGCTTAGCGTTTGTATTTATTACTTACTTACTTACTTACTTACTTACTTACTTACTTACTTACTTACTTACTTACTTACTTGCTTGCTTGCTTGCTTGCTTGCTTGCTTACTTACTTGCTTACTTACTTACTTACTTGCTTGCTTACTTGCTTACTTGCTTGCTTGCTTGCTTGCTTGCTTACTTACTTACTTACTTACTTCAGCTTACTTACTTACTTGCTTGCTTGCTTACTTGCTTACTTGCTTACTTACTTACTTACTTACTTACTTACTTACTTACTTACTTACTTACTTACCTACCTACTTACCTACTTACTCATTTACTTACTTACTTATTACATTTATTTAATATCTAATAATGATGTAAGGGTGATCGGCGGTTTATTTTGAAATTGAGAGACCCGAGGGGTACCCCCAAGTGTTAGGGGTGATCGGGGTGATATACATATAATTTTAAAGAGCTGTTGAAGTCCCGGGGGAGGAGGGGGTGGTGGGGTTGGGGGAGTGCTCACATAGTATTTGCCATACGGGTATGTGCCGCTGGATAGGGGGTAATTTTTGGTCTTGCTGTCTTAAACAGGGTATTCATTTTCCCAAAATTTATCTTAAACGGGATCTAGAAGTTTGAAAAAAAGATCGTATAGGTTTCCGATTTTGTGTGTGTCCGAGATAGAGTCTGATCGATTTTTAAAGAAACATTTACAACAAATCGCCTCACTATAGAAAAATACCACTAAAATAGGCCTCATTTTTCGATTTCTCTTGAATACGGTATAGATAATGTACTCTCCCGTGTCTTATATAGTGTCAGGTTTTACGACCTCTGTCAGCATGCACATCCCTATCCAAAACCAGGTCGTTAGCCCTCCCACCTGGGGTTGATTTCAATCCTTAAAAGGTACGGCTCTGCGATGTTGGCAGCTAAATTTAGTTTTAGTAGCAAAGCCTTTTAAAAATGACCCTAAAAGGAAGGGCAGATTTCAACCCTAAAACAAGTGATGACAAATTATCGTAAATTTATATCTATGTCATTGTTGAGACCCTGTTAGGGAGGGTCTGAATAGTCCATAATCCTGATTGAAGTTCACAAATAATCGGTAATCCTAAATTGTAAATAATGATTTACCAAAAATACATTACATATGAGTAATCCTAAATCCTCAAATGGTCCTAAATGCTGCAAAAATAATCCATAATCCTTCAACTTTTGGGTCAATAATCCATATCCCTGCTCTAAAAAACCCTAATAATCCATAATCCTAAAACCCTAACAGGGCCTCATTGTTTTATCGCGTTTATTTATTGTATCAATGGTTTTTCGGTTAAGCCGGTCTTCCTCCGCATTCATTTGTCTATCTATCTATCTATTCATTTATTCAATTGTCCATTGGGGTTTCCTTCCTTCCTTCCTTTTTCCTTATACTTGTACTTTTTTCATCCATCCATCCATCCATTCATTCATTCATCCATCCATCCATCCAACCATCCGTTCATTCATTCATTCATTCATTCATTCATTCATTCATTCATTCATTCATTCATTCATTCATTCATTCATTCAATCAATCATTCATCCGTTCATTGATATATTTATTCATTTGCTTAGCAGTTTTCTAAAAACGATACATATTTCATTAGTCTGAAATTGTACTTTTTTGTAATATTTATCATTGAAAAAACTCCGACATTTTAGTATTTATAACACCTGGGGTAATAAGGTAAACATGATATTATCTTCCTTTGAAAATAATTGCTTTGAATTAAATATCCTAATTTTGTTCGTCTTCATGTCCTTCATCAATCTACTGAGATTTAAAAAAAGTCGATAAGCTACAATACCATTTCCCTTCAATTTTAAAAATGATAACTTAAATGATAAGTTTAATTTCTGTTCCTGTTAAAGTTCATCTTTCATTGAGATCTCATTAATAATTTAACAAAACACTCAACTCTCTGTAGCTAGGGAAGCCATTATTTTGCTAAACGATCGCCAGAATGAAATTCTATTTAATCTTTGGATATGATCTGTAGTTGTGATAAAAATAACCCGACGATAAAGCATGACATTTGTAGGGCGAAATCACCAGATCCTCAAGATTTATTTCCTTTTTTGACATGATTAGACAGCCTGTTCAAAACGGGTCAGTTTGCTATGCTAAAACGCATGTCTGAGATTGTGTTAATATAAATAATAGCAGTAATGAATATGGAAATGAGGTCTACAAGCAGACTTTGACACGACATTTTTTGCGAGCTATTTGGAAGAGTCTTCGCCGCAATGAATTTGGAAATTCCCCCGGACGCTTTAGCCATAAACCAAGCTCAAAATGCTGTCAAAACTCCTGATGAAAGTAATATTCTCAAAGCGAAAAACTTCAAATTGCCAGGGCTGACGCGATATCGCGAAGGAACCATGAAAGAATCATTTTATTTTGTACAAGTTGTAAGCCCAAGATTCGGCCAGTCGGCTTACCCGGAAGAAAACTGCAACGTTGAGAAAAAGTGGATGGAACAACTACTCGACTCAGTAAATAAAATGGAGCCGAAACCGCGGTTTTTGGTCGTGTGTGGTAACTTCACTCACTGTAAACCCGACGAACAAGAATATTTTCAACAAGTGGAACGTTTTAAGGGCTCGTTCGACAAGTTGAAGTCTGACATTCCCGTCATTTGTGTATGTGGGAGGAATGAATTCGACAAAGCGCCCCTGTCGCAGGCCGTCGAATCGTATCGACGAAATTTCGGCGAAGAGTGGTTCTCATTTTGGATTGAAGGAGTTCATTTCGTTGTTTTAAATTCATTATATTATGATGATTTAAAGGAGCTGAATGACTTTGTAATTGAACAAAACGAGTGGCTTGAGTCGGTTCTACTGGAAGCTCAAGTTAATCCACCACAGTTTATTGTAATTCTTCAATCGACTCCGTGGTTTGTGAGCGAGTCGAGCGAACCAGATACTAATAACAATATCAACCTAGCGACACGCCAGCAGTTTGTGCCAAAGATGAAAGAGTCCAATGTAAAAGCTATTTTATCAGGGGATCGGAATGGAAGTGCTAACGACTCTGGAATCGAAGCCATACAAACAGATTCCTTTAATCAAGACGGAGTGCAAGGATTTCGTCTTTTTAAAGTCAACAAAGACTCTATTCAGCATAATTTCTTCGGTCTCGACAACTCCCCTAGTGATTTGAATAATGTATTCTCATAATGGAAAATTTCATTCTGGCATTTGTTTATTGTATAAAAGCACTCAAAAAGATAAAAGCCACAAGTCCATGATATAGTAAGCGACGGCAGTGAATAATATTGCTTTATTTTCGTAACAGAAAGTCATGCATAAACACTGGACGATTTAAAACGTATTATTAAAATAAAATAGTTAACAAATTTAGAAATGAAATAGTCAAATGAATATCTTTAATCCGCATAATTGATGAAAAAAAATTATGCGCGAAGAAATTAAAACATAAAATGTAGAGGTGTTTAAATTAAAACTCATCAAACTATACTGTTTACTTCAAATAAAAAAATATCTGTAGCCGACGAAATGTCTGTCTCTTAAAATCGACTTTACTTGACCTTATAAAAATATCAATTTACGGTCTAACAAATTTGATAATTAGCATACAACACAGCTGTAATATATAAAAATAGTCATTTCTCAGTAAAACATGTTCTCTATTACACTATATGATTATTTCGTGAAAACTGATCACCAGAACTTCAACAAGCTCTAGTTAGATTCATTAACTATTTGTTTACTGAAACTGTATCGAAAATATCAATTTACTAGCAAATTCATTGTTTGAATATTTTAAAAATTGTGATATCGCTTCCGTATTCAATTCTCGCTTTCTTTCGTTCATTTCATAGTTATATGATAAACAATTCACTATCCAAAAGATAAAAAAAAATCTCCCGAAAACAAATTGCATTTAGCAATATTTAGCACTTTTTAAAAGTTGGAATATATGATTGCTTCCTTATTTGATTTGTATTCCCATTAATATTAGCCGATATTTTGAAAAAATGTTTGCTTTTTAGATCTTTATCATTTTAACTACACAAACTTTACAGTAGAATTGTTTTCAAGCAAATGAAATGAAAGGTTGAATTATGGATAGGACCGCACGCAAACAGACAATTTTGAGTCTGACTTTTTCATTGAATGAACGTTGTAGTTGGGAGGCCAACACTCAACGAACATTTTACGGATCCAAAAATATCCAGAAACGTATACGGATGGTCAATATATGAAAAACGAATATTGTAACAATTCAAAAATATCCTGATATGTTTAGATGGAAGAGTATTCACACGAACCGGAGGGGATGGTGAGGGACGAAGGTGGTTGCTCGATCTCATTTTCGATAGGGATCTTTCGCAAGAGATATACTTCCCTATATTCAAGACAAAGCGAAAAACGGACCATTAGTTAGGCGGCGCGCTGGGGTTGCAAACGTTTCTTTAAAAAGAAACCAGCACCCAATCTAAGACATATATAAATGAGGCATATTATTGTTACATAGAAACCTGTAACTTACGATATTTTGTCAAAATTCTAGAGCCTGTTACAATTTTGGGAAAAGATATCCACAATAGAAGACCTCAAACCTTTTTTTGTTTTCCATTTGAATTTCCCATCTTTTTGGGTTGAATAGAAAGCGCCCTTTACTGAGTGAGAAACAAAGGGGGAGAATTCCACAAAACGGAGAACCAATAAATATTATATGAAGATTTGGCTGTTCAAAGACGGGGTAATAGTCCACCAAGTCAGCCTGTGAATCCACAACTGGTATTCAGAATTGGTACCAATGAAAACATCATTGTCAGTACGTTTGATATTATCAGTGGTTTTATTTCAAAACAAAATAGATAACTAACTTGATGTAATTGTTACTCAATAATCGTACACATGGCAGTTAAAAGGTTGACAAATATTTTTTTTAATTATTTGTTTGAGCAGTTTTGGTAGTTCTGCAAACATGTCGTGTGATCTCATAAATTAAATCATCATGCGTTTGTTACTTCTCAAAGCCTTTGGTAATTATAATACTATTTGTACTCAAATTATATTTTCCCCAAACTAAACTAAGAGAAATGAAACTTTTTCACTAGCAACAAAGTAAGGGTGAGACCAAAGATTGTACAGAAATTTATTTGAACAAGAAATGCTTGTTTTCATTGGTGATGTACAATAGTAATGTTGTAGACAGATCATAATTTCAAAATACGCAAGTGTTGTACATTGGTTTGGACCAACTCGTTGTTGATTACTTCAATGAAATACAAATATATTTGTTCAAATTCTAAAGATGTTCAAATTCTGTACAATCTTTAATCTTAACTATTGTTTTTTGAGTGCACAAAGTTGAAAATAGTGGTAAAGCAAAAAGATCAATAAGCACTATTTAGTTATTATTAGTACTAGAGTACAAACACTAAAAGTGTGCAACATAAATACCACTAAATACTGCTAAATTATGCTAATTCTATTGTTCTCTATTGTTTAATCAACACTATTATTTTAGTGGTAAATAGTACAAAGTATTGCACACTTTTAGTGTTTGTACTCTACTTGTTTCAAGGGTATATTATTTGTACCAGGACACTGAAGAGTATTTAGTTTGATTAAATACTAATTGAGTTCTAAATAAAATTTATCATTGTTTATAAATAAAAGAATGACTATTAGATGCATAAAGTGTGGCAATTAATTGGCTAACACGTTGCTATTAATATGTTTCAACCCAATTGAAAACTTTTGGGAATAAGATTCTTTGTCTTTGTCTTTGTATTTTTATATCATGTGGAAAGGTTTTGGAACAAAAGATTTTATTCCCAGAGGTTTTGAATTAGGTGGAAACGTACATAGCAATGCACTAGCCTATTTGGTCTATTAGTGTATTTTCTTGGCAGCTACATCTCTTCTTGTGTATTTACAACTATTTTATGGCTTTTTCTGCAGTATTCCTACCAGCCAGTGTCTTCTGAACGTCCAAACTTGAAGATAAATGCACTGAAAAAGTAGAAGTATGGACAACTAAGTACTGGAAATTACAAAATATTGTTATAATTTCTACAGTGAATTTTATTTATTTATTTTAAAAAACGGATAGAGTACAATGTAAGCTACCCTGCTTGAAAGAGATTGCTTTTAAAAGAAACCTCTCTATGGTCCTGCTAGATATTCTAAAAAAATGTTTGCTACCTCAATATTACAACCACTGAAAATTTCAGAACACCAAGATAATAATTTATCAAAATATTTGTTAAAGTGCTGTTTTTGGGGCCGTTTGTGCCCGCCGTGGTAACTCAAACTGGTTATAATGGGTTTAAAACCGGTTTGAAGTTAATTTATTCTTCAAGAGTTCTAGTAAATTGAGCAGCACTCTGCAGAGGTTTTCCCCCTTCTCTTCCAGAGGAGAAAAATAAGGAAATCATTGCCAAGCAGGCTTAATGTAAGCAAAAGGCATTACTGACAATCAATAATTTTAAGCAAATACAGTCGAAGCTCAATTAGCGGACGCTGCACTAAGCGGACAGTTCTAGTTACGGACAGCTTTCCAAAACCCCTTTTTTTCTTCCATACAAACACTGTATTCACACGTTTCATTTAGCGGACATTCTCTTAAGCGGACGCGGACACCTTAAGCGAATCCCAATTGACCTTTTCTATTGTTTTCAAGCTCCCTTAAGCGGACACTCGAAATAGAAAAACTTTATTTAATCTATTTGTCCTTGTTTACATCATTGACTTCTAAGTTTAACAGTACTGTATCAGTTTAACTAGCTTGCGAATGTAAAAGTTAAGCTTAAAAGGAGCTATATTACACAATATAACCTTCTTTATTCAGTTTAGATTGGAGCCAGTTGATAGAGAATTGGTCTCCTCTAATGTCATAATCACACAGCACCTCTAATCCATAGCCTCCTCCTCTGTTTATTCGCTTTCTCGTAATGACAACTTTTGCACTGTTGGTCGCTCTTTTCAAAAATTTTGTCAGCCACAAGGCCATTAGCTTTTGTGCATGACCAATAACTTCGTATTGGTTGCTCAATTCATCTCGTGTTAGACTTGTGTTACACCAGACCATAATTATCTAATAGAACAGTTGCTAAAATATTGAATATTTTGAATAAATCGATTAATCATTGAGCCAGACTATTCTTTGTCTTTAATTGCTATTATTGCTATTTAGAAATGCTTTTGTAAGCGCAAAACGAGACTATTTTACGTTATTTAGCCGTTTTAAGAAACCTTCCTATTAGGCAGACAGCTCTACTTACGGACACTTTTTTTCGTTTCCCAAGGGTGTCCGCTTAATGGAGCTTCGACTGTATTAATTACTACACTGAGTAGGTAAAATAACAATGTTATTGTTCATAATCAAAAATTTGTTTTAGTTTTGTAAATTAGCCTCCTCCGCAGGCTACTCCTTTTTCTCTTTTGGGATTCCTTTGGGTTTCCTGTGGGATTTCCGAGAGAAGAATTGGGGCCAGTCCCGCTCCCAGTCCCAGTCTCTCTTCGGCTCGCTTCTCAAAAAAGGAAGCCCAAAAGTGAAAAAAGTTGCCTGCTGAGGAGGCTATTTGTAAATATTACCTAAAAAAGATCAGTGCATTTTGTAAAAAGATAGCAACACCGGGCCATGGGTGTGGGTTTTCTGTAAAACAAATAATGAAAAATAATAATAAGTCAAGAAATAGATCAGATAAAATACTAGCTGTTAACTAATAAAATCTAAAATTTCCCAGACAAAACTATTGGTTACT
Source organism: Metridium senile (assembly GCA_949775045.1). NCBI lineage: Eukaryota > Metazoa > Cnidaria > Anthozoa > Actiniaria > Metridiidae > Metridium > Metridium senile. The sequence goes on along the minus strand of OX459096.1, from coordinate 5,434,691 downwards.
GTTTTATTAAGTAATATAAGTTTTTAAGTTTAATTTAAGTTTTATTAAGTAATATACCATCTTACCTTTACCCTAACCTGCCTACAGCCTCTCAGGGGAGGGGAAAAGGGAAAGGGAGGAAGAAGAAAGAAAAGGAAAGCATGTAACAACTCTATTGTTTGAACAATATATACCACCACTATGCATGAATGTGTGACAGCAGATAACAGTCAATCCCAGCCATAAGGTTAAAGGTTATCACACATGGTTGCAAGAGAAGAAGACTGACATCCTTTGTTAATCTTTATAGTGTGGAATGTAGCTTTGATTGTGACAACAAGATTTGAAATAGGTGTATATACAACATTTTAGACATTTTCAAAAGAAACCATGACCATGACGAGTGTTGTAAATCTGATACAACACTAGTGTTGTATATCCTGATTTGCATAAGTTTTAACTTGTAATTTCACGTCAAAATTTATTTTAATCTTGAAAATTTTGGTAAAATATGAAAGAGCTTACCTAGATGTTTTTTAAGCCGTTTACAACATTCGCGTCTGTGTTGTATCGGCGATACAATCGCGCCTTCGGCTTGCGATTGTATCTGCCGATACAACACGGCCGCGAATGTTGTAAACATTACATACATATTTACAGACCTGTAACAACATATGCACCAAAAAGAATCCAACTTGCCGAAATAAGTCCACCAAAAGCCATCAGAAAACCATTGATAAGCCACACTCTAGCACCTAATTGTGAAAATAACAATAAATTAAACGTTTTTTTACAGATTGAGTCAAAACCAGGTTTTAACATTATTAGAAGAACAAAGCCATTCATTGCTTTTTAATTTTGTTGTATTAAGTGATCTACATGTTGGGGTGCTGTAGTGGTTTAGTTCTTACCAACAAGTTCAAGCTCTGGTCGGCACTTTCTCCAGTGTTCCTCCCTTATTACAAATGAATAAGTGAGTTGAGTGCTGTGTGTTGTAAATAATGTATGTCAGTAGCAGATGGTGTGAGCAAACATATTAAGAGCCCTAAAGCCTAGTTTTCACTAGCGGCGCAAGCACAAGCGCAAGCAACCTTTTTTCGTCATGAAAACTGTTTGACGCAGTGATAACGCAAGCGCAAGATATCAAAAAATTTCCTTTTTCTTGCGTTTGTGCTTGTGCTTGCGTGTGGCACTAGTGAATAGTTTGTTTGTGCTTGCGCTTATTCACGTCTCGTTTTAATTCACTCAAAAATTAACCCTTGTGTTTGCGCTTGCGTTTGCGCTTGCATTGCGTCGCTAGTGAAAACCAGGCTTAAGGAGTTGATGAGAGATCTGTTCAATAAGTGTATCTAAAATAACATGAATGATACCTGTCTGTCCCATACATCCCTCCGTAGAATAGGACTCCCCTCTTACTTGAGCATTAGAGACAGCATTAATCCTACAGTAAAGTATAAGAAATATTAATCATTACCTACAAATTATTATAATCATCATCATCACCAACATATTATTAATCATCCAAAAAACCTTTGTCATTATAAAGCTCATCGTTATGACCATCATCCAAATCCAAATCCAACATTGTACTGATAATCAATGTCATCATCATCATCATCACCAACATCATTGACTATCATCAACCCTGACACCATTATCAACATGCCATCATCATCATTATCAACCCTGATACCATTCCAACATTGTACTGATAATCAATGTCATCATCATCACAAACATCATTGACCATCACCAACCCTGACACCATTTCAACATGTTGTCATCATCATTATAACCATCAGTTATTTTATAACAGTGTTTGTCGTCTACACACTGAAGTGATTATCCTGTTTAAATTAAATGTTTCATCCATTCATCATTATCATTGTTTGGCTACTTACATAAACACTGCTACACTTGAAAACACCCCAGGTGTGTGGTATGCTGGGTTAAAATCAATTTTTCCGGCAGCAGCATCAATAAGAAACCACCACCCTGTGAAGAACTGTTGGAAATGACATTATTATTGGTTTACAGTCTAAACAACAATGACAACCAACTAAAAAAATACAAAACAAAACAACAATGATAAAAGAAAAAGAATAAGTTTTAAGGAAGTTCCCAGTATATGAAATGTTATATAAATGGGAGAAAGAAAAGAACATGTAAAGACTCCATAAACAATAGAGTAAGAATATAATCAGAGTCTGAGTATGTTGCTTGTGCATATGTTGCTAGTGTGAACCAGGTATTGTCGTTGATCATTGAAATAAAAAAGATTATTTGAAGGCAGCTGTCATTTAGTCTAAAATAAAAACATGATGTCTTTACTAAAAATATCAACACAATTAAGATATATTTAATCAATTGTCAAATAAACTCAAGGTTTTCACAGCTTTAGCAATGTTATTAAAGTGTTTTGGAAACCTTTTCACTTCGACAAGATGCCTATATAAAGCTTTAATACTCGAAAGATTGAGTTCATTTCTCATTTGAACATGTAAGCTTAAGTATCCTTAACAACTGACTATGCGTGCAAAATGAACTAATCAAAAACTACTAGATCATCAAAGAGACATTTCAAAAGAGTGAGCGAAAGATTAATAATGAATATTTTAAATTTGAAGAGGACAAAATAATCGTACGTATAAGCTTAAACATGAATATAGCGATAATGCTGTGAACTGAGCTAAAAACTCACCAATGAACCGCTTACTACAGAAGCTATAATATTTCTACGCTCAGCAACTGATTCAGTCCAGCCAGGACATGATATATTATCGAAGCAACCGCTCATATTGCGTTGGAATTTCGAGAAAATTAACTAACTTGATTACATTCTTATCCCAAAATAGATATGCTATATATTACCCAGAATACATTTTGGTCTGTGACATTATGTATTCGTAAAAAGCGGAAAAAACGTTATTTTTAATGCATTTTCAAAAGTTAAAACATTTACCATTTCAAAAACTACACACAACTGAAATTATAGCATTTAGGACATAAAAGAGAAATTTGAATTTGGAAAAGAATAAAAAATCGGATAGATTAGTTCCCAGTCTTCGATATTCATTACCCATAAGTCCAAGGGTTTGAGGATATGTAGCCAGGCCTCATTACTCAGCAGTTGTCCGCCATCTTTACTTTGTTCAAGTTTTTATCCTCGTGTGGACGGACTTTTCCTCAAAATTACTCCACGATGTCTATCATGGAATATAATGGAGCTGCTATAATAGCAATGGTTGGTAAAAACTGCGTTGCTATAGCGGCTGACCGGCGTCTTGGCATGCAAGCACAGACCGTTTCGTGTGATTTTCAAAAGATCTTTCAGATGGGTGAAAAGTTGTTCGTTGGTTTACCGGGGTTGGCTACAGATGTACAAACTGTGGCAAATCGCTTGAAGTTTAGGCTCAATCTTTACGAGTTAAGAGAAAACCGTTCAATCAAGCCCAAGACGTTCTTAAGCATGGTTTCCAATCTGTTGTACGAGAGAAGATTTGGTCCATACTTTGTTGAACCAGTTGTTGCAGGTCTTGACCCCAAAACTAACGAGCCGTATATTTCTGCTTTGGATCTTATTGGATGTCCTATGGAAACTAAGGACTTTGTAGTAAGCGGTACGTGTTCTGAGCAGATGTATGGTATGTGCGAGTCTCTATGGGAGCCTGATCTAGAGCCGGATGATCTGTTTGAGACCATTTCACAAGCTTTGATGAATGCTGTAGATAGAGATGCTGTCAGCGGTTGGGGTGCTGTAGTCCATGTTATTGAACCAGACAAGGTCACTACTAGGACTCTTAAAGCAAGAATGGATTAAAAACACTGGCATCTTAGTATCATTATCAACATTGAGTGTTATGTAGTTAAACGTCTGCCTTGACATCTGTCATTGAATATGGGATGGGAGGGCGAGAAGTAAAATAAACCATTCACTTTTTTGTTGTACAGCCTCAGTCTCGCAATTTATACTATACTCTTTGGAATTTGACCACAGCCCATAATAATGTTACAAAATAATAATCTCATTACAGTGCCTTTCAGAAATTATACACTGCCATTGAAGATCAGACAATATGTAAAAGGCGCTTTTTAACCGTCGTCAATCATAATATCAAAAGTACCAATTGATTATTTTTGAGTGACGGCAGTGTAAACCGCCTTTTTCATTTTGGCATTTGAATGTTGGTGGTCGTGTAATTATGAAAGGTATTGTAATATACACTAATTATTGAAGTACTTTCAAATTTACTGGCAGTTGTCAAATCCCAAATTACATGTTATCGAAGCTGAGGTTGGATGCTAAGAACTGTAAAATTGTCTATTGAATGTTTTATAACATAATATGACATTGCAGCTTGTTTTGCGTACTGTGACTAGACTGTTACTAGAATGGAGTCTTTTGTGTAAAAAAAAGTATTGTAGGTACTGTCATTTATTGTAAATTAATCAACTATGATGTTATCTTGATTGCAAACAAAAACAGTTTGAAATTAATCAATTTTGTGTGTTTTGTTTGTTATACATGTTTTGGGTAGAGTTGCTAGGTATGTTCAGCAACTTTTCATGTTACTAAAAAACCATTGCCAGGTTAATACTAGAATTGATCACTTTTCAGTAGAAAACTGGTTGATGAATTATGGCAGACCCTAAAACTGGATGAACAGTTTTAAAATGCCATAAACATGGTTGTCTATTCACACCATAGTTTTATAATCAAATCAATGCAATTTCAGATGACTTGGATCCAAAACGAAGGTTCCATGACACTAGCAGCTAAGACTGCAAAACAGTCCCTACTCAGTTACACGAAAACTCAGAGGAAGCGAGTTGAAGTTCGATCGAATGAAATTCTGGCCGTGGGAGAATTTTGCGTCTCTCCCCCCTTGCTATATTCCTCTCATTCTCTCTAGGCCAGAATTTTGTTCGATCGAACTTCAGTCACTTACTCTAATTTTTTATAAAAAAAGTAGGGACTGTTTTGCAGTCTACTAGCAGCTTTTCCACACAACTATAAACATGTTTGAAATTTAGTGAACTCACTATGATTTTTTTTATTATTTTTTTTAGTTGCAGGGTTCCCTGTGCTATTGACTGTTTCAGTTTATGGGTTCCCTGTGCCACACTTATGAGCCCGCGGTACAAATCGGTTGAACTGGTTGTTTATCAATCGAGTACATTTATTCGTCTGTTTTTTGCTGTTTTCTATAGGATCAAGATCATTTATGGATGACTTTTCGGCTAAGAGGGTATGTCGATTTATATTTTAAGCTATTGCTATCGATAAAAGTGTATTTTGTTGGCTGATTCGTTCTAAATCGATGGAAGTTTTGAGTCGTATTTGCTTAGCAACTGTTCAACGTCAAGTCGACCAAACGACGATGAAAATTATACATCTCGTTTATCAACAACATGATTTGGAAATAATTTTATACAATTCCAATGTAATTTGTGTGCTTTCCTTGTGCACAATTTCATATTTAACTAAAGACAAACGACTGGTTTTGTACACAATGTTGTGTGTGTTTATTTCACATTTTACAGTTGTAGGTATATATATTCATGTCCAAAGTTTTGAGGTACATTTATACGTTAGCTTCACCAAACTTCATTACCATTTGATGTGCACTTAGTCAACAGGCTTTAATACTCCTTATCAGCTTATCAATGTTGGTTGGCTATTCTAAACAACCCGGGTAAACAATGAACATCCAAGATTTGGACATGAAATGCTTTATTATAAAATGATATTTTTAAAATGTAGAATAAAAATTTAAAAATGAATGTTTCTATTTAAGAAATATAAAACGGCGCGCGTGTCTATGTACTGTGATATAAACACTCTGGGAGATGTAGAGCACGAGAGAAGCAAGAAACTTAGAAACACGAGCGCAGCGAGTGTTTCTCTTGCTTCTTGAGTTTTATATTTCTTTTATGAAATTTTTTCGCAAAAAAAATGCAGAGAAAACTTTTCTACCGAATGTTCATAAACACGTTAGAATCAGAGCGCGCGACAGCATTCGTCATTTTCATTCTCTGTTCTCTCATATAGACATGGCCATCAACCAATCAGAGCGGGCGTTAGATACCAAAAATTTTATAATTAAAAATTAAAAATATGTTTAAAAATTCATAAATGTTTCCATTCAAAAATTTAAAAACATTTTATTTAATAATATTATATATTATAACAGGAGAGTCACTGCTGATGAACAACTAATTGAGTGGATCGATAAACTAAATACTATCAAACTACAATCAACTGAGTGTTTAAACAAATCTACACCTATCACAGTAACATTACCAGAATATAAACTACAAGAAACACAAGGTTTAGAAATGTCAAAGGTATAAAATAAAATTTAATTAATTAAACTTCAAAAAACACATTATTGAGTTAGTTATCAATGGGATGCAATGCTAAAATATATATTTAAAAGATAATTAAAATATTTTAAACTATGAATTTTATAAATTAATTCTCCATTTAGGCACTGCAATTGTTAAATAACCCAATCAGAATTTTGAATTAGTGATGATTTGAATAGTTATTGAAATGAATAATGAATTGAATTTATTCAAATAATTTTATCGTTAATTATGCATACCTCTGGGTAAGCTTGAGCCATTTTGACTGTAAGCTTTTATAATACTGTTATCACTATATACATTGATATATCACACAGTCATATAATAATATATTTCACCTGATAACTCCATCATTTGTATTTCTTTTGCTCTTTTCCCTAATATAAACAGAGCTAACAGAGCTAGAGTCAACCATGTCATTTATTTGTTCTTTCTGGTGTTTTCTTTCTTATAAACCTGTACTTTGATTTAAGAAATGAAATATGTCTTCTGTGTTTTCACGCGCTAATGAAAACCGAGATGCGTTTGGGAGAATTCAAGAGCAGATCAGTCCAAACACGAGACGAAGTCGACCAATAAGCGCGCCCGAAAGATCAAAACAACGAAAAAACTGACCGTTGAATGAGCGTGCGTGCTTGAAAATGGCGTTGGTGTGTTTCATGCTCTCATGAAACACGGTTGTTTGACCAATCAACGCGCGCGTACTATCACAATTATTTTATAAAAAACATTGAACATGATTATTGTAAGACCTCTAAGACGGGATTAACCATCTTCAAACATGCCAATGTGATGGTTCTCTAGAAAGTTATTAATGGTCTAGTGGCTAGCTGATTAGATCCTTCACTGAAATGTCCAGGTTTGATTCCTGGCCAATTACGTTGTGTCCATAGACAACATACTATACTTTCTCAGTGCCTTGTCTTCTCAGATAAGGTCATAACACCAGAGGTCATGTTTGCTTTCTCGTCTAACCCTTTATAAAGTATATAGAAAAACATAAACATCTTGTGTTGTTTTCTAGTGGACTGACTTCCTGTTGTACTGTTTTGAAACCCTAATAAATTTTGCTCATTCTACCATAACCCAATTGTGACAACATCTTTGGCTAGTACTCTTACATCTTTTTTCAGTTACTAGATTCCTTTGAGATCGATGCAAATCTTGTAAACTTGAGAATTGAGAATTCAGGGTCTAAACCTGGCATGCCATCAAATCTAAAAGAAAAAAGGCTTCTCATGCAAAAGTGAGCAAAGATCTTAAGCTAATTCTATTACGTTTTGTATATCTCCTATCAGAATCATCAGAATTTAGGTTCTGAGCCTGACATGTCATCAGATCTTGAAGAAGATCATCTGGAATCAGATGTGCAGCTAACCTCTGAAGGGGTAACTTGCATGGGATTGTGAATGTCATCGCATGAGCATTTATTTGCAATCTGATAGTACTTACAAAATCATATTCCACTTTGCTTGATATGAACCTTTTTGTTTTCTGTTGTGGTCCATTCATCCTTCTGCCCAACCCTCTGTCTGTCTTCCATCCATTCAACCATCTGTTTGTCCCTCCGTTTATTCAGTCATTCTTTTGTTCATTTATTGATTATTTATATATTTCATATAACCTACCTGGTTAAAAAACTCAAATCAAATTGAATTCATACCCAGCACTTGGTAAAATTAAAATATTTAAAAAAAATCATTGATAAAAATATTTATTTTAATATTAAATAAATAGAAATAATCCACTGGTCAGTAAATGTTGTATTGATATTTTTTTCAAATAAATGTTCTATTTAGGATGTACGCCAAGGCAGAAGGGCAGGTACACAGGCATCATCTACACTAGAAAATGATGATGATATACTGGATAACATGATATCTGGTAGTGACAGTGGTGGCAATGCTTCTATCCCTCCAGATGATGTAAGATACTAATAAAGAATGTGATGTCAAAAAAGCAATTTGGCTGTTCTCTCTATTACTCAATAGTATTGATTTGTTTGATTTCAACTACTGAATATTTTATAAAAGAAATAGAAAACTCGGCAACAGTGCTCTATCGAGTTAAAGAGCACTTGGGATTTTTAACAAGATTTGAGAAGCACTCGGACCGCTACTCGTCGTGCTTCTCCTAACACTTCTCTAGTCTTGTAAAAGTTCCCACGTGCCCTATAACTCAATAGATTACGCTGCGTCGTTTTCTATTTCTTCATTATCATTTTATAACTAGTTAATATATTCATTCATTTATCCATGTGTACATTCATTAAATAATTTAAAAAGATTAAATATTAATAATAATAAAGCTTATTCATACATTATGACAGTTTATTCTGAATTAAAATTCTCAATAGATGCCTCCAAGACCATCAAGACGTCAAGGTGGATGGGCCAGTGAAACAGCTGCAAAAGAAAAGAAGAAGGCGTAAGAAAATAAAAATGAAAACCAAATATTTTTTAAATAAATTATTTTTTTCAAGAGTCAAACCTGTTAGTCCTGTTTACAGTTTGAGGTCTTAATTTTGTATAGTGTAGAATACAGTTAAAAGGAAAGTTTTCTTCTCAAATAAAAAATACATTTTTAAGCTGCCATTGCAAAACATGTAAGCTAATACCCTCAAACATGACATTACATAATATTATATGATTTTGTACAATGTTTTTATATGGCGGGTATTAATTATGATCATAATGAGAAATATTTTCCTTGTATAATATTTGATTAATTTTATTTTTATATTTTACAGTGGCCCAGGAGATGTGGAAGCCTTTGAAGTTGAGTAAGTTAACTTGGCATCCTTTTATTTATTTATATATTATATATATGACACCTTTCATGATATTTTGTGAATCTGTTGCACATGAGGTGTATAATAAGTGTACTTAATTTTTCTTGATGTCGACCTCTCCTTTCTGAGATAAAAACATTTGAAATCTGAAAATGCAAATGAAGTGACATCATCCCAGGCCTCATTAAATATACAAAAGTTCTCTGGAAATAATTATAGCAATTTTTTAAAGCTCAATATCGGTATTACTAATATTCACACTACCATTAACATTTTTACTATAACTTTACAAAAACAAGCTTGCTGTCAGCTTTAAAACAAAACTTTGACAAATTCCTGGGATGATGTCACCTCATTTGCATTTTCAGATTTCAAATGTTCATATCTCAAAAAGGAGAGATCTACATCAAGAAATATTAAGTACACTTATTATACACCTCATGTACGTACAAAATATTTGTAAAATATCATGAAGGGCGTCATGTGCACTTTAATAATAATTCTCCAGCTAAGTAATATTGTTTATTACCATAAATGATTACTGTTAATTGTAATACAAATATGATAATCATGTTTCCCTGAGTTACATTGTATTATACTCAGTATAGGGTGTTTATATTTAGCGCATCTAACTTTAGTTTAACTAAGTCTTTTTTCATTTTGTGATTATTAACTGAAGGTGTATGTAGCCCTGTCAGTAAAAGACGGTTGATTTAAAAGCATGCTTATTTTAATGTTCGGGACTACAATTTTGTATTCATACCTTTTTTCATTTGTTTGTTGTGTTCAAATTATAGTGAAAGGCTACGTATGGATAGTGCTGCTCCACAAGATGAAGATAATGGTAAATAAAGTATTCATATGCTTGTAAATAGCTGTTATTTAATATATTAGTTGTATTCAATTTTTTCGAAAACAATGGATTCAAGTCATTGCTCTAGGACAAATATTAAGTTTCAGCCAACAGTGTGGATATAAAAGGAGAAATAATGTAAAACTGATTTTAAGATTTAGAAGCTTGTGTGCAAGTTGGCAATAGCATGCATACTGCTTAAAGCTACATTGTAGGCCAAACTTCCTTTTTTTCATTTCTCTGTTTGTTACATGCAGTGATGATAGCTTAATTATTTATATACGGTAATAATACTTGCTCCTATATATTATTTATTTAATGTTGTATTTTTGTGTATATTCACAGATATCCTAGTAATCCCTGACTTGGAGGAGGTTCAGGAAGAAGACATGGCTACCCAGATTGCTGCACCTCCTAGGTAAAACTTCCCTGTCATGTTTCACTATAAAGCAAGATACAAATTTTATATATTTTTGGAATTCTCAAATAGGAGTAAGTTTTTAGGTAATATATACAATATGAGCGGCCGATCTGTATCCGATATACAACGGCGAGTCGAAGACGAGCCGTTGTATATCGGATACAGATCGGACGCGAATATTGTATAGAACTTATGAAAGTCCAACGTTAGTTCTTTCATATTTTACTAAAATTGTCAAGATAAATGTAAATCTGGCCGAGAAAATTCAAGTTAAAACTTATGCAAATCAGGACGAAATCTGTATGAGATTTACAACCTCCGTCACGGACGTGAATTCTTTTGTCAATTGCTCATTAATTATTCATGAATTTTATAATAGAAGTTATTTGTTTGTCTCACTAATGTCGAAGGTTTGGACCACAATTTGTTGACTGCTACTGCTAGTCTTCATCAGGCGATAAGTAAACACAATGGTGTTAGGTCTTATATTCCAGTCGTCAGGTTCCTTTGGAAATCACTTCGTGATTGCTAGGCTTAGTAGAGTGTTGCAAATTGTTGGCATTCAAGCTTCGAGTCTCTAGCTGTCAATACATTCAACTTTCTCACAATCTGGTGGATGGTTGGTGGTATTGGCATGCTCAGAAGGAATTTTTGTTGTTGGTGGCCAATGAAGAGTCAAGCCTCTTTTTGTGATTTCATGTTTGAATGGATAAAACATTGATTTGGTTAATTTATTTTATGTTTGTTACACAGCATCCAGGTTAATAGAGTGGCTACTTACAAAGAACTGGATAACTATCTACAAAAACATGCATCACTTTTCACTTTGGTAAGGAAAGCTACTTACCAATTGAAAATGATAAATAAATATAATAAAATTTCAAACACTTTGAAAATAGAAATGTTTATTTTATTTAGTGTTTTTAACTGAATTTTATCAACATTCAAGATCAATTATACCTTAATTTGCTTTGAAATTGAATTTCTGGAGGTCAAATGGAACTGTTCTTTTTTAGCTTGTTTAGTTTTGTTTACTCTTACTTGTTTACTCTTTTCTAAATTAATCTTATATACTTTCACAGGATGGAGAAATAGATTTAAAACTACTCAGCAATGTCCTGTCTCCTGAAAATGAAGTCTTTGAGGTAAAGTACTCAAACATGTTATTTAATCTAACTGATGTAAAAGACAAGTGGCAAATTATGTACCTAATGATAGTTATGATAATGATAGTTATTGTGACAATAAGAGACATAGTGCTGAGTGAAATTGTGATAACATAAGTACCAGTAAGGTAACTGGTGAACTTGCCTTTTTCTCGGATAAGGACGCAACTTCGAAAAGAGTAGGGGATTGTCTCCTGGCACAACAGTCAGGTCTCAGCATACTAAAACGGCCCACAGTAATAGCTGTTATTACAGTTATATGCAAATGATTTCAAACAATGGATTCAAATCGAGGCTTTCGGGCAAACCTTTTGTTTTCGCCCGAAAGCCTCGACTTCAACCCATTGTTCAAAATCATTTGCATATAACTGTAATAACAGCTATTGGCGTAAGCTGTTGTGGTGTCCCTGCCCTTGTACAAAGGAAAAAGCTAAATAAATAGATAATCATGGCTATTTCCAGCATCTGAAACTTGGTGCACATTTTTTAGATTTTTTTAAAAATTTCATGGCCATTATCAAATTATTACCATAACCACTTTACTCATCATCATCCCCACCACCATTAACACCATCAGATCGTCATTGATGTGCTGTAAAGGTGGTTATCGTTACAATTAAAGTCCTTTTGGTGATCTGTTAATTTATATACTGATCTTTATAACTGACTTGTGTTTCTAGGAGGACAAAGCATGGGAATGGAACAGATTATTTACTGAAGTAGCATCTGAACTACAGACTGAATGGGACAAAGAAACCCAGAGCAAGGCAGATGTCAAAGAAGCAACATAAACAACATATTTAATCTACAAAAAAACAAACACTTTTATTAGCATGTATTTATACATTGTGAATATTTAAACTACTTTATTGTACAGTGATATACAAACAAAAGAACAAAACCAAGTTGTGGGTTTTCTTTGGAATCTAATTCTAGAATTAAATGCAGGCATACACTGTATCTTCAAAAGTGAGCACTGTGTCACCATATTGTGGTCTTGGAAAAAGTTTGCAAGTTGTTGAATCTTACAAATTTATTCAAGGCCACAATATAGCAACTCAGTGCACACTTTTCACTCAAAATGCATTGTTCTTAAACTGCTAATTAGAACCACAGATGCATGTAGTAATTGCAGTTTTCCATATTTCTGATAAAAAAATTCAAACATTGACGTAACCTTCACCTATTGGTCGTTGGTATTTCAGTATCAAAGTTTGCAGATCAAAATGGAAAACTAAAATAAACTATGATATTAGTTAAACAGTGTTTTTATGGGTTATTAGAAGACCACTAGTGGAAAGGATACATATTACAATACTATTGTATTATAAATTAACTACATCAAGATTTTTTTCATTTAAATTGTTTACATTAATTTGTTTTAAGTTTTTATTAAAAATGTAAATATGTTTAGTTACTAATGTTAAAAGCATCAACTCACATTTAAATTATTGATAAACATTCTGGGTATCTTATACTGTCTAGTAATAATCTAGGTAATATAAATTATTGCTTTATAAAAATTACTATCATCAGATGGTAAATATATTTGTGGATTTTATCCTCTTACTAAAAACTGAAACATGTCCGTAAAATAAGTACAAAGTAAATTGTATATTTGTATATGTATATGGATTATTGCTTGCATACATATACCGGTATTAGAAAAGTAAAATCATGTTATCTTAAAATAAAACAATCGTTTATGAAAATGTTTTGTCAATTAGATCTCAAGTATTTCTTCTTCCTCTACAATGACATCATCATCACTATTGCTAGTAATGGTAGATGTTTCCTTATTAGACGCATCTGTAAACAATGTCTTCTTAACATCATCACTGGGTGCTGGTTGAACATGGGTTGACTTTGGTGACTGGGTCTTAGTTGGCTTCACAACATTCACTGCCCCAGGGGGTGGGACCAATCGTCCATAAACTTTGATGCGCTTATTCTTTTCCTCTCTCTCTGCAACTTCACTTTCTGTTGTCAAGGCAACACGAACTTTAGAAAAGATGGTTAGGGTTTGTTCAATGTCTGGTCCATGTTCTGCTGCCCAGGTTAGCTTCATTCTTGCATTATCATCTTTAATGTGTTGATAGCGCTTCAGACCCTTTGAAAACTTGCAATAGATGCGTTTGGTGACACCGAGAGATGGAATAAACACGTCAAATGATTGGTCCATCACTGTAGATACAAGGCCATCTTCCTCCAAAGGACCACACTCACGGACAAAAATAGCAAAGAACAGTTCTATACTTAGCTCTCCTGCATGCTTTGCAGCAAGTTTGCGATCATTACAATGCTGTGTAATGCAATCCATGTCGTAATGCTGCTCATCAACTTTCTCATCAATATCAAGACTAGCGGCAAGAAGACGGTGAACTATAATATCCGGATATCGTCTGATCGGTGAGGTGAAGTGAGTATAAAACGGCAAGCTTAAAGCATAGTGAGCAAAGTTCTCTTCATCCATTGATCCAGAACAGAAGTACACCGCATTCTTCATAGGCTTCATAGTGTACAATACAAGTATTTCTCTCTTGGCTGAACCAAGGGGAAACTTGGCAAGAGATTGCTGGATCGACTTAGATGACTGGATGTTGAACTGAATGCCATGGTTGTTGCAGAGTTTGACGAGATCATCAAGCTGTCTTTGGTCAGGTTTAGGGTGTCGTCTAAGTAGGGCTATCTTGGGAAAGGCAGTGTAGATGTGATGTGCAACTGCCATGTTTGCTAACAGCATAAATTCTTCAATCATTTTGTTGCTGTCTCTTTGTTGATGGATGTGATAGCCGTCAGGCATCCCTGATTCTTTGTCAAGATCAAATTGCAGCTTTGCCTGAAGGAGAAAATAAACCTTTAGTCAACAGACATAAAATGACACGGAATGCATGTACAATGTAGCTTTGCTGGTATAATTTAGATGCAAAAAATATTGTAAGAAATGTAAAGCAAATTGTGTTTTGGTAACCATAGCTGATTATAAATAAAGCACATTGAGATGAGGTGAACTACAGTTGTGTACATTAGTTATATATTTTTGTGAACTGGGTTTCCTAGTATTCTCTCAAGTCCCAGTAAACACAGCACACAGTATGCGGTGGTTGGCCCAAGTCCACAACTCAATTTTATTATCAAAATAGAACAAAAATACTCTTATATCGAGATGACATGATTAAAACTATTCCCAACAATGTTACTCGAGTAGAACTTAGACCACAATGGTCTAATCGAAATTAACTTTTCAAACTATATACAACTCCTTAATTAACATACTTTCAATTAGCATAACTAGCCCCAAGTCCTCTCATTCAGATAGGAAACTTTTTCTCACTTCATTACCAACTTTCAATTGTCATTGTCCATTACAAGAGAAATACATTTATACATGTGTACATCACATTTTATACTCTGTGCATGTAGTAAAGCACTAGAACATCCTTTTTCGTTTTCACAGTTCTTGTCAATTAACCTAAGCCTTGAGAGTGTATAATATATTCTTTAGAATTTGACTATAGCCCATAGTAATTGAATAAATTTACACATTATCAAATAATTGAAACACTTTAATACAAATTCCAAGGGCCATAGTCAAATTTCAAAGAATATATTTCATGCTGTCAAGGCTGAGGTTGATTGACGAGAACTGTGAAATGGTCTAATCTTTTTTTGGCTTCATATTTACATATTTTACTGTAATGATAACAACAACAACAACAACAACAACATTTTATTTCTACCTTGCATGAAATAATTACAATATTTTATAAAAATATAAATTAGAATAGATTATCTTTAGGTAGTGGTCCTAAGTAGTGGTCGGAGTTAATAAGTTGTTAGGGCCATTATCTATTGGTATAAGTTTATTGTATTTGTAAAGAAGAAAGTGGTTTTTGTAATAAAGAAAAAAAGTTATATTTTAGGCTAACATAACATCACATACACACGTATATTCACACACACAATACACAATATTATGGCAAATTAGAAGGAAATAAATATCAGAAATTTTTTTTTCTGATAGAAAAATAATTAGTAAGTATCCAAAATGTTTATTTTGATACGAGCTTTGAATTTTTTTAGAGAACGATCAGTTTTCACATCTTCCTCAAGAGAGTTCCAGATTTTTGTACCTGCGAACTTGATATTGAATTTGCCATAATTTGTTTTTACTTTTGGTAAATATAGGTTTTGTTTTGCTGCTGATCTTGTTTTATAGTTATGTAATATAGAAATATTTTTAAAGAAATTATGAAAATTATATGGTAAATCGTTATTTTTAAATTTGTACATGAATATCGCGGTACAGTATTCTATAAGATCAGACAGTTTGAGAATATTTAGGTTTTTGAAGATAGGACTTGTATGATCATAAAAAGGAGAAAAGTTAATCAGTCGCAAAGCCCTCTTCTGTAATACAGTTATTGGTTTTAGAGTAGTTTGATAAGTGTGACCCCAAGCCAAAATTCCGTAAATCAGGAATGGATAAATAAGCGCATAATAAAGATTTACAAGAACAGGAGTATTGATATAATAACGTAATTTCGATAATATTCCTATATTTCGTTTGATCTTTTTAGATATATATTCAACATGATCTTTCCATGACAAATTACTATCAATGTAAATACCTAGATATCTGATACTTTTTTCCTTTTTTAACATTTTGTTATTCAATTTAAGCTGAAAGTTTACATCTACTTTTTTTTGTCGTGAATGGAATAAATCAAAATTAGACTTCTTAATGTTGAGTGAAAGTTTATTAGTGCAAAGCCATAAATGGATTTTATTTAACTCTGCACTTATTTTTTGTTGTAATACGTTTATGTTTTTGTTTCTATAGAATAAGTTGGCATCATTTGCAAATAGATGGAATTCAAATAGGGAAGAAGAAAGATGAAAATCGTTTATATAAATTAAAAATAAAATTGGTCCAAGCACAGACCCTTGTGGAATTCCTGTTGTAATTGTTTCTAGTTCAGAAGTAGAGTTATTAATAGTGACAAATTGTTTACGATTATAAAGATAAGAAGTAAACCATGTCTTTGCAATGCCTCTGACTCCATAATATTCGAGTTTTTCTATTAATATATCATGATTGACGGTATCAAAAGCTTTACTGAGGTCTAAGAATATACCACAAGAATAGTCTGAATCATCTATTGCACACTGGATTTTATCTACAATGCTAAGTATGGCATAATCGGTCGAATGGTTACTTCGAAATCCAAACTGATTTTTAAATAAAATCTTATGTTTTTCCAGAAAGGTTGTTAAACGATTTGCCATAAGTTTTTCAAGTAATTTACTAAATATTGGAAGGAGTGATATGGGACGATAGTTTGATAAAGAAAGTTTAGAGTCTTTCTTGTGTATAGGAATTACATTAGCTATTTTCATAATATTTGGAACTACTCCCAGTGAGAGACAAACATTGAATATTTCTTGAAGTGGTTTAGAAATGATATTTTTTAATAATTTTAGAACTGTGACAGGAATGCTATACGGTCCTGTCGATTTGTTGCATTTAAGACCTGAAATCTCCGCTTCTATTTCAGATTCAGTTACAGGAAAAATGTAAAAACTGTCTGATAAGGGTGATTTCAGGTAATCTTTAGGTGAATTATCAACTTTTTCAATATCTTTTTCCAAGTTTGCACCAACAGATGAAAAGTATTTGTTAAATTCGTTAGCTATAGCTTCAGGGTCTGTGATAGTAAGATCATTAACGTTAATTTTTTCAATACTCTGCTTTTTCTTTTGGTTGTAATTTACTATTGTTTTAATCCCGGTCCATATCCTTTTGCCGTCCTTTGAGTTTTGCGAAAAGTAATCATTATAGTATGTCTTTTTACTTATTTTAAGTAAATGATTAAGTTTATTTCTATAGTTTTTGAATTTGCAAAAATCATATGTTGATTTAGTTTTAAGATATTTTCGATATAGCTTGTTTTTCTTTTTAATTGAAATTTTAATTCCGCTTGTAATCCAAGGTTTTGTAAAAAACTTTTGTTCATTTCGTGATACTTTTTTTATAGGAATGTGATTGTCAGTTATTTCAGAGAGTTTAAAGAAAAATCTTTCGAACATGTCCGAAGGATCTAGGCTAGGATATAAAACATGTTGCCAATTTAAATTTGAGATTTCGTCTATGAAATTCATTTCATTAAAACAAGAGTAATCTCTTTTATAAATATCCGCATCGACTGCTATATTAAGAAGTTTGTTTATTATGATGAAATTGGGTAAATGATCCGATAAATCGTAAACAATATTTCCACTTACTATTGAGTGTTCAATTGAGTTAAAAAACATATTGTCAATCAACGTCGCAGAATGACTTGTAATTCGCGTCGGTTGAAATATATAAGGTTGAAAAAAGTATGAGCCAAGAGTATTTATAAAATTTGAGGATTCTACTCTACTCTAAGATCCACATTGAAATCTCCCATGAAAAGACAGAGTTTGTTTTCATTGCTTATCGTTTCTATTGTTGAGCTCAAACACTCCATAAAATTATCAAGATCACTGCTAGGGTGGCGATAAACTACACCACAAATTATATTACTCTCGTTCTTTCGACTTATTTCTATCCACAGCATTTCCGAATGGTTAGTTGATCTAGTAAGATCATTACGTATAGTAGATTTAAAATCGTTCTTAATAAAGAAACCCACCCCTCCTGCGTTTGTAAGACTGGGTTCGTGAACAAAATCATAACCACTTATGGTAACATTTGAAAGATTATCTTTATCTTTTTTAAATTTGGTTTCTGAAAGACCTATTAAAGAAAATGGGTAATTAAGTTCTTGTAACATATGATATAAGTTATCATAGTTTGCTGGCAGACTTTTGATATTACAGTGCAATGCAGAAAAAGTTTTACGACTGATTGCATTCTCCCCCATGTCATTAATACTGTTTTTAAACTCATTTGTAGTAAAATAGTCAAAGTTATTTTGAATTGGAACATGAAAATCTGCATCCAAATCGGTAAGATGAGGAATGTTCGAAATTGGCGAGTTTATATTTAAATATGGTAATCTCTTCAATTCATCCGTGATTCTATTCATGATAATTGATATCTATTCATAGTTCATTAAACAATGGTATACTCACAGATCAATAGATCGTCCATATTACAATAGTAACTGTTATGATATGCACATAGATAAAAATGTTTGGACTACCATACCCTGAAAAGTTATGTCATGTAATGCAATGTGGTGCTTATATGGCTCATTACTCATATCTGTCTCAAAGCACATTGCAACTATTGGTAGCGGTAAATGGACTGCTATGTGATGATTATAAATTTACCTGATCAAGCCTGAGAGCACCATTAGCAAATCTATTACGTCTCAAGATAACAGAAATCTTGTGTAGCATGAGAACCTTGGATGATATCTCTGATGCATCAGTCCCTTCAGAGATTGGTGGCAGCTCCCCTTCTTCCCATTTCTTATTTGGCTTCTGGATCATGTCATGAGCATGTTCATAAGCCAGCTTGACTCGTGACCTTATAACACTGCGACCCTTCCAGTTACTGAGTATTTCTCCCTTGTCATTCATAGTCCACACTACAGACATCGTCAATCGATCTTGATCTGGGTTCAAGCTGCACAGCTCCTCACATAGAAGTCGAGGTAACATGGGGACTACAGTCTGCACCATGTACGTTGAAGTGGCACGAGCTTGTGCAGCTTCATCCAGGGCAGTTCCTTGACGTACAAAGTAGCTTACGTCAGCAATGTGAACACCAATCTCTATGTTACCATCTGGTAGTCTCTTGCAGTGAAGGGCGTCATCAAGATCTCTAGCTGTGAGAGGATCAATGGTGAACACACACTCATCTCTGAAGTCTCTTCTGTTAGCAAGTGCTTCTTCTGGAATAACCCAGGGTGTTTCTGGTAAACAAGCCAGGGCTTCATCTGGAAATGGACCATAGTCTATTTCATATTCTGTGAAGATGGCTTCAGTTTCTGGCATAATTTCTCCAGCTTCTCCAAGACTTCTCATAATGGTTCCTACAGCAAGGAAATTGTCCAATGAGGAGCTTTCTGGCCATTCTGTTATTCTTGCTACAAACAGAGAATTGGCACAATCTTGTGGTCTTTCAAAGAAACCTGGAGGGCAGTCATCATGAGGAATGCGTATCCTAGGTAACCGACTATCAGTGGGAGTAAACAGACCATCGGCAGCTTCTTTATTTTTGGTGTTGAAAGGCTTTAAGTGACCACCAGTTGCACGAGAATGTTTCTTCTCAATGATGTAAACTACTGTTGCAGTTTGCTGAAGGAATTCATCAGGCACATTAGCTTTGTCTAGCTTCTCTGGAGTGTTTGGAGCTGGGGATGCTTTGTCTTGAGATGAGCTTAGGTGAGTTTCCTTTAAATCTTTTACCAAGCCACTGACATCTTCCTTTTCCTTGCTCTTTGAAGCTTCTTCATATTCTGCCTTCATTAACTTCCAGTTCTCCCTGGGAGATATCCTCAGAGCGACAATGTCTCCTTCTAGAGCACGGTTTCTTGCAACCATTCCTTCCAAAATCACATCTCTTCTCTGTCCATCAACAGTTACCCAAGCTAACTCGAAATTTTTCTTGCTTATCCGAATTGAACCTTTAAGGAGTTCTCCACGCTTTAATCCATGTGATACCTCCTCTAAAGACAAATATTTCTCATATACTTTCTTCTTATTGTATGGTGAGTGGTGCTTTTCACGTTTTCGAGGAGTAGATTCTTTATTTTTATTGTTTGGTGTTTTGTCATTTTCCTCCTGTTGTTGAGTTTCCCCATCTATTGCATCTGTTTTCTTTTTGCCATGTCTTCTTCGCCTGTGCTTGTGACTCCCTGGTGTATCTTCTCCATGCTCTTTTTCGTCATACTTCTTACCATCTTTCTCATGACCAGGTGTTTTTTCTAGGGCTTTGTTTGCTTTCATTTCGATTCTCTCATCTGCTGATTTTGGTCTGTTTTTATGTGGTTTCTCTTTCTCCAGCATAAAATCCTCAAGGATGGAGTCACTTGGTTCATTTTCTAACTCTTTCTCGATGTTGTCATGTCTTTTAGACTTTCGTCTTTTCCTTCGCTTCTTTTTTGAACTCTGAGCTCCTTCTTGACCATCAACTTTTACTGATTGCTCTTTATGGTTATCTCCTGATTCGTGTCCTTCATTTGATAATTCTGCTTCTTCTTTCACTTCTGCAACACTTTCAGGCTTTGAGGCAGCCTCCATTGCTACTTTGTTTTACTGTTTCTTGAGCAACAATGATGCAACTCTTGCATGCAAGATGAAACCCAAAACTGCTTATGTAGGGTAAAAACACAGCCCTGCAATATTCAAGTTCGCACGAGTTTCGCTGAAACTTTGCAATAAAAAGGCTCTTCAATGTCTAAAGAAGACTTCTATTTATAACTTGAGTTAACAAACGTTAATAACAGAAGAGAAAAGCACTGCAAAATACAGACGACTGTTTACACTTTCGCTTACAATTTCGTCCGCCATATTGTTACGTCACAAAACATATCGGTTCCTCAAACGTGATTGGTCGGTTTGAGATTCCTTGATCCCTGGAGCGCGCGCATGCACACTTGGGCGCGGATTCAAAATGGTGGAGCCCTGTGTTTGATTGGAAGACATGAATGTATTATAGCGCATCTAATGAACCACATTTAACACAAAATGAGTGCTGAGGGACAGAACCTTCAAGCCAAATACCAGAAGCTCGCTGCCGAATATGCAAAGGTAGGAAAATCGTTTTGATGATGTTGAAACTACTTTGAAAATATCGTGACATTTTACTCCTTGTACAAAACTTCTTTGCCAAATCGACTCAATTGCATCTCGATTTTATATATGAATATGTTCGTCCAATTAGTTATTTTTAAAGAGGTCCTTTTTGGCTACATTAGCTCGTAAAATGCACTTATTAGCTCGTAAAATGCCATCATGATTTATAGATCAGACTCGACTTTTAATATATATATGGCACGGCACAGGAAGCCCAACCGGAAGCTGGATATTTTGCCACAAAAAAAAAAATCAATGACGTTTTGTCAAAAAGGATTTAAATGCAAGCATCATTTTTGTTCAAGCATGTTTATTATGAATAGAATATTTCAAGCAATGATGATATATTGTAATTGTTAAAAAAGATATTAATCCGACAAACAGTATATAAGACAACCATCATCCAGTCTACACCATCGCCTGATGAAGACTAGCAGATTGCAGTCGAAACGTTGCGGTATTTTCTACCAATGACCTCAATCGTGAGACAATTGAATAAGTATCCTTTTAAGATATTAATTATTATGATATAGTATAATAAGTTTTTATTGCTAAAAATGTGATTAAGATTTATTGGAATAATTGTCTTGTTCAATAGCTGAGAGCTCAGAACACTGTCTTAAAGAAAGCTGTTATTGAAGAACAGGAAAAGACAAAATCATTACAGGTATTAAAATATTGACTTTTACAATATTTATCAGACATATAAAGTATTCAAACAATATGATACTAATTATTTGAAAGGTTAATTATTCATATTTTATATGTCATCAATCTATTTAAAGGAAAATGCAAAGCAAAAGGACCAAACTATCAGGAAATATGAACAAGAAATTGACAGCCTTCAATTTAGAAATGATCAGGTAAACCCATGCTACAGATTTCTAACAAAAATGAATGAACAATTGAATAAATAAATGAATAAACTTCATTTAATACAATAATATCAACACAGAATACTGTTTGTTTCTTATTTAGTTGTCCAAGAGGGTAACTGTTTTACAAGATGAACTGGATAACTCAGGAAGTAAAAACTGGAAATCATGGGTGAGTAGATCCCTGCAATAATAATAATCACTAATTATTACAGCGAAAATTCTTGCATCACAGCTAGCAAATTGTAAATTCCAATGTTTTTTTTTCCTGATCTGTCAATCAGTTTGTAGGTGGAGCATGTACAGTAACTTGTTAAGTCGGTGGTAAACTTGTTTTAAGCTCTACCTCCATAATGATTGACAGATTGGAAAAATCAAATTGAAATTCACAATTTGCCAGTTACAATACAAACAATTTTTGCTATAAGTGGCAATTGCTATTAATCAGAAAATTATAATTGGGATCAAAGTATACCACTAATGAGTGTCTGAATTTATTAAATTTTAAATACCAGTTACTGAAAGTGATTGTTAATTAGGATCCCTGCAAAAAAAACTTCAATACACAATCCTGGAATATAATTATTAGTTGATATTTCATATTTTTAATGAATATAAAATGGTTTGTTATTAGGGAACCAGTTCTAATGCCTCAAAGCCACCACCAGACAGTGGTGTCATTGATGAAGAATTACAAATCAAAATATATGAGAATGAACGGCTACAAAGACAGGTGAGATTGATACAGATTAATAATACAAATTCTATCTAAATCTTATTCCACTGGCTAGAAAAATAGTGACAGTCAAAGTACTAAAAAATATTTATTTCGTCAGGGTAGAAACATTACCAATTACCCATTATTTGTGATATTGGCTCTCCGTTAACTCAATTGGCAAGGAGGCAAACCAGTTTGCTATAATTTATAAGCATGGTCAAGAAACTAAATTTGAACTGTTTGGAATACGGACAAATACAGCCTGTTTTATGATAGTGCTCAGAGCTGGATTCGAATCTGGCAACACAGTATTGAGAATGCCTCTTTTTAATGTGAATAATTATTGTACTGTAATATTTGTAGCTCTTTGAGACATCCCAAGAGCAAACAGCTGTTGTGTCAAGTTTACAAGAAAGGCTTGAGGTTGCTGAAAGGTATAGCATTTTTCAGTATGCAATGTGTAACGGTTGAAGTAGCCTATTTGAATCATAATATAACTTTTTCATTGCCACCATTGTTTTTCACCATCGTCATCACAATAATCAATATCATTGCAGTTATGTTGGTTGAGTTGTAGGTGGGTTGGGATGTAGGTTGGTTGGTTTATACATAATTTGTTAAAAGTAAATGTTTAGAACTTCAACCTTTTATTTCAAAATTGATGCTTTCATCATTGATGTTGTTATCATCAATGTTATGTTCATGACATCATTGATGAAATATTGTGTCTTATTTCACAGAGCTGCATCCACCCACCAAAAAGCTGTTGATGAGGCTTCTGAAACCCACAGGATGGTCATAGACAAACTGCAAGAAGATAGAGCAATGATGGAGGTAGTCATGAACTAATGTTATAATCATGCTCTTTAGGTGCCATCATCATTATCATTAATTGGCGCAATGTTGGACCAGAGGGTGTGGGGCGAAGTGGTTCTGGGCGTCTCGACCAGAAGGGCCGAAAGATGATGATGATGATGATTATCATTAACATATTCATTGTCACACCATCATTGTGCTATCATTATCATCAACATGATCAATAATCATTCTCATTGTGCTACTATCATTATCATGATAATCATCAATGTTAACATTACCACCGTAATAATTATAATAATCATCACTGTCATCAGCGTGCTATCATCATTACAATGATTACCATAATTATAATCAATCATCATAACCATTGTTATCATCATTTATCATTTATTCTTGAGGGCCGTAAGTTAGAAAACTGTTAATGGTTATTTTGTGTCCCTCGTTAAATAAAGTTATTGTATTGTATTGTATTGTATCGTTATCATATTAATCATCAATAATAATCATCATCATTGTGCTATCATCATCATCATCACATTTAAACATCATCATGCTATCATTATAATCATCAACATTATAATCAATCATGATAATAATTGTACGTACAATAATCATATTTATCATTATCTGCTTCATTAACTTTGTCACTTTTTGGTATTGTAATTGTTTTTCCGTGCTCTAACTGACGAGGAAATCTTCTCTCATTTCATGTGATAGGCTAGGCTTCGAAAAACAGAGGAAGAACTTAGAACAGCATTAGTGAATGCAGACAAAAGGTTAGTTAAACTGTTATTTTGTTACTGATGAATTTGTGATACATGTATCATGGTTGATTTACACTCTCCCTTAAAATTGTAGTGCAAAATGTACAAATAGTACAAAATGGCTAAAATATTATCTTCTTATAAAATTCATCATTTTTCTTGTTATTATAGTCAACAAAGGCTTGAACTCTTGAAACGAGAAATGATAACTAAATATGGTAAGTTTTTTCTTCTTCAAAATATACACTACTGTCAAATCAGCCCTGGATGCTTTCCATTACAGCAAATCCATCTGGTTGGAAACTCATTTTCTAATCAGACCAAAAGTTAGAAAGTTTAGGTGAATAACCTTTATATATTATGGGTGGCATGGTTGACCGAGTGGTGGGTTCAATTCCCAGCTCGGGCACCGGATCATATGTGAATTGAGTTTGTATATTATGTGTTGTTCTCATAATCATCATGAATCATCATCATCATCATTATTATTATTATTATTATTATATATTGAATATTGTTTGAAACTATTGATTATTTAAATGAGATTTTCATTTGTTATAGAAACTGCAGCTAAAATTATTGCTGATAAAGTTCCCTTCAATGATACAAGTAAGACATTGCTCAATTCAAACTTTATAGTCAGAATCAAAATGTGGGAACCAATTTGTTAAAGAATTACCATAATTGTTCTCTTGACTGGCTATAGCCGTTCATAGTCATGTGAAAACTCAATTGGGTTCCAACATCAGCATGAGGCAAGCCAGTTAAGAATGATAGCAAGTCACTATATAATACAGTGGTACCTCTATTAAGTGGTCACCCATTAAGCGGTCACCCATTAAGCGGTCACCCTCTATTAGGCGGCCACAATAAAAAGTCCTATATCTATTCCTATACCTATTCTATACCTCTATTCAGGGGCCAACCTCACTTTGGAAAGTTATGAGGGCTTAATAGAGGCACCACTGTAGTATTCTTTGATTCTGTCTATGTTAGCACTGCTAGTCTTCATCTGGGGAAGATGTAAATTGAATAAAATCACTCTTGTATGGTCATAAAGTTGATAGATTTTTAGTACAATAGTCAAAATAGTGTTTTACATAACTATATTACTGTGCCGTTTGATGAATTTTTGACATTATTTTCACATTTTTTCATCTCAATCAGACCAATCAGGTACAAGTTTGTATCAAGAGGCAGAGTTTATATCGAGAGGCGGAGACTAGATAATTTGATGTCTGTAATTGGTCAGATTGAGATGAAAAAATGTCAAAATTCATTAAAAGTTTTTGTAAGTGACTACGGTATGGCGAGCTGCACAGTAATATAATTATATTTGAATTATTCCAGGTGACAAAGAACTGAATACATTAAATGTGCCAACACATGACAGGAAACACCATGTAGGTTGACATTGGGATAATATTTAGTTTATGAAATCACACTTATTTTCAACTGGTATACACCTAATTCAAAAAAGATTGACGGGGCGAACGGCGATTGGTGATTGTCGATTGCATGACGGAAAGGAACTATGGGTAATACCAATTTCCTTTATTCCTTTTTAAATTACCAAACAATGCCTCCATTTAGCGAAAACTTCGAGACACCCATCTAAGTTCATCGCTGAATGGTGGAGGCATTGTTTAGGTTATTTAGTAAGGAATAAGAAGACATTCGTATTACCCACAGTTCCTTGCGGCCGAGTAAACACTGTTCACCCCTTCAACCATTTTTGAATTAGGTGTATATATATATATAAATTTCTACTAAGAATGTTCTGATCAAAAGTTTCTTTGGTTACTAAAGATACATTGTGCTTATCACCTCATATCCAGGAATAGAGGGATTTCATGGCAGCCACATCCTCGGGAACCCAGGGGTATTCTTCTGTCGCTCGTTTCTCGCTTCCACAACATATACCCCTGGGAACGTAGTCTGTTGGAACTTGTTCCGGAAGTCAAAATTCAGCTCTTTCCTGATTGGTCGACCTTATTAGGTCAACCAATGAAAATCAAGATAACCATTCAAAGAAAGTCGTTAAATAAGTTTGAATTTTGACTTCCGGAACAAGCTCCAACAGACTACGTTCCCAGGGTTATATGTTGTGGAAACGAGAAACGAGCGACAGAAGAATACCCCTGGGTTCCCGAGGATGTGGCAGCCATGTTTGTGGGCAACTTCAAAATATTTTTTTTGAATGACAAAGGATTTCAGTTCCCATGAGAGAAACATCCATTGATTTGACCACAAACATAGCTGCCATGAAATCCTTCTATATATTGTACCATCGTGCTATATACCTTACATGCACAGTCAAGTAATTCTGCAACTACAAATGTAAGATACACAAGGTGATAAGCACTTTAATGATTATATTGCTAAATATCAACATGAACCTTGTAAACTAGGTTTATTTTGTTCTTTGTTTTTATTTTTAGATAAAATCTAAAGAACTTATTGGTCTTGCTGCTGATTTAGTGAAGGAATTCACATCAGCATTGTCAAATCTACATACGTACACAGAACAGGTAAAATTTTATAATATTTATGTATGTTTCCCAGGCTGTGTAAATAAGGAAAATAGTGTTGTAATTGTTGTGTATTTTATTGTTTCAGAGGATAAAGACCTTTTATGTGGAATCAGCACAGCAGCAGCTGAGTGCACAAACGCAAAAGGTAAAGAAACTCAGAAAACCTTTTCCTGGGTATAATTATGTACTTTACAAAACATTTACTATTTTATACTTGAAAATAATACTATATAATTATTATCATCTTTGTAGTTTTGTGGCTATTTACATGAGAATGCTGTAGTTCTTCGTGCAGTGGAGCATTCATTTACTGCATTCTACAAAGACCTGAAAAGTGATTCCCTCATTACTCTAGTAAGTACTAAAATCCAAGTGTCTTAGAAAGCACCCAGTCAATTATTTCTTTGTTGTCTTCTCTTCTCTTATATATTAAGTATTAAACACCCTTTCTGAGAATCATTGTTACTCATGAAATGAAATACTGATAAGCTAGTGCCGCAGCGCATCAAGGATAGAATAAAGTTGGTTTCACTGTAGCCAAGGGCACGCATGTCAATATGTTGTTGGTTGAGGGATTAGCCATTTTAACTTGTTGGTCAGATAGTACAAGAGAGACCATCGATATGCAAAGAAACAATTACTTTTTAAAATGATCTGTGATTGTTTATGCCACTAGCTTGTATGTTTCTTCACTTTGGAGTAACAAATACATTTACATTCTGTAGGGCCTCTATTGATAACAGTTATTACATTTTGTAAATACTGAAAGAGCTACCCTGTTTAAATAAAGGAATCTATCTGTCTATAATGTACTAATTTTTTCATTGTTTAATAAAGGAGACTGTTAGTGGACTTCAAGAATTTGCAGAAGCATTTCACAATTACATCTTGTACTTAGAAAAACTACTGCCCTACTATCAAATGAGGTATACTTACAGTTTGCTTAATAATTGATAATAATAAATTATACGATCCTGGAACCAGAACAACAAAGGCAGTAATATATCATTCTTAAAGTATGATCTTTTTTTTGTCTTTTGATAGTACTGATGAGGAGTGCAATAGTTCTCCTTGTTCTACAACACTTGAAGGCCACAACAAACAAGTGGTAGCATCATTTGCTGGTATGGTTAGAATTCTTAGCAAGGTGGACTCATACATACAGGCACTGACATCTGCAAGTGAGTCAATTTGATAATAATTAATAATCCAAAATATGAATCATAAAACAAACACAGTGTTATATATTATTCTGAATGCATGTGGGAGTGTTAAAATTCAATAAAAAGTTTCATTCAAAACGTCATTGAAGATGGTATTGCAAACTGTAGTTAAGGGTGAATTCAATTTGATGACAATCCAAAAAATGCACTATTAAATTACCAAGCAAAGACAGTGAAATGTACTATTGTAAACTGTGTGAATATTCCATGAAAATGTTAATCCAAAACAACATTGAATATTTTATCAATGTTTTTCAAGGTTCTGGGAATGGCCTATTGCCTGCAAACTACAATGTGTGTTTCATGCAGCTGACATGTTTTCTTGAAGAACTACATGAATCTGTGAAAGGTAATTAAAATGATGGAAGAAAAAAATAGAAAAATGTATGGTTAGGAAACAAGGGCATGATTGTTATCTAGATTATAAAAACTCATTAGGTGGAAAACTAAGTGGATCAATTGAAATTAAAGGAAAAAAGTCAGTTTCATTGATTTATAGAATAGTATGGAAACTTCTAGTTATTATATGCAAGTTTGAAAGCCAAGATATTGTATTGGTTTTGTCTTTCAGAGCTGTCCAAGCATTTCCACTCTAAAATCACCATTGAACATCAACTACCAACAACAACACAGGTGAGAGTGGAGTCTATTGATTGATCCATGTGCTTAATTGCCACTTACAGTGTGATTGATTGACTGGAATAATTTGTCATTTGGCTAAATAACCGTATGACTAAACAGACTTAGTGGATTCAAATACTGTCTAATGACAAACATGACAGTTTGTCTGATCCACTGAATCTAAATGAATATCACCCTTATCCTTTTATCAATATCATTATTGTGAGTAAGAGTTGTATATTTTAATCTTCTAGACACTAAAAACAACAGATGACTGTATTGTATCTACTCTTGTTTTCCTTATCACTGTGACTGGCAAGGTGAGTGGACCCAGGTCATTCATAATTTAGCCCTTAATTATGGTAATGAAGGTAACCTAGTGTATCACTAATATTGTTACTTACTTGTTGCTGTATTGTACAAGGTGCAAATAAACTATTATACCCCAGGGGTACTCCCCATGTCCAAGTGGTAGGGGTGATCGCGGCATACCTTTTAGGGTTAAAAATATTTCCTGTGCATACCTTTTAGGGTAATTCTGGCTCAAAAATCAGTTACGTAACATGATTCCATATCTGTAAGGGTCATTTTTACTCTGCTTTGTTGCTAAAAGTAAGCTTGGCTGGCAAGAACATCGTACAGCCGTTCCTTTTAGGGGTTGAAATCAACAAGGCTTTAACAGTTATTTTTATCTGTGCGTACCTTTTAGGGGTCATTTTCAAAAACTCCAAGTAATTACTATATACTATATTAATAAACTATAATTTGCTTTCCTTGTTGCATTCCATTAACTAATAGATATATTCTATTTTAGATTGTTAAGTTCATGAACAATAACTTGGACTTTTTGACCAGCAAGTCAGTGTTGAGGACCAGGGGAGCGTCTACTGCAGCTGAAGCTGATGTAAGTTCAAATACATAGATTGTAACTATGTATGTGCAGGGAACCAGGGAGTATGAGAGGCATTGACGGTCTTATGTGCTTGCCATTATCACCTTGATACCCAACAAAAATAAGATAAACAAATAATAATATATTAAGACTTGACTACTCAAAAGGGATGTGACTAGGGTACCGTGACTAGTCACCCCTTGAATCCATGCTTTCATTATAACAAAGTGATTCAGTGCAGTATTTATTGTACAATATTATAATTCAATATTTTTATCTCTTGTCCTATACTAAGATAGGAACCCAAATTATCACTATAATTTTTCAGTATTGTTCAGTATGGTCAAGCAAAAAAGCTATAATTAAATGTATGTGCTTTTCTTAGTTGACTACATCACCATTGGTTGTAACATTTCGACATCAAGCTGCTAATTACATCACAAGTATTAGCAAGGTTAGTTATGTGGATAACATTACACTCAGATCATTATCATCAACACCACCATTGTTACTGTCATTATGATCAGTAATCACCATCATTACTATTGTTATCATCACTGCCATTTTTATCACCATCATTACTATCATCATCATAAACATTTTCACAAAACACATCACTAGGTCCATCATCATCATTATTGTGGTCATCAATATCATTACTTTATGAACATCACAATCATCATGATCATTTATAGACCAGTTATTTTCAGGGGGAGGGGGTCATTTCAAATGAAGGGGGCAGCATATTATGGGTAGTATATTATACAAAGGATGGGGTTAAGGGAGACAAAGGCTCTAGGTGAAGGGATAATAAACATTTGTGCATGTGAAAATGAAAATGCACTAGATCCCCCCACCCCCTTCCCCTCTGTGTTAAATTATCACTATCAACATCACTACTATTATCGTCATGACAACATCATAATAATTGTCATCATCTTCATCACAACATGTTGTTTACTAAGCAACATTCAACAAGTAGTTGTTTGATATGTAGATTTTAATGATATTTTGATTGTTTTTCAGCCAAGCCATGAGTCAATACCTTACCGTCTGTCCGTCCACAACCATCGTGTTCTTGCAACATCAAAAGATAGCAGTGATTCACTATCACAACAGGTATGGTCCCTGGCATGATTTTGTATCATCTGCATGTTGTAATAATAATCATTATTGGGGTGCGTGCTGTGTGCAGTTATAAAGCACACAGGGTTATCCCAACACCAGAGAAGTGTTAAGATAAGTCTTGAGTGTTCTGACAATCCACAAGACTGTGCTTTTTAACTGCATACAGCACAGAAAGGTGTTTTCTATTTATTTTATAAAATACAAACTGATCAAAATGCAAACACAATTTGTGCGCTCTCATAAAGCATGTGACTCAACCAATCAAAATGTGTTTTTAATAGTTATATTTAATAAATTATTTTATTTAACTAAAAACTTGAAAACTTATTGTTGATGTATATTTATGACGATGTTGTTATCTTTTTCAGATAACACATAATCAAGAAAAGCTAACACAATTAGAACAAGTAAGTAAACCTTTTCAAAAGCTAAATTGCTTGGAATATATGTTGTGGAGTTATTTACATAACTCAATCTTTGAATTGCATATTCAACAATCTTGCTTGAAGAAATTTTGCTATTTTTAATTTATAGACGAAAGAACATTGGATGTTAGAATGTCAACTTCTACAGGTCAAATACGAAAAAGAATGCAATGTAAGTTATCAAAACGCGTGTATAAATAGATAATATTATTAGCCATTTTCACATTAGAAGATGGACAAATTGTCTTATGACGGACAAGTCTTCTGGTGTGAAACAGGAGGAACACAATTTGAGAGGAAAAAGTTGTTTGATTTTGATTTTGATTTCGATTCACAACAGACAAACAAATGTTACCGACCATTTGTCCGTCAAGACGGGTTTCCAATCCTCCAACTGGTGAAAATAGGGCCAATGATAAGATAACAATATAATATTGAATGATAATAAGTTGGAAATAGCCATTCTGTCTGTTGTTTTACAGAAAGTCAAGACTCTACAAGTGGACCTCGAAAAAGCAAATTCAAGTTTGTCAGGAGAACTGGTAATTGTTTTTCTTATGATGGATAGCATAGCTAGAATTGTATCAAGTTCAGAGTGAAATCTGTATTTTATCTGTTTTTCCAATATGTTTCATAACAAATTTTGTGTTGTTTGTGTGTGTTAGATGCACTATAACAGACCACATTACATTTGTTAGTATTATTATTTATATAAGTTGTGTTAGTGTAACATTCATTTCAAATCAAATTCAATTGTAGCTAGGTTTCATCAAAAAAACCTCTATTATCTGATTTAGTTTGGCTGTTTACAGAATCACTTGTTGTACATGCCTTATATTGTTTTTGTATCTGACTGTTGTCCTCGTTTTGTAGACTAATGATCCTTCCAAGGAGCGTACGTCCTCCTCACCTTCATACCAACGAAAAGAACCTGATTACAATCCAACAGATGTATGTATTAACAAGCCTCCGTAGCTGGCACAGGCATAGAGAAGAGGGGGATGAGAGTTGTAGAATGGATGGGAGATTGCACCCTCATTATTCCTATTCTCCCATCTCCTTTCCCGTCACCTTCTCCAATCTCATTCTCTATTCTTATTTTTCTCTTTTCCCATCTCATTAATACTATTCTCCCATCTTCTTATCCTATCTCATTCTCACATCTTATTCTTCCTCCACTCCCAACTCATGATTACTATTCTCCCATCTTCTTCTTCCATGTCATTCTTTCATCTAATTCTTCCCTTTCTCTATCTCCTTTCCCATCTCATTATTACTATTCTCCCCAAGCACCAGCTACCCAGGCTACATGTTTACCATCAGTATTAACTCGATTCTTTCATTTTCCATTTCTCTTGTTAATTCAGTTTTTTTCTTTTTGATGTGTTTATTTAGCTTGGGGAAGTGCTTTCAGATTCATCAACCGAGGTATGTTGCTGTTTAGCCCTGTTTTCTCATTCATTCGTTAATTTATTTGTCTATCCATCAATACCTTTGTCAAACCATACGTTCGTTCATTCATTCATTCGCCTATGTATTTCTCAATTTATTGACTTATCCATTCTTATATTCCATCCATCCACTTATCCATCCATCCCTTGACCCATTCTTTTATTCCTTTACCCATCCATCCATCCCTTGACCCATTCTTTTATTCCTTTGCCCATCCATCCATCCCTTGACCCATTCTTTTATTCCTTTGCCCATCCATCCATCCCTTGACCCATTCTTTTATTCCTTTACCCATCCATCCATCCCTTGACCCATTCTTTTACCCATCCATCCATCCCTTGACCCATTCTTTTACCCATCCATCCATCCCTTGACCCATTCTTTTACCCATCCATCCATCCCTTGACCCATTCTTTTATTCCTTTGCCCATCCATCCATCCCTTGACCCATTCTTTTATTCCTTTACCCATCCATCCATCCCTTGACCCATTCTTTTATTCCTTTGCCCATCCATCCATCCCTTGACCCATTCTTTTATTCCTTTACCCATCCATCCATCCCCTTGACCCATTCTTTTATTCCTTTATCCATCCATCCATCCCTTGACCCATTCTTTTATTCCTTTACCCATCCATCCATCCCTTGACCCATTCTTTTATTCCTTTACCCATCCATCCATCCCTTGACCCATTCTTTTACCCATCCATCCATCCCTTGACCCATTCTTTTACCCATCCATCCATCCCTTGACCCATTCTTTTATTCCTTTACCCATCCATCCATCCCCTTGACCCATTCTTTTATTCCTTTACCCATCCATCCATCCCTTGACCCATTCTTTTATTCCTTTACCCATCCATCCATCCCTTGACCCATTCTTTTACCCATCCATCCATCCCTTGACCCATTCTTTTACCCATCCATCCATCCCTTGACCCATTCTTTTATTCCTTTACCCATCCATCCATCCCTTGACCCATTCTTTTATTCCTTTGCCCATCCATCCATCCCCTTGACCCATTCTTTTATTCCTTTACCCATCCATCCATCCCTTGACCCATTCTTTTACCCATCCATCCATCCCTTGACCCATTCTTTTATTCCTTTACCCATCCATCCATCCCCTTGACCCATTCTTTTATTCCTTTACCCATCCATCCATCCCCTTGACCCATTCTTTTATTCCTTTACCCATCCATCCATCCCTTGACCCATTCTTTTACCCATCCATCCATCCCTTGACCCATTCTTTTATTCCTTTACCCATCCATCCATCCCCTTGACCCATTCTTTTATTCCTTTACCCATCCATCCATCCCCTTGACCCATTCTTTTATTCCTTTACCCATCCATCCATCCCTTGACCCATTCTTTTATTCCTTTACCCATCCATCCATCCCTTGACCCATTCTTTTATTCCTTTACCCATCCATCCATCCCCTTGACCCATTCTTTTATTCCTTTACCCATCCATCCATCCCCTTGACCCATTCTTTTATTCCTTTACCCATCCATCCATCCCCTTGACCCATTCTTTTACCCATCCATCCATCCCTTGACCCATTCTTTTATTCCTTTACCCATCCATCCATCCCCTTGACCCATTCTTTTACCCATCCATCCATCCCTTGACCCATTCTTTTATTCTTTTACCCATCCATCCATCCCCTTGACCCATTCTTTTACCCATCCATCCATCCCTTGACCCATTCTTTTATTCCTTTACCCATCCATCCATCCCTTGACCCATTCTTTTACCCATCCATCCATCCCTTGACCCATTCTTTTATTCCTTTACCCATCCATCCATCCCCTTGACCCATTCTTTTATTCCTTTACCCATCCATCCATCCCCTTGACCCATTCTTTTACCCATCCATCCATCCCTTGACCCATTCTTTTATTCCTTTACCCATCCATCCATCCCCTTGACCCATTCTTTTACCCATCCATCCATCCCTTGACCCATTCTTTTATTCCTTTACCCATCCATCCATCCCTTGACCCATTCTTTTACCCATCCCTTGACCCATTCTTTTATTCCTTTACCCATCCATCCATCCCCTTGACCCATTCTTTTACCCATCCATCCATCCCTTGACCCATTCTTTTATTCCTTTACCCATCCATCCATCCCTTGACCCATTCTTTTACCCATCCATCCATCCCTTGACCCATTCTTTTATTCCTTTACCCATCCATCCATCCCTTGACCCATTCTTTTATTCCTTTATCCATTCATTACAATTTTCACTCACATACTCAACAAGTTTGTTCAATTGTTTGTTCCTCTGTTCATTCAATCATCCATTCGCCTATCTATACATCTATTCACACTATCCTTCCATTTATCTGTTTAATAATGTACTTTTTTTTACCCATTACAGTGCGAATCATAAAACCATGGGCACCTAGAAATATTTTAGAAATCGTTTTTTGTTCGTTGAACAACTCACAAACAACTCTAACTACAAAAGGTTTATCATACTACACATCAGTCAAACTTCTTGCGGTGATATAGTTATTTCTGAGTTGTTCAACGAACAAAAAACGATTTCTAAAATATTTCTAGGTTCCCACGGTTTTGTGATTCGCACTGTAACTTTGGCTCATTTCTCCATTAAATACATATATTCATTGTGTTTTTAGGCATCGGACAGTGTAACTAGAGAAAGTCTCATCAAAAATCACTTTACTTCTCGAATCGCTGATCTCACGAGTCAGGTAAGAACCTGCGCGTTGTGGTAAACGGAACAAACATATAGGGAGTCAATCCTGGGTTAGTGCTTAGCAAGCCTGCTAGGTACAGGAATCTACTGTTCCAGATAACAATCAATCAATCAATCAATCAATCAATTTATTAAAGTCATAACGTGGGATAAGGTCGCCCTTATATCCGAGCTAGAGGCTCATGTAAAAAACGTATGACAATTATATAAATATGTGCGCAAATTTAAAAAGTGAGCACCGAGTCACCATACTATTGTCTTGTAAGAAATTTGCAAGGTGCCATGCTAATGTAATGTCATATTCTAACAGACTGGCTCACTCAGAACCTTGCACATCTTTTCAAGGCCACAATATACACCTATTTCAAAAGTCGTTGTCACAGCCGAATCTACAGTCCACACTCTGAAGCCTGCAAAGGTTGTCTGTATTATGAACATAATTTGTGATTTATAACACGTTTTTTAAAGAAATATCAGTGTTTCATCATCTACCATTGTCAGTGTTATGGTCATATAACACAAACACGTCCATCCAAAGTATGCTATGAATAAATTGATAAAAAATTAAGAAATACTGACATCCTTTGCAGGGTTCAGTGTGTGGAATGTAGCTTTGGCTGCGACAACAATTTTTAAAATAAGTGTATCAATTCGGTGCTCACTTTTCTAAATGCATTGTTCTTAGACTGCTAACCAGAACCGTACATGCATGTATATAGTATAGGCAATATAATGAAATTTGTAACACCGTAAAAAATGTTGACTTACTGC
The DNA here is from genome assembly GCA_949775045.1 of Metridium senile. Classification (NCBI taxonomy): domain Eukaryota; kingdom Metazoa; phylum Cnidaria; class Anthozoa; order Actiniaria; family Metridiidae; genus Metridium; species Metridium senile. The sequence goes on along the minus strand of OX459096.1, from coordinate 5,398,368 downwards.
AGTTTTTGACTTTCTGTGAACTCGTATTTTGCTGCCGTCAATCAAGGATTTAAAAGGTACCGACTAATTAGTTTTGATTGACGGCAGCTAAAAACGTGTTTCACAACAAGCCGTTGAAATATCTGAGTTTGTAGAAAGTCGAAAACCTCAGTAACTTTACTGACGTTTCGAGCTTTAGCCCTTCGTCAGAGTAAAGAAGGGGTATAGTGTAGACTGTGTATGTTGTCCATATGCCTACATGAAACTCTAATTGCTTTGTCTTCTTCTACGCACATCGTCGACGTTGGTACACATTGATGCAATGTGTCTTTCATTCGTTTCTGTTCCTGTTGTTACTATTATTTGACATTTTCTGCTGCTGTCTCATCAGTGCTATTTGTATGATTCTTTCTATAGCTTCAAATGACTGACGGAAAAGCAGCATCCTTAGCGGCAGAGGTGAGTATCCTTGTTTAATCTTCCAACAAAATGTCTCAACTCAATAGCAAAAAGTACAAAAAATATTTTGAAATGTTAGCTACAGGATAGTTTGATTGCCTAAATGCAGCCGGTTGTTGCTCAATATTTTTCTTGGATTCAACCCACCCCACCGTCAAATAACAAATTGTCCGTTCCCTAACAAACTCGAGGTTGGTCTATGATGTTAATAGATGTCATGCTTGTGTTTTAGAGTCGCTCCCTTTACAAACGTATAACACATACCGAAAAAGATCGAAGAGAGCTGGCATCTAAACTACAAACAGCAAAGAGTAAAGTAAAACAAGTTGAGGTATTTATCTTTGTTGTGGATTTTTTTTTCACTGGGATTTTTACCAAAGGTGAGGCGAATATCAGGGAATAATAACCGAGACAAAATCAAAGTTATTATTCACCGATATTCATCAATCAGTTGTCTCATTTAGTTTTGTCCAAACTCGTAACTTTAAGTGAGGTTTCCTCCCTTTCAACCTGTGCTTTGCGGGTGTACTAACATACATCTGTTCACCGCACTGCTCAATTGGGTTGAAGTTCATTTCCTGGTGGAGCTTTCCCTGTTTTACAGTTATGTGCTTTCTCACAGGATGAGCTGGATGTGACGAAGCGCAACTATGAAACACAATTATCGATGATGAGCGAGCATCTATGTGGAATGAACGAGAAGCTGACTACACAACAAGATGAGATAGAATCTCTAAAGACAAGTGGACGGACAAAGAAAGGAAAGAAATGAATGAGACATTATGTAATTGGAACTTTTAGTAACATGAAAACGGGAAAGAAATTAAAGGAGAAATTGTATTGCTGTTCCCAATAGACAAAATCAGCTAATGCGTTGCTATGCACGTTTTGACCCAATTCAAAACCTCTGGGAATAAAAACCTTTTGTTCCAAACATTAAAATACATTAAACAAAGAATCTTATTTCCGAAAGATTTGAACTGGGCAAGATTTACATAACAATGTGTTAGCTGATTTTGTATATTATACAGCCCATATCAAGAAGGTTAATTTTATATAAATATATTTTGTTTTTATGTTATGTAGTAACTGCTAGTTGAGTTGAATAGCTACAATAGCAATAGTAGAGTACAAACATTAAAAGCGTGAAACATAAATAGTACTAAATAATGATATTTTATGCAAATTCTATTGTTTTCTATTGTTCAATTAGCACTAGTACTACTTGTTTCATGGGTATAATGTTTGTAATCTAGCTACAAATGTTCTAATAACAATGGCAAAATTGTCACTGTAAGTCCACCTGTATCCTTCAATACTAGACCAAAAACACTGAAAGCATGCAACATTGTTAGCCATATATAGTACTATCCCAAGAGTCCTGAAGTTTGACATCACAAAAAAATAAAATTTGATAAAGAAAAGGTACATTGATAAATTGATATTAGAGTGAAGGCACTAAACCTGTGAAATAAGTAAATCATAATAGTAATCTCTCTATCCATAGTTTTCTGTTGTCTATTCACAGGCAGCCCAACTATTCTATCTGAGGATTTTTTTTAATGACATATAAAGTTATTTTTAACCGCGCTCCGACCTCCATATACATATTGTTAATCATTGAGCTCGTGGGTGGGATTCCTGTGGTGTATTTGTTTGAATGCGCGCGGATGGGATTACTGTGGCTTTTTGCAAGCAATTGTTTTGTGGCACGGAATCGACAAAAAATCGATGAAAGAAGTATTTTGAATCCTACCCTCTTCGACACTGCACGCCTTTGTAAAAAGCCACAGGAATCCCATCTGCGCGCATTCAAACAAATACACCACAGGAACCCCATCGCGCGCTCAATGATTAACAAAATATCGCTCGGCGCGCGGTTAGATATAACTTTATTGTCATTAAAAACAATCCTCAGATAGAATAGTTGGGCTGCCTGTGGTCTATTTGACGATTACCACTTTGACTAATACATTTTGCTGGCAGGTTTAGTGCGTTTACTCTATTGGTTGATTCACATGCTGCAAATATCGGTGAATAATAACAGATAAAGAGTCAATCTTATTCAAGTCATTCACCGATATTCACTGAGCCTGAGGTGGATAATTGTTTTAGTATAAATACAAAAGTGATTATTTCAAAAAGTAAAAATTTGAAGAAAAACTATTCATTTCTTATTTCTGGTGATAATCAAGAAATAGTGTATTTATATTAAATATAGTATGTGTCATAACCATGCCCTATTAACGTTCACATTATCAGATACTAGTAATTGCCATAAAAATAAACAAATAGTTTACGCAGAGGACACACCTGTAATGAAATGATGAAATGAATTATAATAAATAAATGAATACATTTATATACTGTAATATGTGTTGGTTTACAAGCATGTACACCTGTTTTCCAAAACGTTGTCCAAAAAGAAATAGAAAAACAGGCGATGAGTTAGGCTCAGATTTCAGCCGTTGGGGTTTCGTGCGCCCGCGATACTCTCCCCCGTAACGGCTGGGCGCATCGGCTTAGCATTGTTTTTCTCAGCCAATCAGCGATTTGCCCCTCGAAAATCGAGGGGCATAATATTAATAAATTAAAATTCATCGTGAACATAATGGCGGATAAGAGTGACTTCGAAAGTGCTTGTTCAAATGCTTTGAAATCGTTTGGTTTCGAGAAATCTAAGGATATTCAACGAAGGAATAAGTAAAAGGCAAAGATGTTTTTGTTTATCTACCGACTGGCTCAGGAAAATCATTGATTTTCCAAACAGCGCCGGCCGCTTGTAAGGATCCATTGTTTTGGTTATTTTACCTTTGGTTTCTCTCATGAGAGACCAAGAGAACTTAACATCCAAAGACATTAAGACTGCCTTGATAGGCCAAGAAGAGGATGGCGAATGAGTAATATGCTAAACAACTACGAAGTTTTCATTTTAAATTACGGCGGTGATTGTAAGTTGTCATTTGTATCGAAACTCGTAATTTTCGTCTTTATTACTTGATTTTTTTTCTCAATAAACCTAAAATACACAGCTATATTCTTAGAATAACTACATTTAAATCCAAAATGTTTACTTTCAAAATTAAAACTGGTTTATTATTCGCGGTTGTAACATATACTCAAGCGGCTCTCTAAACGAGTCAACAATGTGACTAATGTGTATCGAAACGACTCTAGCTGTAATCATCGTCTTTATTGCTTGAATTTTTTCTCGATAAACCTTAAATACACAGCTATATTCTTTGAATAACTACATTTAAATCCAAAATGTTTACTTTATTATGCGCGGTTGTAACATATACTCAAGCGGCTCTCTTAACGAGTCAACAATGTGTATCGAAACGACTCTAGCTGTAATTTTACTTCTTTATTGTTTGATTATTCTTAAAATCCTATAAAAACGGACTATATACTTGGAATAAACAAAACGTTTACCATTGAAATAGCTTTTGCGCTGATTTGTCTCGATCGTTCTTTTGACAAATAACATACCCGATGGAATTGCTAAATGATATGCAGGTTTTGCTAAGAGTTGTTTCGAATTGAATTCGAATCATTTGCAAATTTTAATAAAAGACCTTTTGACAATCAGGCCGTTGGAAAGTTTATTTACATTAGCTTACATTTCAACAAATTTTATTTCCGTTTCCGTTTTTTTATGCTATTAGCATAATTACGTCACGGACATGCGCGACACGTTTCGAAGCCGATGCGCCCAGCCGTTACGGGGGAGAGTATCGCGGGCGCACGAAACCCCAACGGCTGAAATCTGAGCCTAGCGATGAGTAGGCAATCCTAAAAGTAGGATGTCCCTTATGGGCCACCGTAAGTTCTGATACTTTGAATTTATGCAAGCAATTTGTAATAAACATGTATGGTTACCCGTGTCAATGAGCTATACCCGCGTGCGCTTGCCTCAGATATCAAGGTGACAACTCATTTACATATTTAATACTCGACAAAATACATTTGCATGTTAAAAACGCTTATGTGAAATCGGTTCTATTGAACACTGACTTGGAAATAGATTTCTAATACACCTGGGATTGATGGTCTCTGATTCAATTCTATGTGATTTCTTCTCGGTCTATTCGACTAGATGTTGTTTAAGCGGTCAAGCGCCTATTGCTTAACGGAATTATGGCGTTTTCATCATGCTTTCGTGAGTCACTCGAGTGATATAAATGCATTCAGGGCATTCAGTGCTCTGAGTTGTAACTTGACGTCATTTCCCGACTCTCGGCCAAAAGGTAAAATAACACCAGGCATTTGCATATCATCTCATTGTTTCTATCTAGTTTTGATTGACGTTTATCGTCAAAATATCGCAAGGTTTATTTTGATTTACGAATACGCCCAAATGGTCTGATAAACCACAGGCAGTCCAAGCATACTTAGGGGCCGACCATTTAACTTTTGAGGGGGGGGGGGGGGGGATTTTGAAAACAAATTTCCTGCAGGCCGAAAAAAATTTCCTGCAAGCCAAAATCGCCACTGACGGAAATCTTTGCTTTTCTATAAAATAAATTCCGTGCGCATGCCAGGGGGCTAAAAAAATTTTCCTGTACGGACCAAATCACCCACCCCCCCCCCCCCCCCACCCCCCCTTCAAAAGTCAAATGGTCCACCCCTTACTGTCTTTCTTGACTACCAGTATATTAATTGAGCCCGTAATGTAGTCATTACAAAAATAATTGTCGTTAAAGGTTTCGTCTTAACTGTACCGGCTATGTTATTAATATTCTATTTCCATTTCTAGCAATGGATTCTTATTCTGATGATTCCAAAGTAAAACTTGTAATCTGCGGCAGTGGCAATGGTGCACACGCTTTAGCTGGAATTGCATCATCTCAACCAAATACTGAGGTTCGCTTGCTTACTTTATCTCAGCACAAAGCACAACGTTGGGCAGACTTGCTTGAACATGAGGATTTTACAGTCAGTCTGTACGAACAAGGAAAGAAATACAGTGAACTCAAGACCAAGCCAATCCTGGTCACTAATGACCCAGGAAAAGTAATTCCAGGATGTGATGTCATTGCTTTTGTATTAGCAGCTTTTGCACATGAGAAGTACCTGAATGCCATCAAGCCATTTATGGAGCCAGGAATGATTCTGGTCGGTCTCCCTGGACAGGCTGGTTTTGAATTTCAATATCGAGTAATTCTTGGTAAATTATCCAATCAGATCACTCTTATTAATTACGAGTCGTTGCCATGGACAACACGTTTGAATGAGTTTGGCAAGTCATGTGACGTACTAGGGACTAAGAATGCCATGCTGGGTGCATTAAAGATTGGATCGACCGCACCCCAAAAAGATCCTTATAAGGTAATGCAGAGGTTGCTTGGCAACAAACCTTTGCTTACGACAAAAGGTGATTTGCTGACGGTAAGCCTTATGTCTGTTAACGCATATCTACACACTAGTATCTTATACGACAAATGGGCTCATTGGGACGGAAGACCTCTAGATGAGAAGCCTTTGTCTTATCATGGACTAAGCCAAGATGGTGCTACTCTTATGAGCAGGATATCAGATGAAGTTCTTACAATCACTAACGTAGTATCAAATCTAAGACCACAAACCGATCTATCGCAAAGAATCCATATCCTTGATTGGTATAAGAAATGTTACGGTGGTGATATCGATGATACAAGTAACCTATACACAGCCATAACCACTAATACGGCTTATAGGGGCCTGACACACCCTATACTTCAAAACGAGGATGGCAAATGGGTCCCTGATCTCACCCATCGATACTTGACAGAGGATATACCTTATGGCTTAGTTGTGATTCGTGGAATTGCAGAAATAGTAGGCGTGGCAACACCAAATATGGATAAGATTATCACGTGGGCTCAGGAGAAGCTGAATAAAAAGTACCTAGTGAATGGGAAACTACAGGGCGTGGACGTGAAACACACACGTGCTCCTCAAAGATATGGATTCACTACGTTAAGGGACGTGATAGGGGATAGCGGGTAGAAAAATGACAGCTTTAATTACATGCAATTAACGTTATGTGACTTGATAGAAGAATATGTCACTGATTATTTCACGTTACAGATTTGATGGAAGAATACATGTCTAATTAAAGAGGGCTTTAATTGCAATTAGCGTTATGAGACTTGATAGAAAACTGTGCCACTTATATATAACGTTAGTTACTAGACTTGATGGAAGAAGGCATGTCTAATAAAAGAGAGTTTTAGTACAATTATCGTATAATAATAATAATAATGACAACTTTTTTAACGTCTTAATCTTCTAGCTGGACGCAGCGCGTCCTACTAATCGGGGAGACTCACTCACACTCACTACCTCTACGTTTTTAATATTTTGCACACAACTCGGCTCACATGTTCATTTTTGCTGAGGGAGGAAAACCGGATAACCCGGAGAAGAACACATCGAACAAACTGAACTCACATATAATCCATGCCCGAGCCGGGTCTCGAACCTGGACCACAGCGGTGAAAGGCCAACGCTCTCACCGCTAGGCCACCCATGCCACCCAAACGTTACGAATTCGATCAATTTACAATTTTGCACTACAACTTTATTAACAAATATTTTAAGTATTGCAACACAGAAACCTCATGTTCCTCCCCTCACGTATGCCACGCGTGTAATGACTGTAATTGATATTATTTCAGTTGTGTCAAGCTATTATGCCCTAGCCTCCTACCCCTTGGTCAATGTTTTAACATTGAAATATTGATTGCCGAATATGATTTGAGGAATTTTTAATTGAATTTAAATATAGGCCAAAATCCCGTGGTGTGAGGGGTAGGGGGGGAGGAAGGGGGACCCATTTTAAGACACTCGAGAGCAAAATAGTTCACATCGCCCTATTCAAGATAAATCGAAAAGTGGACCCTATACATTACTAATGTACTTTTATTCACGGATAGTGAGAAATGTTTCTAAACAAATCGATCAGTACCCTATCTAAGCCGGAAACACAAAACCGAAAAAAAATGAAAATAAAAATTTGTCCGATAATCTTTTGCTCGAACGTGTATTGCAAATTCACGAATTATTGTGGTATGATTGGACAGAACTGAATCGTGGGGTTCCTGTGGTTTGCGCGGGAAATAAATCCCCCTCAACCTCTTTCCCAGGGCACTCTCGCTTAGCTTTTGCGTTGGCCCCACCGAAAAGCGAAGAGAGAGGGCCCTGGGAACGAGATTGCCTCCCCCACACGCCCCCCCCCCCCCCCTCCCACACACACACACACACTTTTTAATGTGCACCAAGGTCCCTGTTTGTTGAAATATTTCTAATGAAACAACGATGGTCAAAATTCTACACATCCGTTCATACATCCCTTTATACTAAAGCCTGGTTTTCACTAGCGACGCAAACGCAAACGCAAGCGCAAGAGACTATATTTCGTCGTGAAAAGCGTTTGACCAGGGCTCCTGGTTTGACGCAGTGATAACACAAGCGCAAGATATCACTGAAAAATTTTCCTTTTCTCTTGCGTTTGCGCTTGTGCTTGCGCGTGGTACTAGTCATAGTTATATCGGCTCACTGCATACCCATTACCACTGCGTGATAATAAGTTATGGATGGTTCCGCGACCGCAATTGCGACAAGTATTCAGCGAGAATGCGAGGGGGTGAGCCGTCAACTGCCGCCAGGGGTGGGTGGGTGGGGCGAAAAACGCTTGCCAACAAATTTAAAACGGTGAGTGGCACTGACCTCGAGTGAGCTGCTGCTTTGTACTGTGGGGCCGCAAAGCATTATTAACTAGTCACGTGAGAATTTAAGGAATTCAGTAACATAATTTTGTACGCGATGCTAATTATGTATGCAATGAGAATAGTTTGTTTGTTCTTGCGCTTATTCACGTCTCGTTTTCTGCGTTTGCTCTTGCGTTTGCACTTGCGTTGCGTCGTTAGTGAAAACCTGCGCTGGGGCTATATTATAATCATTGCTTTTATTATATTTTTAATTATGTGATTTAATATTATTTCTATTATTATTATTATCATTGTTTTTCTATCACAGCTGGGTAGCCTGTGGTAGTGGAAATATGCCAATGAGATTAAATATAGCGTCTGTGATTGGTGTATTAAATAGTAAACGTCATAACTTCGAAGCGAAATATCGTAACTTTATTCCATTGAAATTGTTACAATTTGCGAAGAAATCGATTTCAAATATGAGAAGTCGGCAAAAGACAACTTTACAAAGCACATGGCATCAAATCAACTCAGTATTTGGACGTCAATCAAATTAACTATAGTCTCACGTGATTGGCTGATATTCGGCATCCCTTCGAGTGCTCCCACAGCAGCTGTCCGTTTGGAATCCTCTGTTGTCAGAAAAAAAGAGCGAGAGAGAATAGATTTCAGTGATGAATCTCTGTTAGATCGTTAAGAACATTTGATCGAGATCCGTCATTATCGTGATGACTGCCATGGCCTTTCAAACCACACAAATGGACTACATTCAGCCGGTTCAAACTACTCAGGTGAGTTGTGCGAGTCGAGAGCGTTGCGAGTCGTCTGTGTATGATTTGAATTTCTCATCTTCTTATACTCACACCCCCTTTTTCTTGTGCCCGCCCCCTGAACATATTATGGACAGGAAATTCAGCCCTCTCCACTAGCTCTTTTGGCTGCAACATGTAGCAAGATTGGGCAAGGATCGGACTTTTCAGATGAACAGACCCAAAACGTTCTCAATCACGGACAACAACAACAAGACTTCGCTCAAGTTTGGCCGCCGGATCAGACACCGACCGCACAAGTAAACGATGGATTCACGGCTCATCCAGGCAATCTTTTGCCAGCACAGATTCCAACTACTCAAACACTTTATTCCCCCTTAAATGCTTTGAGTCAGATTGATGGCCAAGTTTATTACGCCATCGTTACAACTTCGCCGGCTCAAGAGCAAAGCAGACAAGACAACACTAACCAAGTGTTAACGCTTCCTTCGACAAACAGTGATTCTCAATCGACCGAACAAATGTATTCCTTTGAGACCCCAGTAGTGTCTGATTCATCAGTGTGGACTACTAAGACAACAACAACGGATAATTCTGCTAACCCTATCCAATGGTGGCAAAATAAACCCATTAATTGGGTCAACACGAATGTTACCAATGCCGAACAGTTCTCTTCGCCTAACTGTGCCGCCGCCTCAGCACTTGTTAGTGTTGAAAACGCAATCGAAGCTCAACAACAACAACAGCAGCAGCAGCAACAACAACAAACTCAACAGATTGTTTTGAATCCTGCCAATAACGATACTGAAACTGCAACATACATACAAGTAACAAGAACGCCACAGGGACATATTATTCTCACTCAAGACGGAAGCGATGCGAGCAAATGGCCGACGGATGCAGCTATAAATCTTGTTGCTCCACCGACACCACAAACGACTACATCGAATGGCAATAACATTGTTCCAGTTACTTTACCGTTGGATGTCGTTACAAACGTTCAAAGTGCTATCAATAGTTCTCCCAACACTCCTTTAAGTCCTTCGACAGGACGAAGGCTTCGTCGAGTTGCATGTACTTGCCCAAATTGTCGTGATGGTGAAGGCCGAACTGCCAATGGCCGCAAACAACATATATGCCATATTCAAGGCTGTGGGAAAGTTTACGGCAAAACCTCGCATCTACGAGCACATCTTCGATGGCATTCGGGCGAAAGGCCGTTTGTCTGCAACTGGCTGTTTTGTGGTAAACGATTTACGCGGTCAGATGAACTACAACGCCATCGAAGAACCCACACCGGGGAGAAACGCTTCACTTGTAGCGAATGCGGCAAGAAATTCATGAGAAGTGATCACTTATCAAAACACGTCAAAACCCACTCGAACTCCAAAGCTAAAACCCCCACTGCAAGCCAGGGCTCCTCACAAGAACCCATTCCTATTCAACCTCAAAAAGACAACACAGAGATTGAGCCGTCTTGTATACAAAATGACGGCACTGCAGTTGTTGAAATCAACATACCCCAAGTTGCAGTGACTCAAGATGATTGCGTTGTGCCTCAACCACAGTATAGGGAACAGACAATAGAAGAAGAGTTTAATAATACTTCTGCTGAAGATTTTATAACTGGGGACTTTAGCTCCATGGAGTAAAAATACTATTTTATCATTTATACCTGTAATAACTAAGTACCAATTACTTTTGATAAAACTAGTGAATAATATCTGTTTTTATAAACAGTTCTTCAAGTCACTTGTCACTTTTTATCATAAATAATATATATATGTGTATTTTAAAAAAAATGACTACCAAATCTTATGATTTATCTTATGCCCTTGTGAAATTTTATAGGTATTTTTTAAACATTATGTTCATAAATTATTAATCCTGAAAATTGAGTAATTTTATCGTTTTACAAAAAAACCTAAAATATTGTATGAATTATAGATTGGTTTATATTATATAAGGAGTGAAAACTTTATACATGTATTAATTCATTTGCAAACAGTGAACAAATTTGCAATATTTATCTAGGGACAATTCCATATTATTTTGATCTAAAAAGTGGCGGATCCAGGATTTTCAAAAGGGGGGGGGATTTTGGAAAAAGGGGGGGATTATTTTGGTTTCGGATATATAAAAACCCCAATAATGCTGGAGCTATCCCGGACGTGAGATTTAACTGCTTAGAAAAAGAGGGGGGGGGGGGAGGGAAGTCACCCAATTCCCCTCCCCTGGATCCGCCCCTGCTACATTCAGTGTATTGTAAAAATATTTTTACTCATAAATAAATCGAACTTTGCCACAGTAAGTGATTTGATTTCTAGTGGGCTGCATTGGTGTTTCTAATGAGAAACTAAAGTTGAAAATAAATTTCACACGGCCATAAAACGAAGTGTTTCTCAATGAAACTTCATTAGACCTTATTACAGTTCTCGTCGATCAACCTCGGCTTCGATAGTGTGTAATATATTCTTTAGAATTTGACTACAGCCCATGCAATTGTAGTCTCCCTCGCAGCCGTTATTAGTGTTGGTCTTCCTGTTTTAATTATGTGATAATTTGTACATGTCCTAAATTATCACGGGCTGTAGCCAAATATTTTCAAAGAATATATATATACACACTATCGAAGCTGAGGTTTATGGAAGAGAACTGGGAAATAACAAGAAGATAGAAAAGTCCCTTTCACAGTTCTTTGTGCCATTTTGAACGTAGGTGTGCCTTTGCATTGAAGCAAAATGAACAGACAGTGAGCTTGCAATGATAGAGACCTTTTTATAAAATCTGAAATACCAGTACTTCATGCAGTAGCCAACCAGCATTGAACAACTTGTGAAGTTTTTTTTTTTTTGGTGTGTGTGTCTGTGTGTGTGTTTTCTATCTACTAACTAGTTGGTACCTTTGATATTTTTGGTGTGTAACAGTAAAAAACAAATAACATCTATTTGATATTAAATTGAGCTCTTAATAAATTTTGAATAATATTACTGAATATTATTCAAAATTGGGTCACTTTTTATATATTGTTTACATACCTTGAAAGTTGTGCTCTGCAAGAATTCCACTGATAAGTCCGTGTCGTAATTATCGTCAATAATACTTAAAAAAACTACCATAAAACAAAAACAGGTGAGTCCATGCGAGAGTCAAGTTTCATGCTCGGGATCCCTGTGGTTGAGATGAATCAGCGATACTTTTGTACGTTCAGGAGCATGCTCAATGAGGGTCAGCCATCTTGGAAGGCACTGGGCGATTTCATCTAAATATTATTTTCGATCATTGTACATCTTGTCTGCGCTCAAAATGCCACCGAAAAAGAAAGAAGAAGAGAAGCCTACCCCGTTAATGGGTAGATTTGGTACTTCACTGAAATGTGGAATTGTTGGGCTTCCAAATGTAGGGTGAGCAAAATTCAAAATGTTCGAAATTTTAGCTTATTACTTCATGTATGCAATATGTAGTGTACCGCAGTAATAGGTTTATTAGCGTGACCTGTTAAAATTCTTACATGAAGTATTATGGTGAATTTGTATATTCACGTGGATTTTGCACATGTTGTTTTGAAAATCTGTTTCTTTGTAGAAAATCGACGTTTTTTAATGTATTAACCAAAAGTTCAGCGACCGCAGAGAATTTTCCATTCTGCACTATAGGTAAGACGAGTAAACTAACTTAATTTCTTGCAATTATAAAATTCCTTCAAACAATTTCAGTCATAAAATGAACAATATAATTATTTATTTTTTTCTTTTCAGATCCCAATGAAAATAAGTATCAAATTTTGGTGAAGTATTGATAATTGTTTTGTATTGATAAGTAGTTCTAGTTTTATCTTGTTTAAATTCAACTGATTTATCTAGTTTTCTTTTCTTGTTTACGTCGTGTAGCTGTACCCGATGAGAGGTGGGATTTCTTATGTGATTATTTCAAACCAGCAAGGTAACAGACAAAATAAAACACCCATGGTAACTTACCAGCATGCACTGCGCAAAAGAGTGATTTTGTAGACCATAAAATCGTGCATTCAGACATTTTGATATTTTTTACGATGTGAGTGGGTATTTACTCTCTTACTTTCTTACTCTGACCAAGGGCTAAAGCTCAAAATGTCAGTTAAGTTAAGTTTATGGTGTTACAAGTTTCATTTTATTTATTTTGTTTTTCATTTCTCTTACTAAATTGTTTAGCCTTATATTTTATTTGGTTTCTCGTAAGAGAACTGAGTACGAATGAATGATAACACTCAAATTAAAGTTAACAATGCAAAGCATGCTGGTTGTAAGTGACCATGGGCCTTTATTTCATTCATTTTCCTTCAAATGATAACTCTCACTGCTCTGGTCCAGGTTCAAGCCCCAGTATGAGCAATGTTGATGACTTGTGATTGTCTGTGTGAATTCTTGAGAAAGACTGTTGGTGTCTGACGTTTGAACTTAAATACAACCACTGTCTTTTTGTTTACAGCAGTTCTCAGTCACACGTGCACCGCTCGCATAAAAAGCACCTCTATAAAACGTGAAGTTGGTGGACGTCAATCAAACTGTGTTTACAAGACGAATGGTGTTTTTACTTCATTTGGGTTGGGAAACATGTCTGAATCTGGAAGCTGAATTCCCACAATAACCTCTTTGTCGGATTCAGACATGTTTCGCAGCCCGACTGAAGTAAATTCACCATGCGTCTCGTAAACACAGTTGGATTAACGTCCACCAACTTCACGTTTTATAGCGGTGCTTTTTATGCGAGCGGTGCACGTGTGACTGAGAACTGCTGTAATCTCTGAAGATGACAGCTGCTCAGGTAGTTAAAACATCAGACCCCAACAGTTTTTTTTCAAGACTACGCAAATCTGGATAATAACAACTCATCAACATCAATTATGTATAATTTACTACTTTTACTCTGACGAAGGTCTAAAGCTCAAAACGTCAGTAGAGTTAAGTCAACATTTTTTACAGTGTTACACATTTCATTATATTACCTATCATTTATATCAAACACCGACGCAGCCTATACTAGTTTACTCGCTAATTTCCATTTATATTACTAGCAGGGTCATGGTTCTCCAAAGTCTCCCAAAATTAGCAAGACAATTGAGTCTGGCTAGATGGTTCATATGCTAATTAGACAATTTGTTTTTATTCAGTAAAGTACCTGCCTTTTTAAATGTTGTGGATATTGCTGGATTGGTCCAAGGTGCTCATGAAGGACAGGTAATACATCAGTTCAACCAACTAGCTATCACTAATCCTGCAATCTTATACACCAAATCAAAATATGGCATCCAATTTTACTAACTATTGTTCTTGACTGGCTAGCCTCAATTACATGTGAAAACTCCATTGTATTTCCACGTGGACACGAGACTAACCAGTCAAAGAACAATAGATATTAAAATTAGACGCCATAATTTGCTTTAGTCTATAGACCGATGTGAAGTTAATGCCAATTAACTTTCAAAAATAAAAATCTAGTCTTAAAAATAGGCACCACCATCAGAAAGAGCAAGCAGAAATATGTATTTTTGGAATTTAAGTTTTATTGCTATATAATATAATTCAAGTGAAGCTATTTGGAATCAAAATTACAGAGATTTGTGTGTGTTCAGTGAACTGTTTCCTTGCTAACTTCATTGTGGTGTTTTTCACACTTTTGAAATTCTCATAACTTCACAAGAATTAAATATTGTTGTATCAAACTTTTTAGCTTTGTTGATGTCATTCTAATCTATAATTGTGATGTACAGTGTAGTGGTCAATTAAAATATGAATTTAAAAAATATGGTGATGAAGTGGCAGCCGTATTGGCGTTGGGATAATGTGCTATGCTAATGTGGTCTCTAAGTGATAGTCCATGGTTGAGAAAAGTGCATGTTTTGAAAAGAAAACCAATGGCAAATAAATCACAACTTGACAATAATCTCTTATTTAATTTTGACCAACAAGTTGGTGGTTGGTGAATTGTTGCCCTCGTGGGCTATTGATATAGCTATTGAACACGATTTACAGTGTAGTGTGAATACAGTAAAACTTTGTCATACCAGACATATGATTTACTCTGAAAATCTTGCTTGTTTTCTTATTTATTCTCTAGTAGTTGTTTAACACAATTGTGATGTTTTTAACATTCAGTTTTTGTTGCTTTTAGGGTTTAGGAAATGCATTTTTATCACACATTTGGGCATGTGATGCAATCTTCCATTTACTTCGTAAGTATAATAAATGTAAAGTTCAATGTGATTTTTAAGTTTAAAATGGCAGGATTTGTAACAGAAACTCCTGTCGCATAGTTTAAACAGTGGCCTTGCTTGTCATGCATGCATTGTTTTGACTACTTGTATGGTGTAAATTCTTTCATTTGATATCAACTAGAGAAACTAAGTGACACTGTTTTTCAATGTGTAGGTTCATTTGAAGGAGAAGATGTCACCCATGTTGAAGGAGATGTCAACCCTGTTAGAGATCTTGAAATTATTTCAGAAGAACTTCGAAAAAAGGTAACTGGTGCTAAAAATCATTCATACCCTTTTAGAAAACTTTCAGTATCTTTTAGAGGTGTTTTTGGAAATCCCTAACAAGCATACCCAGTACTTTTACCATGTTTGTTTGCTAAGATCTTCATTTGTGTTTTATTAGGATGAAGAATATCTCAAAGATAAAGTGGTAAAGTTTACATCAATTTGCTAAGTTATGAAGGCTGTCAGGCTTCACAGTCCTTATTTATGCCTCTTTAATTTCCAAGAACAAGCAGTGGTGCATTAGATTATCCGGGTGATTTGAAGCATTACCCTGGAGCCTTGGACGCTTCTTGGTAGAAGTTTGTTTCCCCCATCAGCTCAAGCTTGTCCAGAACATTTGACAAATAAATTCACTTCAAACCAGGTGTTAAAGCTGTCATAACCAGTTTGAAGTATATTGCTAATAAAATAACCTTATCATGTCATACATTTGCACATGCTTGACATGAACCATGATGTTTTGTGTATTCACTATTTTTCCCATTGCAATGGTAAATTAGAAGCAAACAACACCTTAACTATGCCACAAGTTTAGTATTAAGTGATTTCTTTTCCTTCTTTTCCTTAATTAGTCAACAATGGAGAAAACCGTGGTCAGAGGAAGTGGAGACAAAAAGAAAGGCCTAGAATTAGTAAGTGTCATTGTGGACTATAATATAACTTTTTTAATACTTAATATATTATATATAATATTAGACCATTCTTCTTGATCATCTAATTATCAATAGTATTAGCTTTAAAATACCACTTAGGTTAACTAATAGCAGTGATTAAGAGTGCCTTACCAGTAATCACAAGGATGTTAAGTATGATTCAACTTGTAAAACATTGTAACATAAGGATCAACAGCTTCAAGGTTATTAACCCTTTGACTCCTATATATGGTGCCTGAAAACCGTTAAAAAAATGTCCCTGCTTTAAAAAATTGCAACTTTCTTAAACAAGCCAAATTTGTGCCAACGTTTGGTCAGTAGTAAGCACTAAGAAGTTTTTAAAATTTTGATAGCAAATCAGTCACAGAAAATGCCATGATATTTACTATATTTTCTTTTGTTCTATGCCAATGTCAGGAAGTACTGAAAAAGATTTATCAATGGGTTGGAGAAGAAAAGAAGCATGCACGATTTGGGACCTGGAATGCTAATGAGGTGAGTTCGCCAGAATGCCTGTTACCTATTCATAAAACAATGAATTGAAATGCGTTGGGTCTATAAATGAAATACAGATACCAATTGACAAGGCCAATTGATGTTTTCCTCATGTATCTATCTGTATTCATAATATAGTTAACAGCCAAGAATTATGGTATTTTGTGTAGGGGAAATTACAATTCATACATGAGTCTTTAATTAAAATTTATTTATTACAAGTTTCTTACCAAAGTATTCTGTCCAACACCTAGTCATCTACAACAGCTTGACATGGTAACATATCATAAAACACATACAACTAACAAATCATTGGAGCAACCTGTAATCAAGAGATACCAACATCCTTTGTAGCCTTACAGCAGGTTTCGACTTTCTGCAAACTCAGACATTACAATGGCTAGCTGTGAAATACATTTTTGGCTGCCGTCAATCAATAACATAAAAGGCGCCTAGTACAGGGTTCATACAATTTTTGGAAAGTCTTGGAAAATTTTGGAGATTGGTAATGCATTTTTCCAGGACCTTTTTGGAAAGTTTTGGAAAATTCCTTTTTCACCTGCTGGGCTATGGTAAAGTTATGAATTATTGGTCGGATGCCCAGCTCCTACCTTGCAAAGAACTGTTTTTGTTGTAATTAAAAAACGGCTGATGATTTTTTTGCCTGCCTAAATCAATGCCCGTTGGCACTTTTCGCTTGTGTGGTTTTGGAATTTTGAGTAATAGGCTTTGAAAAAGTTTTGGAAAAGTTTTGGAAATTTTCTCTGAGGATTCTGTACGAACCCTGCTAGTAATTAGCAGCAGCCAAAATCGTATTTATCAGCTAGCTTTTGGAATGTCTGATTTTGCAAAAAAATGGAGTAAGAGTGTTGACTGTAGCTTTGCTGTGACAACAATTTTTGAAGGTGTATGTATTAAATAAATGTATTGTATTGTTGTTTTGTTAGATTGAAGTGTTAAATAAACATCTACTGTTGACATCCAAGCCTCTTCTTTACCTGGTGAACCTATCAGAGAAGGATTATACCAGGAAAAAGAATAAATTGTATGTAGCTATTACAGTAATCTATATAGTATTTTATAATGGGAGAATATGATGATGATGATGATGATAATACAGACAGATTTTCAAAATTTGTTACACACAGATACACACATGTAGTATAATCCATGAATGAATAATTCTTAATCGCTATTTATTTATTCTTTAATTACTTATCTATGTCTGTATTTATGTAATTCTGACCAAGCCTGTAAGTCAGCAACTGCTGCAAGAGGCTTGAATAAATTTTCTTTCATCATGATGATAATAACAATGATATTAAATAATGATGAAGATGATAGTGGTGTCAATTATGATGGTGATGATAATTAAGATGATGATATGATTGCAGTGGTGGTTCATTTCAGTGTATTTAGACAAATTATGATATTACTGTAACAAGCAACAGATTTGATGGTTGTTATGGTGAAAATGATGATGTGTTGGTAATTCAATGATGGTTTATGATTGTAATGATACATTGAAAACAACGATGACATTATTATCATTAATTTAATATAATTGATAGGTAATATAATGAAATTTGTAACACCATAAAACATGTTGACTTAACTTTACTGATGTTTCGAGCTTTAGCCCTTTTAGCTTTAGCCCTTTTATCCGACAAAGGGCTAAAGCTTGAAACGTCAGTAAAGTTAAGTCAACATTTTTTACGGTGTTACAAATTTCATTATATTACCTATCGTTTATATCAAACACCAATGCAGCCTATACTAGTTTACTCACTAGTTTTCATTGATATAATTGTGTACTCTAGCTTAGCAAAGATCAAGGAGTGGGTTGATGCCAATGATAAAGGAGCTATGATCATACCATTCAGTGGAGAACTAGAGGAGAAGGTATAGATGATTTATTACGTATTTACCATACACCTAATTGCAAGAACGTTGTCCTGACTTTTGTATTTAGTAGGAAAGGAATAAATTAAAAGACAAAAGATGATCATTCAGGCTGAACTCTTTCTTTTGTTATTCCTGATATTCCTTTGTTACTAAATTACTAATATTCTTTTTTCATATGACAACATACTTGCAATCAGGTGTATAATACATAAGGTTTAATTTAAACTGAATATTGTATTACTGTGCATTGAAGTCTAGACTTTTACACTGGCAATAGTCTTCCATCAGTCACAAATAAACACTATTCCAGTTTCATGTTATCTGGCACTGCTGTACTGTTTGTACAAAAGGATAGCCTTGATTCAGCGAAAATTCAAATGTGATTTCTTTTGTTAAGCAATAGCATTTTTCAGTGCTTTGCTTGAAATTTGTGAATATTTTTACAACAAATTGAGGCTCAGCCTGTTCAAATGAGTCTATATTTCCCAATAATTATTTGATGTTAAATTATAGTTCCTGTTTCTCTTTTTTTCTAGCTCAGTGAAATGAGTGAGGATGACAAGGCAACTTATTGCAAAGAACATGGTACTCAATCGTAAGTGTTTTAGTAACAATTCGATACACTTTGCAACATGTAAAGATGCTTATTTTACCTGGGCAAGTCATTTTATTGACTTATAAACTTGAGGCCAACAGTGCTCTGTTTTATGGTTATGTAAAGGTAATATGCTTCTTTACCTTCCTTGTTTGTTGTCCCATTTCAGATCACGTGATGCTACCTTTGGGAATTGTTTCTTTCACATGTAAATGATATAACATGTTCATCATAAAAGAACAATTCTCACGGGAATGACACATGGTCTGAAATGGGCAATTTACATACAGAGGTAAAGAGGTCTATTAATTCTAGATGGAAGTGAAAACAGGGATGCGAGGTCACCAGGAATTGAACTTGGACCTTTTTGCACCAATGGTCACACACTAACCAATACTGTAGTGCCATCCTTGCTCCTCGTAAAGGAAACTAATATGAAAACTAATCAAGAAAGGACATTCATGGAAGTCAAAGCAATACTCTTCTACCACTGAGCTTTATACTACCAGTACCAGAATGCTTTGCCTACTTTCCTTTGTTAATTAATTAGTGTCAATTGTTCTAGTATTCTCAAGAGGGAATAAAAGTCTGAATAAGAAAAAAAATTTGTGAAGCATTCTGGTACTGTTAGTAAAATGACATTATAAAATAACTGTTTGAAATCACATATTTTGATTGGTTGAGGCGCGTGCATTATGAGAGCACACAGCAGGCGTGTTTGCATGTTGATCAATTTGTATTTTATAAAAGAAATAGAAAACTTGCTTTCTGTGCAGTATGCAGTTATAAAGCACTTGGGGATTGTCAGAACACTCGAACACAATCCACTTCCCGTTGTGCTTCTCTTAACACTTTTCTCATGTTCTGACAACAGCGTGATTTATAACTGCACACAGCACGCACATGCGTTTCTGTTTCTTCATTGTCGTGCATATGGCCTATTGATATAAACTATGCATAAAGGTTGCAAAGGGATGTTTAGTGCACATGAGACAAACAGGGATGTTTAATGCACATGAGACTAGCCTGCGTAGCTGGCCCTGAGGGTGGGGAGAGGGAGAAAAGGGGACGGAGGGGAGGGGGATGGGGAGGGGAAGGGAAGAAGGGAGGGCCTGCAGCGAAGACCCTTGATTTTCCATTACGCCCTCTTCCTAGCACTATTTGTTGTCTGGTTTAGCTGTCATAATTGTCACCTCCATTACTAGTGTTTCCTAACATAAAAACTTCGTATTTCAAAATATATTACTATTATATGTGTGTCCCAAATTTTCATGATCAAAATTATCATTATAAACTTGTCTAATAAAGTTCCAAAGCTCAAAACTCAAGCGTGTTTACTTCAAAAACGGAAATCAAGTCTATTTTACATGACCTTCAAAGGTCAAGTAAACAATGCAGCATATCTTGCTTTATTCAGTCAGAAAGCGTATTCACCTTACCCAATGTGAAATAAACCAAAAATATTTATCAGTTTTGAACTTCTGATGCCAAGGTCTCGCTTTTAAATATGTTATAGATCGAAATTTCTTGATCTCACTTGCCTGAAATAGCCGTTTGTAATTAGAGCTACTCGTTACAGCTCAAGCTACCGTTGGTCTGTTCAATATTGACATGTCACAATATAGCTAACAACAGCCAATGAGATTTCACCTGGTCGCTCTCGACCAATGGGAATTTCGCGCACGGAATGCGTGCGCGAAATTATGGAAAATCAAGGGTCTTCGCTGCAGGCCCTCCCTTCTTCCCTTCCTCTCCCCAATCCCAATCCCCCTCCCCTCCCCTCCCCTCCCCTCCGCTCCTCTCTCCCTAGGGCCGAGCTACGCAGGCTAACATGAGACAAACAGGGATGTTTAGTGCACACAAGACAAACTCATTGGAGGGACACTGGGCTAAGATTACCTAGTATTTTGTCATCTTGTTTTTTTCATTTATCATCTTGTTTGACAGAGCACTGAGCAAGATCATAACCATAGGCTTCAAAGTCTTGCAGTTGGAATACTTCTTCACATCAGGAAAAGATGAAGTCAAAGCCTGGACTATACTGGTAGGTCTTGACAGATAACAACATACTTCATTGGTTTATGCACCTATCAATGTCTTGCCCCAACAGGGGGAGTGCGGGCAAAGTCAGGCTATTGAACATAAACTTTGCCTGTACCTGGGGCTGCTCAATGGTTTTTAACAATTTCAGCTCAAAGTTCTTTGCCACAACAGTAAATAAATGAGTAAGTATATGAATTTGACGGCCCCAGGATACGGGCTATTGACAAAAAGATATGAAAAATGTCAATAGCCCCTGGGTATGCCCACAATCCCCCTGTTGGTGCAAGACATTGATAGGTGCATTATGGCGACAATCGTTGCATCTCGACTAGTAAATTGCAAATTTGAATATGAATTTGGGTTTTCCTGATCCGTCAATCAATTTGGAGCTTACATCAAATTGACCAATGACTTAATGTACAAGCTCCGCCTCCAAATTGATTGACAGATGGAAAAAACTATAATCAAATTCTCAATTTGCTAGTTGCAATGTAACGATAATCGCTGTAATATGCCTTAATTAAAGACCCACTGTTACTTACCAGCATGCTATGTGTTGTTTGTTTTGATTGGAGAGTTATAATCCATTCGCAGTCAGTCGTGTTATGAGAAAACAAATACAACAAAATGCTAAACGATTTAGCAAAGGTGTAAATACCCACTCACATGTAACATATATCTGTCTGACATGGGTCTGAGTGTGCAATTATCGTAGTCCACCAAATTCAGTCTTTCTCGCAGTGCATGGTGGTAAGTAACCATGAGTCTTTAATTGTTCTCATTTTGTTGCTTTATTTTAGAAAGGAACAAAAGCTCCACAGGCGGCAGGAAAAATTCACACTGATTTTGAGAAGGGTTTTATCATGGCTGAGGTGATGAAGTTTTCAGACTTCAAAGAACTTGGTTCAGAGAATGCAGTCAAAGTAAGTTTGTTTGGTATTCATTTTAATGGTCATTGGTATCATCATTAACCACTTTTATCGTCATCACAGACTAATATCATTATATAATATTTGATCTAAAAGAAAAATGAGTTAACTATTAATTTGTCACATCCATAATAGTGATATTGAAAACATTTTGCCAGAGTGATTTTCATGTGACCGTGAAAGAATAGGCAAACTAATAGAGAGTACAAACATTAAAAGCGTGAAACATAAATAGTACTAAATAGTGATATACATGTATTATGCTAATTCTATTGTTTTCTATTGTTTAATTAGCACTATTTAGTACTAATTAGTGCTACTTGTTTCACAGGTATAATGTTTGTACTCTACTAAACCCATTGTTTTTTTTTTGTTCTTTATCAACTACCACAAACTAAAAGGTCTATTTTCTTGCACGGTCATATGAAAATCACTCTATCTAACATCCTAAACTTTGGTTTTTACTTCAGGCTGGTGGCAAATACAGACAAGAGGGCAAAAACTATGTTGTACATGACGGTGATATCATCTTCTTCAAATTCAATGCAGGCGCAGGTCTTACAGATAAAAAGAAAGTGAAATAGATCACTAAATTAACTGCTATAGAATTTCATACGACAGGAAGTTTGGTTATATCATAACATGAATATTTGACCAAGTTTCTGTGAGATGTAGTCAAAATTATTTTATTGAAATAAATGTCACTAGTGATAGTGAATAATAATATGACTTGTTAACTTTACATTGTTTTGTGTTTGTATGTATATGTATTGTATTTTGGTGTTTAGAGTGGTTTTCATTAACCCGTGAAACACACTTTAGTGTATTACTCTTTAATACACCTTAATTCCATTGAGTTCTTTTGTTCTTATTTGACTATTACACTTTAACTAATTTAATAGTACACTTTGTTTCACGGGTTAGAGTGCTTACACTATGTCCATGAAATAGAATCTAAATAGTTCCTTCCTAATAGTTTTTATTTAGTGACTATTAGTCACTATCACTCAACTGGAACAGCTTTAGTAAGCTTTAATGATCTGAAAATAGAAAAAATGGAATAAAAATAAGTATTCAAAGATATAAACCATTGCAAACACTAAAAGCACACAGCAATAACACAATAGAGGGCAGACACTAGAGTTTAAATATACCCGTGAAACAAGTAGTACTATTTAGTACTAAATTAAACAATAGAATTAGAATAAAATATCACTATTTAGTACTATTTATGTTTCACGCTTTTAATGTTTGTACTCTATGATTTAAAATAAAATTGCTACTGTGTAAGAGTACAAACAGTAAAAGCGTGCAAAAGGTATCACTATTTAGTACTAAATAATAGAGTGAAGGCATTTAACCCGTGAAATAGAAATTGCTTGCTAACATCTATTGCTAACATCTATTTCACGGGTTAAATGACTTCACTCTACTAAACGATAGAATTAATTTATGTTGCATGCTTTTAGTGTTTGTAATCGAAAGTGTTTGTAATCGAAATTGTTCTTATTTAGTTACTAAATTTTAAATCAGTGACGGCCCTAACACAACTATTATGCCTGATTACAAAGTCCTCAATTTTATTAGTTAGTAACTATTTTATGCTAATTCTATTGTTTTCTATATTGTTTAATTAGCACTAGTACTAAATAATTTTTGCACGCTTTTAGAATGATTTTCATTTGACCGTGAAAGGAAAACGACTATTTTATAGTTCGTACTTGTTGGTAAAGAACAAAAGAAAACAACAGATTCAGAGTGTAGTAACAACTATTAGTTTGCCAATTCTTTCACGCACATATGAAAATCACTCTAGTGTTTGTACCATATATTCGTGAAATGCAAAGATAGACATTGGAGAAGAGTGCAAGTAGAGTGCAAACAATATAACCGTGAAATAAGTAGTACTAATTAGTACTAAATAGTATATCCGTGAAACATTAGGAAAATACTAAATAGTACAATTTTTTCTAATTCCATTGTTTTATATTGCTCAAACTTTCCCAAAAAGAAGTTACATTATTTTTCCAGCGTTATTTTTCCATTTTTCCAACTTTTTAAAATACCAAAATCGACGAAGGAGTCGGTCAATGGTTTTCTATTTACATTTGTGATAATCTTGGTACTTGAAAGCATTACAAAACATTTAATGGCGGAAGAGAACACCGCTTTTGATGGCGCCGAGTCGGCAAATACCAGTAATTAAACTTTCAAAATGTTGTTACAAGTGCCGATACTGTATCCAGATTAAACAAAGCAAGAACAACGACAAATAGAAAGAAACTGTTGGGGCCTTCTCTACGGGATTTCGTAAGTTTTATCAACTATATGTATACATCTTTTACAATTTATTCAATCATATCACTGACTTTTTCATTCTTCGACTGATTTTGTACACTTGAAATTCGCGAAAAACTACACAAAGCCAAACTTTTTACCACCAAATACTTTTCTTCAAATGTTGGCTATAACTCACTTTGTTTCGGAAAGCTCTGCGGATTTTGTTGAGAGCACACCTTTTTTAAACTGACTTGTCAACTCTTTTATATTGATAGAGCGAAAACACCAAAACCATGAAATAAAAACTATTAAGTCAGACTCGACCAGAAACATCAAATACAAAATGAAACAATACCTTATACAACTCACTAAATAAGAACTATTACACAGTAGCAATAGAGTGGTTTTCATCAACCCATGAAACAAAGTGTAATAGCTCAAGTGTAATAGTCATATAGCAACAAAAGAACACAATGGAATTATAGTGTATTAAAGAGTGATACACTAAATAGTGTTTCATGCACGGGTTAGAGTGAAGTCATTTAACCCTTGAAATAGATGTTAGACTAATACACCTTAGCAGTCTCTAATTCCATTGTTTTCTTTTGTGTCTATTTGACTATTACACTTTGACTATTTAATTTTGTTTCACGGGTTAAATGTCTTCACACTAATGAAAACCACTCTATTGAATATATATATAGTGTTTTCGCTCTATAACTATTTTGTTAGTTCTTAAATCGAACATAAACTATTTTTATATTCTTCGGACGGTTTGTAGGCCGCCTAAAAACACGAAGATTTCGGAGAGCTTTGTTTCTATTGACTACACAAGTGCCTTCATGAAAACTCTTCGATATTTACCCTTTTCCAACTACAGGACGCACAAAATATCCATAAATTTGTGAATTCAACAAAATCACGACTTTTTCGTCTTCAAATTGTGTTCGTCCCGTTTTTACACAAGACGACTAGTCCGTCATAAGATTTTTCCGTCCTCTAGTCTAGCTATTAAAGAACGGTTATTATAACAGCTTTGTTAGGTTTAAAATTGAATGCAAATCATTGAATTTGTTCAAGATCAAATTTTGCCATTTACTACAAAAACGAGATAAATCAGTTTGAATATAATGTTAAAATATCATACTATTATACAAAAATCCGCCCTCCAATTTATACGTTGACATAACTAAATCTTAAAACTATTCATTATATTGCTTTAATTCATTGACTCTTAAAAAAACTCTTTATTTGATTCCTTAGTTCCGAAATCAAATAATAGCAGGTTTGTCTAGGATATTTAACGTTTTAGCATATTTCAGTCAAGGTAATCAATGGGGGGTCCCGACGGGGGTCTAGACTTGGCGCCAAATTTGACATTTTGTGCAATAAACTTTGCTGGTTTGCAATTGTTCCCTTTATTGGACACCTGGTCAGAAAATGTGATATTCCATGCACTGGTATTGCATGATCCACGACTTTTGTTTGTACATCGATTAACGTAACATAGTTAGATACAGCTGTTTGATAATAGGTTGACCTGTGAAAACTAAATCGTGCGTTCCAAGACCGAAATGCATTGTACATCTTATGTAAGTTTTAAACACAGTTATAATTGATTTTGTTTTATATTTACTCTACAAAACAGTATATAGTGCATGCCATAAAACCCTACTACTTACTATTTTAGTTCGTATTTAGTCACTATATTACTGAGACACTATCAAAGACAAGTAAAGTTGTAATGAGGTATTGTTTCCTTTTATATTTGATGTTTCTGGTTGAGTGATACTGACTAAATAGTCACTAAATAAAAACTATTAGTTAGTAACTATTTTGCTAACCATTAGGGCAAATAACAATATATCCGTGAGAAATACAAATACTAAATAGTACAAAATAGTGCTACATTAAACAATAGAATTAACAAAAAGCGTACTATTTGCACTCTAGTGTTTTCGCTCTATTCATCAGTTTCACATCTATTTAATTATACATGGAAACTAGCGAGTAAACTAGTATAGGCTGCGTCGGTGTTTGATATAAACGATAGGTAATATAATGGAATTTGTAACACCGTAAATAATGTTAACTTAACTTTACTGACGTTTAGAGCTTAAGCCCTTCGTCGGAGTAAACTAGTTTACTCGCTAGTTTCCATTTAGTGAAATTTGTAACACCGTAAATAATGTTAACTTCACTTTACTGACGTTTCGAGCTCTAGCCCTTCGTCTATTTAAGTAGTTGTCATTTTAAATCGAAAAGAAATTCCATCAGCCTTGATTCACAAAGCTGCGACGATAATCAAAGTTTAAAGTGGCACTTCACGGGAATTTCAGACTTTTCAATAGATCTTGAAACTATAGCGTGCCCATCAAGTATTTCATTAAAATATCAATCACAACGCGTCACACTAGTATATTCTCTATATATAATTCTAACTTTGATGTGGATTGTTAATGTCGATTAAGATGGTAAGACGGGGTTTAACAAGTAGCTAGGGGATTGTAACCCAGCACAACAATCTTGCCACGAAGGCAGTTCCTGCATGTACTACCACACCATAGTTAATGACCACATGACACTTATGATTTTAAATCAGATTGCGTTAGAGTGTAAACACTAGAACTATAAAAACAAAATAGTTATTTAACACTTATATAACCCAGCACAACATTCTTGCCTCGAAGGCAGTTCCTGCATGTACTACACTATGATTGTAAACTGCGTTAGTGAAAACACTTGAACTAGAGTACAAACACTAAAAGTGTGCAATACTTTGTACTATTTACCACTAAATAGTGTTGATTAAACAATAGAGAACAAAAGAATTTGCATAATTTAGCAGTATTTAGTGGTATTTATGTTGCACACTTTTAGTGTTTGTACTCTATAAAAACAAAATAGTTATCAACTTATACTTTCTAATTAGTAACTATTTAGTCACTATTGTTTCAATCAGAAACATCAAATACAAAAGGAAACAATACCTAGCTATTAACTTTACTTGTTTTCGATGATGAATATAGAATTGTTGTCATTAGAGTGAAGACATTAAACCCGTGAAACAAAATTAAATAGTCAAGGTGTAATAGTCAAATAGACACAAAAGAAAACAATGGAATTAAAGACTGCTAAGGTGTATTCGTCGAATATCTTTTTCACGGGTGAAATGACTTCACTCTACACAGTAGCAATCTGATTTCAGTTTCAATCAGTTTCTCATGTATGATGATTTTAAAACGCACTTGAAAACGTTACCTGCGCTATATAAATGAATACCATTAACAACACGAGATTACAATCATTGACACTTGTAGAGCCTTATGAAGTTCCCACCCATAAAGATATGCTTTGTATAATTTCTATAAATGTCATTATGGCGTTTCTATATATTTTACTTAAACCCTTTACTTCAAGAGGTTTCAATGGGCTATATCACTTCAGTCTTCAAAATCCATCTAATTGAGAAATTTTTCTTGACAATTATAAGAAAAATTTACTCAGGCCCGTGCAGACCAGTAAGTAAGTAAGCCGAAAAAAACTTTCTTTGATAATAAAAATCTCCTACCTTTTCTTTTTGTGAAGAAAAGTAATGAAGGCCCGGTGACATATTTCAACAATTCTGAAATCATGATAAAAATAATAATAATTTTACTATATTTCCAAGTAAGATTACAAAAAGTTAAGTCAACATTTTTTACGGTGTTACAAATTTCATTATATTGCCTATTTTTTACATCAAACACCGACGCAGCCTATACTAGTTTACTCGCTAGTTTACATTTACAATCAAATAAGAGAATAGTTAATTATAGTGATTTGCTTAACGAAATATCGTAGGTTTCATGAAACGATGGTGTAGACTGGATAGCGAAGATCTTACATATAGCACTTATATTCAGAAGAAAACAGCAATTTGTTGGTGGGTTAGACATTCAACAAGTTAAATATGTGGCGAGGGAAATTGATGTTAGTAGCATCAAAAGCTTGTCAAGAAAAACTTGTTATCAATATACGAGAAGTGAAACTTTGTCAAGGAAAAATTGTTCATCGTTTTCACGAAGAAAACTTGACAATTCAAAATTGCTGCTGCAAATGCGGTTAAATATACTGTAGTTGCTTTATGACAATTCCACTTGGTTTTAACGTTTTAGAGTATATTTAACTCTAACTCCATTGCATTTTTTGGTATCTATATGTGGCTATTCTACACCCTGATTACTGGAATTTGAGTTAAGAAAGCTGTTAGCATGTTAGCACGAAAAAGAGAATATACACTAAGTTTTTATATAAATTGTTTTAAATAAAACTAATTATATCAAAAGGTTATGCTTTTATAAAATTCAGTCTCAACCTTTATGCAACTAAATAGTTTATATTCGAGGAATCGAACAATTTTATACTTGTACAGCATTTTCTATGAATATTTATTATCCACTCGAACAGTTCCCCTGCAAAAACAAATCCGAAAGTTTATTAAAATAATCTTATTATGGTCTAGTGTCTTGAAAGCCGCCCCGCGTGGACTAAAGGAAAATAAAACTTTGTTTTCGAACAACATTCTACTTAAAAACTTGTTTGTTTAAAGACGGTCACTGACAGGTAGTTTTTAGCACAAAGGAGTGCACACATACACACATAATCCTGTAATCTACTACACCGCGGTCGGATCAGCTTTACTGGACTAAAAAGCGCAAACATGAAAGAAAACCTTATTAAAGTATATTTAATAGACTGCATGGATCGGTGTTTCTGTAAAGTAATCAAAACCACCCAGAATGGTTAACTTATTCATCGTAGAATTGAGTTACTCAGTGACGTTTCGAATAACAGCGGTTTTCGCATGCACCATCATAAAGGTGCTCACCAAGGTTTTAACCATCCGAACATCAGTAAGCAACAATCAATCTCAGACTTTTGAGCTGACCGGTCTTGAATAGAAGAGTTACTGCGTTGACGTTGGAAACGTCACTAAGCAATATTTATTTTACGGTACGTGCATCATTTATTTTGAGAAAATTGTGCCTGACTAGCGTTTCTGTTGACTATACGTAAAAGAAAAAAAGTTATTGAAAGTAACTAGAGCAGATTTCGTATTTCTGTGAAAAGTTCAGTGTCGTGCTCCCTCTACTAACTATGCTTGCAGAGACCGTGATGTTTCTAGAAATTCGTGACGCGCTTTTAGCTTTGCCCTGCCCTCACCGCGTTCGTGCCGTGAGCTTTTAACGGTAAAACAAAATCTGCTCTAGCTGATTCACTTTCGCCTCTGGCCAGTAAGTAACCTATTGACCTTTTACGATATACAAGCAATGCAAATTTCAACCCTAACAATAACTTCGCATGACTAGCGTGAGTTCTGCATGACAGTGGGTCCAATAAATGATTTCTTCGCAGGTTTAGTTCTTTGTGTATTTGATAATTTCCTTAGGCAAACAGAACATAATTAATCAGTGTCAATATTTGCTTTTGTTGGAATAGGCATAGGTGCGACCGTGTAAAACGTCGAAATCACTGATCATTGCTGCAAAGTTCTTGTGGTAGGAGGATCCTGTGAACTTGGTTGAGATTCATCGACGGAAAAGTAGGTAGCACCCGATTTATTAAATTTCATCCTTTGTTATACCGGCCAAGGGGCCACCCTTGGGCCGTCGCAACGTTGATAGAGATACAACTTAGTGATACAAAATCGAACTAAGGAACTTATCATATAATTGAGTCACGCAAGTTTTTTCAAACATTAAGAAAACAAGAGAAAAGGTAAAATATGATAGACAGATTCATTGAGTACATCAAAATACATTCTGAAATAATCATGATTTTACCGCTATATTTCTAAGTAACAACACCAAATAAGAGAAAAGTTAATGATTTCAGTGGCTAAGGAATGCCATAGGTTTTAGAAAACGATGGATATATTCAGAAAACAAAACGTATGCGACGGCAAAAGGAAACTATTGCTATTTCTGAATTAAGACACCTAGATTTAAAATACGCAGTAAATTTCGGAGAATATCTTTTGCGCGCTTCAAAGAATTGAAAAAAAAAACACTTTTTTTTATAAAACGCACGAAATTTTTCTTGGTTTTTGTTTTCGGCACAAGAAGACTGCGTCGGTGTTCGCCTCCAAGTATTTATATGCCTTTATATGGAGTACATGTATGCTTTGTTCCTCTTTCGAGCTAATTCACATATACAATTCTTAGGAACGATTACAAATGCTTACAATATGTGGCTGACATTTTGTAGCTGGCATTTTGTGTGAAATATTTATCTAAAATCTGCTGAGTTTCTTTTGAGCGGAAGAGTTTCTTCGAGCGAGGGCGGGCTTAGGTGCGATGTGTTGCTATGCAAGCTTAGTGTAGGCCCTGAATTATAAGGCAATTTGTGCTACTAGATTGATTCTTATAAAGCAATACAAACATAATAACAGTGAAAAGAACCCTTTCTTAGTTACAATATGTAAGGGTAAAATGTCACAGATACTGAATGTGAACCAAAACATATGTGATACTTATTCTGAATGCTTAAAGTAAATCCATAATAGCTTTTAAGATAAATTTTTTTACCAAAAAAAAAAAAAAAAGAAAAAGAAAAAAACTAAACAAAAAGAAACGAAACGAAACGCAATTAAAGTCAACTTTGGTAAAGAAAACGTGTGGAAAAATTGTAAAATCATGATTTTAGTTTAATCAAAATTAACTATAACTAAATGAAATAATTTTCTTCCGAGAGAAATGAGATTTCAAATATAAAATCGTATAGATATCCTAGTTAAAGTTAAACTGACACAATAGGGCAAATTTGCATGAAATTCAAAAATAGGCTATATGAAAGAAAGTGTCTTTTGAAAAAGAAAGTTCATTATTGCTAACTAAAAGTTTAATGATAGTGTACTAAATTTCACAGTAATATCATTCGTGAAACTTCCCATATATATACTTCCGGAATAAATGAAGCAAAGATCCCTCCATTTCAGAACATTTCCTTCTCCATATCCCAGTAAACAATAAAGTACAAGTCTATTTAATAATGATTATAGTCTTAGTGCCAAGTAGTTTATTCAGGAAAGCGTTTTTCCTCAATTAAAGTCAACGAACTTTTCATTTCATATTTGTTTTAAGAGTTTGTCACAACATTACCTTCTCTTCAAAAACAAATCTTATTACTTGGAGCGACTAATAACAACAACGCATTACCCCTGGACAAAGAAAAACTACCATTTTTATTAAATGGAGAAGTGATCCAGGACGTTTCAAATTAAACAGCCCTAAATTACGCCCTGGATTTGAGGATGTCCTTTGTGCCCGAATAGACAAAGACAAAGCTAAACTCTACAGGTTTTATTAAGTTTGTGGCTCGACTGTTGGGAATCGGACGTCGTGTGTAAGCTAGACATCCAATGTCATTTCCTTTACACTCTATCAAAGAGTGGATAGTTTGTGGGAATCGCGGTTGGGGTCCTGCTATTCATTACTTGATAGACCCTATAGCCATTTTACGATACATACATACACATTAATATATATATATATAATAACTCCCCGCACATATAAATGACGACATCGTCAACACTCGAGTATTTTATTGGTTAGTTATTATTCTTGTTGCCTTACAGTTTGTTCATTGAGTTCAATTGCTGTGCCATGGAATACTGGAATTACAACAAAACACCGCGCTTTTACCCACCGACGACGGTTAGTATCTTTGTTTGGTGTATTGTGTTTTGGGGGGTAATAGATCTCGCCTATTAGGTAGTTTTCGTTAACTGTTGGACTATCTCAAAACAAACACTATGAAGTGATGTACAATAGTGTGAATAGAACAGAACCAAATGGACTTAAACTGAAGAAAACATGGGATCCATTCAAAGATGGAACTTCTACCAAAGCTACCAATCAGTGAACTAGTCATGGATACATTTATGTGAATAAAAAAACTGGGGAGAATTATTATTCTTTTAAGAGAAAACCGCCTAAACTTTAATGAGAAACTAAACATAATTCACTTTCAGTTGTTTTAAATGTTATGACAAAAAGTACATTCACTGCAAATGAAAACATCTTCGTCGAAAACTGGAATGTACCCTTTTCGTCTCAAACATCAAAAGAAACAACCTTTGGTGACTCCTTTGGCTTTTTGTTGTTGTTAGCATTTGATTGTTAAAGTTCTAAGCAAAAAGGTTATTATCTTATATAATATTTATATTTCGTTAATATTATACGCGAAGATTATTAACAAGTTGTTTCAAATGTCTATTGTACCGGTCCCAGTCTCCATGCAAAATACAAATACATAGCCTTACATGTAGCACAAATCAGCAAACTCAATAAACAAATATATAGTTGAACGATAGGTAATCATGATAATAAAATTTGTAACTTAACTTTACTTAGTTGAATATAATAAATAAAGTTACAGTGCTTAATTAAATGAATTCATCTTTTTAAAGCTTCATTGGGAATAAAAGAAAAAATGTTTTCAAAACTGACTCACTGTTGAATCCGAACCAAAGTCGTATCCGAACGAGTATCCCTCTACATCAAAGGCAGCCTGTTTCAATCTGTATTTACGAAGCTAAAGTTTCTCTTTGATTCGAGGAATTATTTTGATAGTCACGGTATTAAATTAAGTAAACTATTTTGACAAGAACGATTGAGTTGTATTCGTTCGCCGCGTAAAAACAAGTCAATCAAGTAAACGCTTCGACTAGTACTTGGAAACCCTTCCTTCCCGTCGCTTTCAAAACCAAACACTTTCAACCTAAAAGCACAAGCATTAATCCAGTAGATAAGGCGGCCTTAAAGCGTTGGTTACAAAATTGAACCTTACATGTAAAAGTCTTTATTGTAATTCTCTTTAATTGCCTTTGTCGGTACCACAAAATAAGGCCAATTTTGTTTCTATTGTGAAAAGCCATTCTTGGCTAACAATTCGTTGTATTGCCAAAGTGACTGCCCATTCCATGATCAAAGCAACCCGGCGCAACTTAAAAGTGAGTAATATGGTTAAAACATACGGCATACAATGAACTGATGTCGATAAACTCAAGCCCACAATGGTAGAGGGACCGCGAGAGGTCGGTCTCCCTTGTTAAAACGCAGCGAAAAACCTATATTTATACAACCAGTTTACTTTGCACGATTTAGTTCGTAAACCACAAAAGGAAAATATTTGAGCTTTTAGAACGACTTGTTTGTTTGCGTTTGTTGGTGCTCTACGCCGGCGAACCTTTGAGTCGTGCAAGTAAACGCCCTAGATATTAGTGATTAATATATTGCTTTTCGATTCAATTTGATCAATACTATCTATCCCTATGAATTAGATTTCTAATATCGATGGGCTGACGAAAGTGCGGCAAAGCAAGCAACGAAATATAAGATTGGAGATTTTATTATTCTAATACTGGTTAATCCACATAAATGCATGGGTTTTGGATGAAGACCGTCGGCTGATTGCTATATAGATTTGCATGTAAAAATTAACAGAGGTTCGAGAAAATAATGTGCTATAGTTACATCGAACATGCAATTGCTAAATATTTTTGAATAAAGAAAATAAACATGAATAAAATGACGTATACTGGTATGCTTTCAACCGCAGTTTTTTATATTTAAAAAAATAAGTAGTTTTGTGCGGAACATTATAACTGCAAGCATTTTTATTTTTTTAAATAAAAAAGCATGAATTTGTCTAAAAAAAAATGTTTTTTTGTAGGCATAAAAATAAAAGTTTAAGTTTTTTTTACCTAACACACTATATTTCAATTCAAAATCATGAAAAAAAATGTTTAAAAAAAAGTGTCATAGCAAAAAAAAACATTGTAGAGAATAATTGCAAGCATTAAAAGTTATACTAAGATATCTTTACTTGATTTTTTTAATATTAATATTTTAATTGTGTTTTTGCGGCACAAAATTTGAAAATAATAAAGAGAAGCACGATAGTTTAACGACAATAAAAAACCAGTAACTTTCACAACCAGTAACTACAAATGTTTATCACTCGTTAATTTTTTTATGTTTTTTTTAGTGTCAAAAAAGATTAAATTAACGTAAAAACATGCTAGTTGTTAATAGAGCTCCATAAATTGTTGACCCGCCACTAAATATCTCCTCCTCAGCCTACCCCAAAACCAACCCACTTTGTGACCCTTCGCAAACATGTCACTTCTTCACGACATTTTCATTTCTAGAAGACCAATAACTAATTTGAAAAGACAATAGATTTTTGATGTGTTATAGCTGATGGTCGTAATGGATTATATTGCGTTATTTTTGAGTGAAAAAATTGTAAAGTAAGTTGAGGTATAAATGGGAAGATAGCGTGGGAGATGTATGAGTTATCAGACTCAGTCCTTTGCATTTGCCGACAGCTAGACTATAAGTCTACATTCTGCACAGTGATTGGAAGCTTCATTCGCCTTTCAACTGAATCAAACCGATGTGCAAAACCCATCAGATCAAAGTGTTGGTCTACTTTTCGTCTTCAAACATGATTAAATTATTTATTTTACAACGAGACCCGATAGCGCCAAACACAGACATTTCTGGCGTAGCGCAGCTGAGAGGACGGTTCAATTACAGCTTTATCTGGTCGAAAATTGCCCTAAATTGGACTCAACCGAGAGTTCAAAAGCTGCCGCGTCAATTACAAATGCAAGTTTAAAACACGGAACTTTTTTAATAGCATCTAAATGTCTATTTGGGTCAGCTCCATTTGACAACCCTTCCAACTTAGTAATAGCTTTTAAAGGGAGTTCAAGATAAGTTTACTCGCAAATTAATTCGTAAAAAATATACTGAGCGGTAGCAGTAAATAACATCGAGAAAGAAACTCAATTTTCTTGTCAGCTAGCTGGTTGATATGATCTCTTCAGTGCAGATGGACGAACAGGAAAAATATAATGTGTGCTGTGCGATTGAATGCGAAGCGAAAACCTGAGGATATTTATCATAATAAACAATTTTAGTGTCGGATTAAGTCAATGGAGAAATTGAGTTCGAATCGGACCGCGAAATCATTGTAAAATCATCATGACAATGGAGGCGGAGAACTTGATAGCAACACCTTAGACAAAGTAACCAAAATTGCGCGAAAAATCAACTTACAAGACCAGTGTTTTTGCGAAAACAATGTTTAGACTAAAACATTTAGAAGCAGAGCGGTACATAAAAAAGAAGTTTCATTAGTACAGAAAGGGCTATGAATTACCACTTGTAAACCGAGAAAGCATTACATGAATTTAAATAGAAGAGGGCGGCGAACTAAAGGGATAAACATGTATCTCACAAACCCAAATTGACGTTGAGTCGGAGCCAAACAGGTTTTTTACTTTTCTAGCAAGTTGCTTATCTTTGTCGGACCTGAGAACTGGAATTATCTAATCGGGTTTTTACAATTGCCCTTTGGGCTAAAATGGTAGTCAAATGTTTTAGCGGCAAACTTTAAAGGAAAGCGCTTGCCTCTTACGATCGATGGTAGCCTGTTAGGGGGGTATTTCAGAAAGGTAGGAATTACTAATAGGCCAAACAAATAGCCTTTTCGTTGCGCGCCACGTTCTAGAACCTGCAGATTGTCCGTCTGCTTTCATATTCACTCAAGTGAGTTCGGGGTTTTTTTTTGGCTGCAAACATGTGATCTCTTTGCATCAATTTATCGCAGAATGACACGAATTATTAGTGATAACAAGTTTTGGGGGCGTTCGAACATCTCTGCACTGTATGTAAACAAAAACTTTTATTTGCTTTTCTATCGCTGGATGTTTTTCCCGCAATCGCGGTCTCCAAGGTAGCGCGGATTGAAATCTTGAAGTTTTACTAGATCTCTACCACTAAATTACATCAAAACATTCCTTACAATTCTGCGATAAACGCATCACAACTCATCCATCGGTGATAACTTATTCACGCTTTTGACAAAACGTACAAAAGCAGATTTTCATATTCCTTTTGAACTAGCCGCTTGACAAGACTTGCAGTCATTAGGAATTCCATGCTAATTCAGATAAGCCAACCGCTTAATGTTATGTACCACAACACAAAGTTGTCCCTACCAGTGATCGCACGGGGGGGCTTTTGAGATATATAATTTTCTATCGACAAAATTTCTGTGTGTTTTAACGACGATGGAGCGATATTTTTGTTGGTTTTTGCGGACATAAAGTGCTTTCTTCGAAAGATGTAGTTTCACTAATTGACATAGTTAGCAGAACAATGCGGTATTTGGCGTAGATTGGATAATTTTGCTCGTGGAAACATAGTAAATTATTGACAGGAACCCCCGTTGATCTCGGCACCACGCTGGCGGGTTTGTTCGCTCCATATCTGTGAGACAATTCTATGTTTTCCCCCTCATGAAGTTAGTACTAAATACAGGTCACCACACAGCTGGATTCAAGAGAATATTTCTCAATGTAAAAGTCTACATTTCTAATCTATTTACAGTTTTTGAAGGAGGCTTGTTATGGTCGTGTTTAAGGCAAAATATTAGATGAATTACAAGGGTCAATATAATCTATAACGACGTTGACACAATGAACACATTTATAAAGGATTTTACCTTTCTATACACTAAATAATCAAGTCTAAACCATCTAGTTGGACATGGCATAAACAAACTGACAAAACAAAGCGGCTACTTTGAGTAATTCATTCGAAATCTTGACTGTTCAGCCAGCCATACTATTACTTTAGCCGTAGTTGTCTTTATCCATAGCTTAGTCAGTAAAACAAAACCTTGTAATATTCGTAAAGCAACACGGAGATTGATTCATTAGAATAGATGTATTTCCGAGCCCCTAAAACCTAGCAATAATATCAATAACCATAAGATAGAGAAGCTTACATCAGTGGTGTTTTTCCCTATACAATCACAGCAAGGGTGCCAATAGCTTGTTAATGGTTAGTTAAGGAAATTGGTCGAAATTGATCTCAGATTTCAAAGGACACCGACAAATTCAAACCGAAATAGCAACGATAATTGGCCGTGAAAATTTTAACTAGACGGTTTGAAACGTACAATATGGCCTCCAAAACACTCCTAAGACTTCAAAAGGTCTAATAAAATTGTTTGGTTCGAAAGAAATATAAGTTGTAATCCGATTTTGGCGGTGATTGGCATGAATACTGAGGCCTTCATTGAGAGGTGGTCCTTGAGGCGGCGATCGTGGGCGGGCTTGTAATTAGTGAGTTGTGACCCAGCTTGGAGTTAAGCTGAACGCGACTTCACCACTCGCACGTTCACTATAAATGCGACATTAAAATCAAATTTGAGAGCTATCGAACGAGTAATGTTCCTGTCGTGTTGTTCTGTTGAAAAAGACCGGAAAACGCTGGTCAATTCGAGGGTTTTACACTGTCATTGATTTGTTACGATGTAAACAAACTCGCAAGCGCTTCAAATAATCGCTAATACGAAGTCGGAACCATGAAAGAGTCTCTGTTAACACCTCGAGCGAAGGAAACTCACATCTTCTGGCCTCGTGTATTCGAATCCCAATTGTCCAAAGGTTGTAACAAACACAATGGACTGTTTGCGCTGCTGAGATGTGTATTGAGCCTCTTTTCTCATTTAAATTGAGGCGGCGTCTTTGCTGCAAAATGACAGCACTTGTAAGGCTGATGACAATAACGCAGAACGATAGCGGAAAACACACAAGAACAAAACCGATGATTTTGCTTCAAGTGCTTTCATACATTGTGTTTATACAAGCCCGACCAATCGAAAGCTCTCGTTAGCGGCGACCGGCTTTGATCATCGAAATCCAATCATAAAATGTCTCTTCTTTTGATTTTGCTCATTAGTTCGCCGCCCTTATTCTCCTCCCTTGTCATGTCTGATAATAGCGACTTATTTGCCATAACAGCATTTGTGTGAGAACAGTATAAGCTCAGATCTCCGCCTCTTGTTTTTCATTGGCTGGCGGCACCCTTTGTCTAATTACATTTGGTCTATTTTCTCCGGCACCGGCTCGTCAACCAGCTGAATCATTTTGTACGTGTAGTGACAACAGGTTCATTTGAGACTGACTTCCAACACGAACACATCGACTCTCGCTTCATCTCTGAACGTCAATAACAAATTTGTTTTAATCGTAATGGCAACAGCGGCTCTAGTAAAGCCCGAGATCTTTCAATTTCCACATGTAAGTTTTAGTCTGAGTATTATTGTCAGGGGATTTAACGTATACGCGAGTAAATATTATTGTACGTTAGTCGTGTATTTTTTCAAATTTGTAACTTACACTTCATTGTTTTTGTTTCTACAGGGTTTTTCCAAGTCATCGCCACTCGCTCTTCTAGCAGCAACTTGTAGTAAAATTGGTCAACCAAACAGCGCAGTGATGGATTTGGCAGACTATCATAGTAAATTGTACAGCTCTATGCTGCAAGACCAAGTCAGTGCACAACACGCTATGAACTTACAGAATCAACTTGTTACGTACCAGGAACGAAGCCCACTACCACTAACTCCACCAGCAGATCCACACTTTGCCCCATCGTATCCCGAGTTCTGTTACTCAGCAGTACAAAAACCTCATCTAGCAGGACTTCCATTTCATCACGGCGCGCCATCACACGCTCCAAGCTCGATGTGCATGTCAGTTCACGGTCATGGATGCCCAGCATCAGTAGCACGACCTACGTACTCGCAGTGTACAGCGTCATTCAAACCAGAACGCAACGAGGCACCACAGCACTGGTGGAGTGTTGAACCGAGTAAAATACCACGATCACCGATAGCTCCTGTAATGCCTGGTTCACCGCCGGGACACAGCTTCTCTTTCCACAGTCTCCAAAATCCCGGCAGCGCAGGATCATATCACAGCGCCTTCACATCGACTTTTGCAGCGGGATCCCAAGTCGCAGGAACTCGTAGATGTAGACGTTGCCGTTGTCCTAACTGCCAACTAGCTGCTACGACGGGAAATACGACAAAACGAAAACAACATATCTGTCATATACCAGGATGCGGTAAAGTTTACGGGAAAACTTCACATTTAAAGGCTCATTTAAGATGGCATACAGGAGAGAGACCTTTTGTATGTAACTGGTTGTTCTGTGGAAAGAGTTTTACCCGTTCTGACGAGCTACAAAGGCATCTACGAACACATACCGGAGAGAAAAGGTTTCAATGCGAAGAGTGTGGAAAACGATTTATGAGAAGCGATCATCTCAGAAAACATCAAAAAACGCATCAAAATGTCGTCAAGAAAACCGATAAACCTGAAAGTACCGAACATTACTCTAAACCGCTGACAGTAAATGTATCAGAAGATACTAAATTTGAACAGCTAAATAGTGTTATAGCTTTAACGCCAAAAGAAGAAGAGAATGATAAAATGGGAACACAGGGAGACTGTTTCATCAATGTTGAACATTAAGACTTGATTACTACAAGAATTGAACGACTTATCTAGAATTTTTCATTGAAACATCAATGAGATTGCAAAGCAAATTTAAGTGTGTATATATAACAATATGTGAATAGCCTAGTGGGACATTTAGTAAGAGAATATATGTATAAAATACAGAATGGTATACAAATTAATTTAACAATTTAGTATGCTGTGCATACTGTGTCGATTATACAATCGTCTAAAGTACGATTCAACATTGAAGTAGTAAATACAAAACTTATTGATCAATTCTTTAATTTACGATACACTAAACAGTGTAAAGATTTAATAATATTGATTTAAGAAATAAATAATTTTTTCTAGTATGTCTGATCTGTAGTTGTTGGTCCATGTCTTGCGCTTTCAGCTTTAGTGACGATTGTTAATAGCGCCGGCGTTTTTGAAGTTTGAATTCTTTATTCTTCCAGCACACGAAGCATTAGAATATTTCAATGGGGAAATAGTGTTTGATGCTTTCTTTGTCATGTAGTTTCACTGTTAGGATGTATAGCTCAGACGTGTGATCTAATTGTACTAGTGGTAGAGTCGATTTGGCCGCTTTTGTTAGCTATTATACATCGCATAAGATCCTTCTAAGGCGGTCTCTTTGACAAACTTGTTTACTGAAATGTGGTGATATTAGCAATTAGTGGGAGACTACTAATTACGAAAACCGAGCCTCATACTCTGTAAGCAAAGCCTTGTTAGTTAGTTCTAATTCTCAACCTTTGTTTCTCTGAGGTCTTGGTTGACGAGCAACGGAGTTTACTCATAAAAAAAGGTATCACATTTTGACTTCGTGTTGGTTTCGCCCCGGGGTATTGATATAAAACATTGGAAAAGTCTTCAAGAACTGAAGCAAACATCGTTTTTGGGGGGTAGCTAAGAAAGATGGCTGGTCGTTGTCGTGTTTTTCAAGACGAGTTTGGCTTGCGGTTTGTATAATGGAGTGACACCACTTTTGATGCAATGAATTTGGTCGGCATCTTCAAAAGACTACATAAACCGCGACAAAAACTTTGCCTCTAGCGTTTCACGGGCTATTAGCCTTTTTTCGCTTCCTATAGACTTTACTACTTCAGTATTAGTTCAATAAGACACGCTAAGCTAAATCTCTGAAAGAGATACTAGCCAAAAAACAGGTAGTCGACCTATAAGCACTGCTTCAAACATGACCGTGATGAACCACTAGTAAAAATTACAGCCTTGTTTTCAGCTAATCCACTTTTATTCCATAGTATTTTGATTGATCCTTCAATCTAATTCTCTAGACTACTGTGACTAACTCGCAAACTAGAAAACAGCAAGTCTACATAAAACAACTGACTGTATAGTTTATATATACGACCGCCGACAAAGACGAAAACTTCACGTCGGTTGCTAGCTGGTATCGTTTAGTAACTTGGTTTTTGGATAGATATTTGAAACTAAACCTTTTCTAGAATCTTAAGGAATTAATTTAACTTAAGTTTTACCATGGGTTTGAAAGGCGGTTGTCAGACTTTCTACCTAAGCGTAGAATATTCATGAAAACTAGCGAATAAACTAGATAGGATAGTTGAACACTGAATCGTCTATTGCAGCGGTGGGCTAATTCAAAGCTAAATACAGTCACATACCTGAGAAAGCTTTTCTAAAACCTTCAGGTATTGATTCAACTGGGTTTTGATCAGGGGTTGTAAGGGAGCTAGATTTCTAGTACATTTACCCTGGATATCTGAACAATCCTTAACATAGGTGGGTAGGTGCTTGGGTCTAAACATACAATCACATAGCTGTAAAACTAAGCTGAAATTTGAGTTTAAACTAAAATCAATCAACTAATCATCTTAGTGTTATCATCTTTTTAATAAAGTTAACTTCATGCAAGTACAATACATTGTGGAATTCATTCTATAAGGCTGATGACAACGAACGAAGCTTAGTGTTCAAACATCAAAACGCAACTACCGTTCTCTACTTTATTCAGATATGTACTACTACCAACTTATATTTTTATGAACAATAAATACAGTATATATTTTAATAAAGTTAACCGTTCATGCAAGTACAATACATTGTGGAATTCATTCTATACTGATGCTAACGAAGCTTACATTAAAACACAACTACCGTCCTCTACTTTATTCAGATATGTACTACTACCAAACTTATATTTTTATGAACAATAAATACAGTATAGATGGGTGAGAATTAGGGTTTGTATATACACTAAAATATAGAAGTATGTCGGCAGTACCTTCAACAACCATTCCTTTTAAGAACCGAAATAATTCCAATCAAGGTGTACACCCAGTTTTCAGCCAATGTGATTTCACAATCGTTCGTATAGTGATCAATTTTGATATATATTCTATGGCGTTAAGTATTTGTATTAACCCAAAGAAACGCTAAGTGCATAATAATTTGAGTGAAAAATCTCAGATAGAATACCTAGAATCCACTGGGACCTGTAATTATCCAAGCATTGACGTAGTAGTGTTCAATCGCTTAATACTGACCTAATTGAAGGCCTCTTTTGTTTGTTTTCAACTTTGCCGACCTTTCACAAAAATGCTTTCTTAAAAACTGCCAATTAAACTCGACATTAAAAGGGATGGCTTGTCAGTGCTAGGTTTGCTGGCAGATCTATAAAGGGCACGTTGCGCAGCCGGGTTGAGGTTGAATCAAAGCGAAAAGGTGCACCTGTGGGGGGACTATCTGCTATCATAACGTGTACATGCAATATAGGCTCTTATTCCACCCTGCTATACATGTTCTACCTAATGTACAATGATGTAACCGCTAACTAAACAAACTATGTCCGGCTATTTCTAACATTACCAATTCATTATATAAAAATGGAGTTGGTTAAGCGAAAGGCAGGGCCATCAGGTTGCTGTAAAATAAACAATTTCTTGTTACAAAAGGGATCTTTCAGGGACGTGGTACGAGTCGCGTCGTAGAGTGTCACTTGATTTGGACATGTTTTTGGCACAGTTTTTCAACCGCGGATATTAAATTTACTTTCATCACGTATAATCATTATACAGTAAATGGCGTAATGCTACAACAGTAGCAGTAATTTCCTAATTAGAGACGTACACTGGACTGTAAAAATATAAGTAAGAGTATAAAGCACGCCGCTCTGCATGTGGCTGTTCCACAGCTGCTTGTACTACAACTAAACACTATAAAAAAACGTAACGAAAGGACAAGTGAAAACAGCCACCATTTTTGTTTGTATTTTAGTGATTGTTAGATATGTGGGCTTTGATTATTCACCTCCCCGTAGCGAGAGGCGGTGATATTTAGGTTTTACATACGTAAGCAAAGCGAAAGCAACCGCCAGGGTTCCACCTCCGTCTTTGTTCTTTGTGGATTCTAAATTGTGTTACATGCTGGGATTTTTTTATGAAAAGTTTACCTGAACATTTTAAAACATAACAATGCAACAAACACTCTCTCGTGTTGTGGAATTATGATCTTGCGATATTTTCTTTGCATTCGCCTCTTTTGAAAAAGCTACTTGTCGCAAAAATGGCCCTGGGAAATATAGTGGTGCATTTTATAAACAAAAATATAACAAAGACTATTGTTCGATCGTGTTTTGAAATTGTGATTCCAAAATGTTTTCTTTCTTTTTTTAAAAAAGGTACTTATTCACAGTAACAGTTGAGAAATGTCTTTTGTGAAGTTAGCTGTGCATTATATAACGACATTATAATCTGACTACAATATAATTCAATATAATACTACTGATACTTCAAAAAATATGTGTACTATTTCGTGTTTTCAAATTAGTGATCTCAATATTTTTCTCTATTTTTTTTTCAATTTGATTCTTTAGAATAATTCGATGAAAGCTTTCTCGAAATATTTCTTTTTAAAAAGCTTTCTTTTTAGTAACAATACTTCAGAAAAGCTATAATCTTTGGTATTTTAAATGTGTGATCTTGACATTCTTATGATACGCCAAGTTAGGCTGCTTAGTATATATTCACTTATGTTCAATTCTGAAATTGAAAGATGAAATTTTTACATTTCGTCATTTACCTGTACTACTATTTGTGTATTTTTCGAAGTACCTTTACGGCGAGATTTTGCTGAAGATTTTATCACACTGAAATACAAAAACGACAAAATAATTGTTTTAAATAATATTGTTTTGGAATTGTGAACTCTAAAGGTTTTTCTCTTTCTTTTCAAATATGATGATTTGTTAATTATTTGTATTGTATTCGACTTTTTGTCACCCTTCTGAAGAATAGAGAATTTATCTTTTGAGAAAAAATGCCCAAATTAACAACATATTGCTAAAATTTTGCACTTATTAATAAATGTCTTTAGCTTAACATATATAAATTTTATTAATTAAACTTATTGTTCGTAAACGTTCTTAATTTTTTTTAAATGTTTCTGAGCTTTATATTTGAATCAGTTTTAAAGATAAATGGTATTTGAAATATTGAAATTTGCGTTCGTTCCTTATTTAAAGCAAAGAAATGAACACACACCATTGTAATTATAATCATTTATAAGGAATTAAATTTACGGAATGGCCAGTGTATCAACTGGAACAAATCGTGTGTATATGTAAATATAAAACTGCTGAAAATATGGACTATATGTACACATAATTGCAAGAGTGTTGTCAGATGAAAAAAGAACATTTACAATCAGTGATAACTAAAAATAGTTTAGCTTCGGTTGTCTTTTAGCTTTTCAATTAATTCCTTTCACACTCAGTAACAAAAGTCAAGACAACATTCTTGCAATTAGGTGCATACATAAAAAATCTTTACTTTACAGTCACTAAATGTAGAATAGAATAGAATAGAATAGAATAGAATAGAATAGAATAGAATAGAATAGAATAGAATAGAATAGAATAGAATAGAATAGAATATAGTAGAATAGAATAGAATAGAATAGAATAGAATAGAATAGAATAGAATAGAATAGAATAGAATAGAATAGAATAGAATAGGATAGGATAGA
The DNA here is from genome assembly GCA_949775045.1 of Metridium senile. Classification (NCBI taxonomy): domain Eukaryota; kingdom Metazoa; phylum Cnidaria; class Anthozoa; order Actiniaria; family Metridiidae; genus Metridium; species Metridium senile. Next base: position 5,353,663 of record OX459096.1, on the reverse strand, counting down.
ATAGAATAGAATCTTTATTTGCTCTTTGTATAGACTAATTACATAATATACATTTAGATTATAAATATAGTTTGTCTTTCTATATTCGTTTGCATCGTAGAGTGCTTCTATTAATTTATATGTTTTAGAGAATATAGAAATTGAGCATGGAGGCTAATGTAATGTACAACTATTAAAGTTATTCATGATGATAACAAGAACGCGTCGGTGTTTCAAAGAAAACAATTCTGATAACAAAGGTATAAAAAGATTGTAAAGCTTTAATACTGCCAGACGGTTCGGACGTTTCAAAGTTTAAAGAGGTGATGTAAGAAGTAATAATCACTGTCCTTCAAAGTGTTAGCAAGTTTAGCTTGAATTTTATAATATATAATATTTATATAATATTATAACATAACTTTGTATTAACTTCAATAAATATCGCAATTCAGAGGAATCAAGCGTCACTAACGTTTAACAGGGCTTACATATAAAGTTTATAGAATGTGTCCATAGTTAAAGAATGTTATTGCATGTATACATAGCAGCGAAAACTTTGCAGTACAACGATTTAATATCCTGCGACAAATGCCTTTATATCAGGCTTGTGTAGCACTTGATAAAATGACAATAAAAAAATAGCACAACGATTTAATATCCTGAGACAAATGCCTTTATATCAGGCTTGTGTAGCACTTGATAAAATGACAATAAAAAAATAGCACAGCGATTTAATATCCTGCAACAAATGCCTTTACATCAGGCTTGTGTAGGACTTGACTATAAAATGACAATCAAAAAAATAGTACAATTTAATATCCTGAGACAAATGCATTTATATCAGGCTTGTGTAGCACTTGATAAAATGGCAATAAATAAATAGTACAGCGATTTAATATCCTGCAACAAATGCCTTTATATCAGGCTTGTGTAGGAATTGATAAAATGACAATCAAAAAAATAGTACAATTTAATATCCCGAGACAAATGCCTTTATATCAGGCTTGTGTAGCACTTGATAAAATGACAATCAAAACATAAATTGCGCCGCGGTGTTACTAAAGAAACAATTGAAGTAACAAAGGCAAATTGTACACCTACAAAAGGAGTTTGAAACTTACTATATGGAAACATGTCAGTAAAAGGCCCGGGCAAACGGCTTCAACATTTGCTCCAACATCCGTTCAATTTTGTTGAATGGCAATGTTGATGCCGTTTGCCACCACCATTACAACATTGTCCAAAATCGAACCAATGTTGAAGCAAATGTTGACATGAGTCGTTTGTCCGGGCCTTAACTAAATTCATTAGAGTATATATTACAACTTTTGAAACAAAAAACGCATTATTTACTTAATTACTTACTTAAACATTTAATAACTTGTTTTTTACTCTTCTACTTACATACACAACAATTAATACTGTTTTTTACTTATAAATTTCCATACCAAAACCTATTCCGCGAAAAACGATTTTTAAAATTATAAATTCTTGACGTAAAATTTATCCCATTTTGGCCTATAGTAAACTTTTCTTATTTTTTTATTTTGCAGATATTTTAATAGTATTTCAAAACACGTTTTTCGGACTTATGGTTGATAGCACAATGCCCTTAGAACTTAAAGTACTGAGAAAGAACAAAAAGCTGTGCGTTACTCTGAACAATGAGTTGCTCAACCCAACTCAAGTGGCTAAAATCTTGAGATATTTTGATGATCGATTCGTGAAGTATCTATGAAGAGTGAGTTGTTCTTGAACCATGTCGTTCAAGCGTGACGAACCATTACTTGTCTTGTCAGTGATATCTTTACTTCATTGAAACCCCTTGAAAACCAACCTAAGTTAATTTGTAGTCATGGCACACGTTTTGACATGATTTACAGCCAACACTTACAGCACTTGAGCTAGTCGAGATCTATTTCAATAGAAGCAAGGTAGCAATATCTACTCTTTCTAAAAGATGATTTATTAGTAAACGAATTACTGAACCTAAGGGCTTCAAGCAAAGAATAATAGCGTTAGAAACGATCTAGTGTTGTAGTGATAACTACAAAGATAAGGTTTTTTTTAAGCAAGACCCTCTTGTATAATGACAGTTCCTTTGATAAACTATAGAAGGGTTATCGCACAGTTTGAAGCTGTCAGTAATCATAAAAAAGAACATTTGTAAATAAAGCAATTGAAAAGGCTGTTAAGTCGATATTTAAATTGTAATGAGTGTTTGGTGGCTAATAGGTTCTCAATGGAATAGTTTGGACGTCGGACTAATGGACTTTCATGAAGTTGATTAAACTATCAAAGCATTATAATATGCCATATATTATCATTACCAGAATGCTTTACCTACTTTCGTTTGTAACATAACCATTGAACGCAAGAAAATAAATCTGAAAATGGATTGTTGAAACTATACAACGTATCATAACACAATAATCGTAAAACTTCGCTTTTTCTCATTTTATCCATCCCTAAGTTGTAAACCCAGAATCTTTTTTCCCATTCATTTTTTCTAGTTGTTAATTCAAATATATACACCTAGTTGCTAGAATGTTGTTACTTGAAAAAGGAACATAAGTAATTTAGTAAGAAAGTAATAATAAAAGAAAGACTTAAACGATCTTCTTTTGTCTTTTAATTAATTCCTTTCCCTTCCTAACTTACAAAAGTCAGGATAACGTTCTTGCAATTATGTGTATGTTTATATTGGGATAGCTATAGAGAGTTGAAGTTCTATTTTAAAATTTTATTCATAAAAAAATTACAAAATCAAGTACACTTTCTTAAGAAAATTAATAAATGATTTAAACTAAATTTACTTTTTCCACTATTTTATGTGTGTGCACTATCAGTTTTCCTACGTTTTTTTTTTGTCAACTTGAATATCTTTAGCTTCTTGTGTGCAAATTTTCGAATTATAATTTATTGATTAAATTCTAAATTTTCAAATTCTTTTTGTGATATTTTTTGTGATTTCTTTTCCCAGAACAAAAAATGAAACTCTTCAGTTTCGCAATGACTTCGTGACAATGTTTTCTAGTTTTATACACAACAAGGAATCAATCTAAATCATGAAAAGTTTTGCATAAAATCACTGTCATAACTGTTCCTAAAACTAATAGGACTATTATCTCAAAATACCATTTTTAAAAGAAAAACAAACACTTTTCTCAATTAAGATAACTTCATGAAGACGATAAAGAAAGGAAATACAGGGCAAATCAATCTTAATCAATTAAAAACAGTGATGTTTTTGTTCGCTAAACACATCTCATGCAGTGATTTTTATTAGTGGCTGCATGTATGAAGAATTGAAAATCTTATTAGCAACGGAAGCAGTGATATTCCTTGCCATGGAGAACTGTTTTAATATATTTTCATTAGTTCTAAGACTGAGTGATAACGGTAGGGCCAACGATGGGAGGTGACAGCGTGAGGCTACAATCTGCAAAACGATCCTTATAAATTACTAAGGACCCTCTCTTCTATTAATGATTCCATGTATTTAATTTTTATTTATTTACTTTTATTTCCATTTCAATAACTTATTTCTTTATCTATCTACAAAAAAAAATATTTCAGATAGAATAATTATTAATTTATGTATTCATTTCCAATCAATCATACAATGTTTGTTTCATTTAAAGATCCATTCATTGTATTCTTTTACTATGCAGCTTAAAGTTTCCTTGGATAAAGTAATCACACTAAACTCATGAAACAAATAGTACAATTAAGTACAAAAAAGTGCTGATTGAAGAATAGCAAACAATACAATTAGCATAAACTGTGGAAACTTGTGTGGGAATGAGAATCAATGAAGGTGAGGGCCATTAATTATCAACATGTTATAGTGCGTTATAATAGAAAAGTGCAATATTCGAACAGTGCAATGTTCATTTTTCTGTACATTGTACTTTTTCGCGTGGCAAATGAATAAAGTGATGCGAAGACCGTGTTCTCATTAGCGTGCTATTTAACATCATGTTCTAAATTAGACAGTGCAATGTTCATTATTCTCTGTTGTTCATTTTAGCATGGCAATGATAGAGTGATGCGCAGACCGTGTTCTCATTACCGTGTCATTTGATTAACATCATGTTGTAATTCAGACAGTTCATTGTTCTCTATATTGTTCATTTTAGCAGTGAATAAAGTGACGCGCAGACCGTGTTCTCGTTAGCGTGTTGTTATAATCATTAGCATGTTTTAATGTGTGAAATCGCTCTATTCACTGGTTTTTCACAGCTAATTCATTGATAATTGGATTAGCGTGACTGAAGTGGTTTATATAACAATACGACTACATCAGGGCTTCAAATTGGAAAACAAATTGACCTGCCACATTCAGATAAAGAAACATTGGAAGATGATTTCCAGTAAACTTTGACTGCAGTTTTAGCAGTTCTTAATGATTTTTGCCTGCCAAATCTTAATTTTGCCTGGCATTTGGCCATTGGCAGGAAGCTATTTCAAGCCCTGTACATAATTTTATCCAGGTTCATTTTAAAAACATCAATCGTCAAAAACGCAGGATCAACTCTACAGATTAGCACTAATCAAGCATTAAACAACCGGAACTTGGAAAACTGAGTTGAGTTAAAAGTTGAACTATTAAAGATCGATAAATAGTTGAAATACATTAGTCCCAAGAGAGGGGCCAAGAAAGGGAAAGACCCAAGAGGATTTGGAAGTATGAAATGGAGGAAAGATATGAATCATCCTGGATGAGAGCAGCTAAGAACAAAGTACCCTAGAAACCAGAGGGTTTCTTGATCTAGTATTTGTATTTATCATTTGTACGTCTGTTTTTATTAGTAGAGAGATACCCTGGAAACCAGAGGGTTTCATGATCTAGTATTTGTATTTATCATTGGTACGTCTGTGCTCGTTAGTAGAGAGATACCCTTGAAACCAGAGGGTTTCTTGATCTAGTATTTGAATTTATCATTTGTACGTCCGTCTGTGCTCGTTAACCTCAAGACAAATCTCGTTGCTTCACAAACCCATTTACAAACTCTACATTAAGTACAAAATAACCTCTTGTACCCAGGGTAAGGAAATGGATATAAATGTGGAGGCGATCTGCATGCAGTGGTATAAGTAACTACTGATGATGATGAAATCGCACGGATCAGCGTGATTTTAAGGCATATATTTAGAATGCAGTTATACAAGTTTATGGTACATTTTAACTATTTAAATTCAGCTAAGACCGGCTAACCACAAGTGCACTCCATAAATACCCGTGATGCAAATATATGAAGATGCAAAAGATTACATCTACTGTAGCACATGTAACCATTAATTATGTTATAGTGCAATTAGTCTGCTCAAAATAAAAAGAAAGACTGAAAACCAACTCAGTTTGTTGAGCCTGCTATTAAAGTAATGGACTCTCATGGTAATTACCTATAATTATAGTAGTTGCGCGGACTAAATAAGTTAAGTTTCTACTAGAGAAATCAAAACTGCTCATACCTTGAAATATATCTTTAGGTCACAGAAGGAGACTCGAATGCTGGCTACTTAAACAAGTCGAGAAGTGCATGGCCCAGCTTAAAGTTGGCCAGAGTAAATCCACTTGAACGTTAGCCTGAAGAAACAACATAACATATGATATATTGAGTCACACTCCAAGTCCAATGACAAGTATGCTCGTAAATAAGTAACCACCAAGGTGACCTCATGCAGAGGACGGCGTGCTGTCGGCAGTTGGTAAAAAGATCACACAAAAGGCTGCAGCGTGTCTGAGTGAAAGTACGATTAAACAAAACGGCAAGAACAATATTTACTGTCTATTGCAGTAATTGGATACAAGCCTGCCAACTAACATCAACAAGCTTTTAACCTGGGCTAACAATGAAAGGTCGTGTAATAAAAAACATGTTGAGCTTACTAACGTTTCAGCCATAAATAACATCAACAAGCTTTTAACCTGGGCTAACAATGAAAGGTCGTGTAATAAAAAACATGTTGAACTTACTATCGTTTCGGTCATAAATAACATCAGTTTCATTTCGAGACTTTGTATGAATCTCTAAATAAAGTTGAAGAATATTTAAGTTGTCCTTCAGTAGCATTGTGAATAATAGTATAAGAGTAGATATAAGGCCATATACTACTGTTTTTTATTTTCAAATCTAAATAAAGTGATCTATACACACTACAAAAATGTTGGTAAATCTGACGTTTCAGCCGGACGTCAATCATCCGTCAGAATAAAATAACTGAATAACTAGGATCGAAACCATCCTTAGTTTTTATAGAGGTAGCAAAATAAAATTATTGAAATAAGTGACGTCAGACATGTCAGTAAGATCAATTGTTAAAGTGCAGTTAACGTTTGTTACTCTAGTTGTTTCCTTAGAAACCACGACGAAGTCTTTTCGTTGCTAAGCTTTTTGAAATTTTGTATTCATTATTTTTTTTTAAGCTGAAAGTGTATTTTTTCGTAAGCAGAAATAACTGCTTGTAAGTTTTAAGTCCAGTACATCTAGTTATTCGTTGACGAGGATGGTGCACTCCCTTTGACCAAATGGTAGGGGTGATCGGCGTAGCTAGGGAAAAAATAATTCCTGTGCGTACCTTTTAGCGGTCCTTTTAGGGTTCTGGCTCAACAATCAGTTACCTAACATGATTTCGTAGTCATTTTTACTCTTTGTTGTTGCTTTGTTGGGGTAGAAATCGACAAGACTTCTTCCGATCACCCCTACCTCTTGGACAAAGGGAGTACCCCCCCCCCCCCCCCCCCCCCCTCGGGGTGATAGAATATTCAAAGATGTGGCTGATGAAACTTATTGTCATTTACAGGCTTTTGACCTTTTTATTGAATAGTCAGGGTATAGACTTCCCTGTCTAGTTTTAATTAAGGGTATTCAGTTTCAATGAATGTTCTAGTCAGTATATAGCTGACAGTATAGCTGAACATCTTCTTTTGTTCCTGTTGAAACAACACATGCTGGTTGACCAGTGTCTGGAGAATAATAACTACAGATACTTTATTTAAAACTAAATAAAGCTATTTATATAGAAAACATTAACTATTTGGAATGACCTCTATTAATACTTTGAATGGTAACTATAAACGTTTACTTTCATAATGGAAAGTGCGGTGGGACCGCAAGGTATGCTTTGCGAGAAATGTAAACACATTATGATCAGTTTATTACTGCTATAAATATATCTATCCCCTCACTCACTCAATGTTTTTTTTTTCTATTTATTCAATAATTACTCACTCTAACATTCTTTCATTTATCCTTGCATTGATTTATTCGTTTGTTCATTCTTTCATTCATCCTTGCATTAATTTATTCGTTTGTTCATTCTTTCATTTATTCATGCATTCATTTATTCACTCCTTTCATTAATTTATTTCTTCGCTCATTAAATTTTCATACATTAATTTTTTTCTATGAAACAGAGCTTTAATACTGGCAGCCAAAATACTGATGTAGTATTTTCAAATGATAATTATATTCACTAATTCCGATGACCAGTGAATTATTTTGCATGTCGTACTCGGACAGCATGTTTAGTTTATAATGCTAATGTGGACAGTTTAATATAATTGTCTAATCGAAAGCTGTTGACCCTTATCCTGCATTAGTTGAATCAGTAAATACTGTACCTCTTGAAGTTGAAGGACGATTCCAAGTATCCTCTCAAATATGTCTATGGTTGGTGGGGATGAAGAGGGTGATCAATAAAAGGCAAATTTTAGTGAGATGCTAATAAACTTGCTTTATGGTAAAAAACTCTAGTAATCTTTATTTGATAAAAACTGTTATAGAACCTTTTGAGGTTCATGTAGATGTAAGGACAGTTAAAAGTTTATTCTCAAATATGTCTATGTTTGGGTAAGTAGAGGAATAAATACAAGGCAAACTTGAGTGGAATGCTGTAAAAAAAACTCTAATAACTCACAGTGGTTTGGTAAATACAATAATCATAAAACCTTTTGAGTTTCAAGAATAATACTTGTATTAAATTATTAAAAGTTTCCTCTTAAATATGTCTATGCTTAATGAGGTGGGGGTAGGGTTGGGGAATAAAAAGAAGGCAAGCTTGAGTATTACAATTTCCTTTTTCAACATATATACAAACACATTGTAATATATTCTGACTAGCTATATTAACTTCATATAATATTTTTTATTATTGTAAAGGGATCTACATTAATAAGCAATCAAACGCTTTTTGTAGATTCCTCATCAAATAGATAAATTTATATATAAAGAATGTTTTTGTAAATATATCATAGCTACTACTGATGAAATAAAAATGTGATTGATTGATTGATACTTATACACTTTTATCGTGGTAATAAACTCTAGTAATCTTCATTTGTAAATACCATTACCGGTATACAACCTCTTGAGGCTCAAAGATAATACTTAATAGGTAATTATTACAAATATCCTATCAAATATGTCTATGTTTGGTGGGGTTGGGGTGGGGTTGTCAAGAGAATACTGATAAAGTTAGATCATAGGAAAACCCCACTAATAATTAATCTTTCTTTGGAAAATACACTGCCTGATTAACTGATTGATTAACAGATTGTTTGATTGAATGAATATAAAATGATTTAGTGAGTATGATTAATTCATTAATTCATTGTTTGATTGAGCTTGACTGACTGACTATATAACTACCTAAATGAAACATTAATTGATTGATACACCTACTTGCAATAAGGTTGTCATACAAAATAGAACATTTGTCACAGAGAAAATAGAACATTTGTGATTTAGTGCGAAAGGAATTAATTAAAAGACAAAAGAGAGAGTTCAGCTTGAGTGATCTTCTTTTGTCTTTTAATCAATTTCTATCGTACTAAATCACAAATGTTCTATTTTCTTTATAACAAATGTATATTTTTGTATGACAACCTTACTGCAAGTAGGTGTATATCCATTCATCCATTCATTCATTCATTAGGAGAACCCACTGGGATTTAGTCATTATAGGACCAGAACCACCCTTAGTGGCTTTGAATTTGACGTTACTCTGTCTCAGTTTTGGTCTTTGCCATTGTCTATAACAACAAATCCTCTGCAAAATCTCCTCTCGAACATCATCCAGACATCCTCTGCAAAAGTACCCACCAGATGTCATCCATTAACATCACCTCATTTTGACTCTACATTCATCCAATTTAACATCTGTTTGCCCATTTTTTTTACAGTAAATCAGACAATTGCTTGCTTATTGTTTAGACAGGACATCAAACACAAGCCAGGCTGTTGCCATTTCCCTATTAACCTACATAAGGTGTTACCGGTGACTGTGTGGTTCATAGAAGCAATGAACCTTCATGGATATGTTGACTTGTGTTACCACATCTGTTGCTATTTCCCTATTGGCTTACATAAAGAGTACCCTGCGAGCAGAGGTTCCTTTCTCTTACCTAGAATGTCGTTCCAGGTAAGAGAGAAAGAAATCTCTGCTTGCAGGGTACATAAAGAGTAACTGTGCTATTTCAAAGCGACATCATGGATATGTTGAGCCGTACGTGTTAGGTAAGGAAGGCTTATATTTAAGACTCATGAGATATGTAACCTTTTTTTAGGCATGTCATTCACACACCATGATCACCAAATCATAATATATTATATAAGAAGTCATGATATATTAAGAAGTCAATCCTAATATATTAAAGCATTATTTCTGTATTCCATAATATTCATGCCTAACAATTAGTTCATCACAGAAATTGTAAACTAAAAAATGTTAAAATTATAACCTTGTATTTGCTGTGTAGTGATAATATGTCAAGAGTGGTCAAATTATTATACCTCTTGACCCTTACTGGGTATAAAACCCAAGATTGTACAGAGATTATGTAAATGCAAGTTGAGTTTGTTTGCACTATATACGTGAACGATGAGCCACTGTATTCTCATACAGATCAGATGCAAATATTGTATAGTACTTTGCACTATATACATGAAAGATGAGCCATTGTATTCTCATACAGATCAGATGCAAATATTGTATAGTACTTATGAAACTCCAAAGTTAGTTCTTTGGCTGAGAACTTTCAAGTTAGAACTTGAAGAAAATCAGGACAAATCTCTATGAAATTGGCAACCTCATGGATAGTTGTAATTTCTTTTGTCATCTGAATAATTAATGAGTTGTATAAGGTATCCTCTTCCTAACCCAAAAAGCATTTCTCTGATTTTCCTTCTTTGGTGACTAAAGAGTCAACACATAACACACAATACTTAAAGTAGTGTAGATTTATGAATAGATAGGCATCCATTGTAGGAATGCAACCACTTTACTATATTCTTCTTTTCTCCTGGCTCCTTGCAGAGCATGAGGTGAGAAACAACTCCCTCCACTTTGGCCTGTCCGCTGCGATCTGTTCAGCTTCTTTCCAGTCCCGCAACCCATCTTTTTCCTCTCTTTTTCAACTGTTCTTCTCCATGTCTCTCTTGGCCTTCCCTTCTTACGTTTTCGCTCCGAAGCCCATGTCAGTGCAATTTTTCGAGTTATTGTTGTTATCCTTTCTTAACACGTGTCCAACATACTTCCATCTTCTTTTTCTGATACTCTCTTCTATTGATATCATATTTACTTTGCTATACATGTCACACAAATTCAAGTCAACCAAGGTTGAGCAACTTGTTAAGATCTTGTAAGATCTTGTAAGGTCATCCAAGATCTTACTTAAACCTTGGAAATTGGGAAGCTTGATCTTAATTAAATCTTGGCAGAAATTAACTTGAAAGCTCATGCAAGTTCTTGCAGATTAGAGTTACATGCCATAAATCTTGTAAGATCAAGCCTGGATCTTGCCAAGATCTTGCATGATCTTCAATGGAACTTGGTAAGATATGTTTATACTGAGATGTACAGGAAACCTATTGCATTATTGGTCAGCTTTGTTTTTGTGCAAAAGATGCAACTGCTATATATGCTTCAGTAATAACAATGAACAGCATTTAATTAAATATTTGAAAATCATTATTAACAATGAAAAATTTTATTGCTATATTTTTATCTTACCACAGGGAGCCCAAATCAAATTTTTACAAAAGATTTTGACTTGCAATTTTATAAAAATAATATTAAATAAACAATGGTTAGTGCAACTAGGCTAACTTTGTTAAAATTATTAAATCCCATCTGTGCCAATCTCCACAACTTTGTCACTTCTGTCACAATCGTTTTTCAGATAATAAACTGTTGGTTTTGTTTCACGGATATATGGCGTGCACTCAATCCCGAGAATGTAACATTGCCAAATTGTACTCTCCTCTTTGCTACATCAAATTTAACATGTTTCTGAAAAATATTGGGAAAAAATCAAAACAGAGAGCTTGGGCTTCCTGTGGTATTTAGCAAGCCGCAGATTTGTGAACGGTTGCGTCTCGGGTTGGCGGTCTCATTGCCCAAGGCAAAGGTTAGTAAAATTAGTCTAAATTCCCCGCGTTCTTTCATAACATTACCATATAACAGTCGATTAGGAAATTACTCACAAGATAGACGACTTACTTGGTCGAAGAACTCAAGAATTGTCGAAGTTTTATGCCGTTCTTTCTCCAACTGAAGATTCGCCACTTCTCGTCCCGCCTACTCTGGTTGGCTGATTTTGTACGATTTAAATCCTTGAATACGCAATTCTTGGACCAAAAGCTTCACTCTTCAGCTTATGAACAATATTCTAACGTAGAATGATGATTTCGAGTTGTAAAACACACTTTTTTCGAGAATTTTGAGAGAGTTTTCAACATCACAACTTCTTGTGAGCGCAAAGCTGTCGGAATGTTGTGAAGTGTCAATCAAATGGCTGTTTTGGCGCGAAAAACGCAACTTCCGGAAGCATGTCTCAGATATCTGTTTTAAATGTTAAATATTAATAATATCTTAGCGTCAATATTGTATTATTCAATCAATGCAGAATTCAGTGATTTGAACTTTTTATTTGGAATATTTTAGAGAAAATGCGCAATATAAATAACAAATTATTATTATGAAAGAATTATTAACAAATTACATGTTTACATTTTGAAATATATTTGATTTTTATATTAATCATCATATACATGTATACAAAAATGTCTCGATTGTCTTACAATTGTGGGATATTTCACTCCCAAAGTAGCCTGAGTATAAGGCTTTCTGGGCAAAAGTTGTAAATCAATAGTTTTACACAAAAGGACAATTTATTTTAGGGTCTAATGCAACAAGTGCTATAACTGAAACTTTCATGTGTTTTAGTCTTTGACTAACAAATAAGCATTTTCAAATCCAATCCAGAATGGTTGTAAGGCATTTCGTGGCCTGCATATCTGGCTCTGGGAGAGTGGGAGGGGAGAAGGTTGGGGGAGGTAGAAGGGAAGTCCCTCTCTCTCCCTCCTCTTCCCGTCTCCTCCCCTTAAGAGGAAACCTATGCATTTTATAACATTTATAATGATGCCACAATTTATATAGTGCAAATATCATTTTTGCTGAAGAACCTCTATGAGATTAAATATATTATCATTGGCCTTTGGTTTGAATCATTTCCTTTTACAATATAGACTTGGTTGGTGAACAAATACAAAACAAATAAAAAATAATAATAATAAAAAATATAACTGAAAAGTTTAAAGACCTTTTTCATAAATGGTGGAAAATGGCTTTCACAAATATACAAATATTTTGATATTTTAGCACTGTCATATGTAAGAACCATTATAAATAGGCATTGATGGGAAGTTTTACTGCTCTGATAAATTATAAATGTAAGGACTTGTATTTAATTTTCTTTGTGGCCTCGTTTTATTGATTTTTAAATTCTTGTAGCTTCTTTTAAATGTATTCTTGTTTCATCAAACTTCTTGTTTTATCAAACCAGTTATTGTTATGTCAAATGTCTATCATTTGATAGCTTTCTTTTCTTTACATTTACAATTTTAAATATTATGATAATTGGCGGCCAACCTCCTTCCCAGGGCCCTCTCCCTTCGCAAAAGCGAAAAGAGAGGGCCCTGGGAATTTGCGGCCATTAAGAAATAGATGTATAAAATACCTTCCCCACACTTTATGTGTGCAGTGCCTATCTTTGCGTGTAGGTCATGATTCCATATTTACCAACTATTTTTAAATTAGTATATGCCTTTGGGTGCCTTTTTTACTTTTTAATCACACAAAAAAATGTGTCATTAGAATTGGTTATAGAATTGTTTTTTATATATATATTTTTTTTAATCTATTAAAATAGATTCCAAAAACTATTTCCGAATAAAATCATTTTAAATGGATTCGCTGTGGCCTTTTAAGTATACAAGTCACTAAATTTCCCTCGGGTGTGTATTTAATCTAGCACTGAGTGAAGCCTTTATTCTAGCTACTTATTTAATCGATCAATGCCATTAAAAATCCCAGGGATCCAAGGGATGAAAATATCGGATAACGGGAATTTTCAAAAACACCAAAAAGGGCGATGTCTAGGTTTGAGATAAAAAACGATATAGTAAATATAAAACGATTTCAGACATCATTTCTTTTAACTCAGGCCTTTAACATGCTTGCCCAACATCCATGAGCACTCATAAAACATAAAACAAAACACGAAAAGCGATGGGTTTTTCCCTTTTACGATACCCTAAAAGATACCAAATCATGATACTTTTACATCCAAAACCCACAAAACTCAAGCTACGGTAATACGAGCAACAAATTAGTCCAACTTGTCTCGCAACATCGCTGCAAAACAAGTTGGAAAGCGATGTTGCTCGTTTTTCCACCCGCGTACCAACTGTCTCGCGTCAAAATGGCTTGTTGCAAGTTGAGTACGTCCAGCCAATCACAAACGCCAGAGAAACTGCTCGCGCGTGCTTGACAGGGCTGCAAATAATTTTTTCTATAAGCCGGTCATTTGTCAGGCCAGGGGCAAGTTTGACCTGTCAAAAACCCAGTCTGGTCGGACAAAAATATTAATTTTAAGTGAACATAATAAAAAAGAAAGAAAGAAATACCTTATTCATACTATTTTAAGCGAAATTTGATTGGTCAAATGTCCGACCAGAAGCGGTCATTTACCAGTCAAATTCCGCTTTTTATCGGACATTTGTCCGATGACTGGCGCTTATTTGCAGCCCTGCTTGACGTCATTTTGCTGCGAGACAAGTTGGGTCGGTGTGTTGTCAGTGTGGTAATACGAGAAACATCTACAAGTTTTGTTTCAAAAAGTAGAACGATCTTCTACTTTCTGCAACAAACTTTTTCAAATTGCAACAAGCCATTTTGACGCGAGACAAGTTGGTACGCGGGTGGGAAAACGAGCAACATCGCTTTCCAACTTGTTTTGCAGCGATGTTGCGAGACAGGTTGGACGAATTCGTTGTTCGTATTACCGTAGCTTCAATATCTCGTATATCATACCATATGATACATGCCTTACAGCTAATGATATACTCTCAGGGTGGTCAACACTGCTGTTTCTCTATAATCTTTATCCTTTTAATAAAGCTATTTTCACTTTTAGGATTTAATGGCCTTAATTGCGAGAGGCAAGGGGTTTTCGAAAGATCTTAGTAAAAAATATCTGACTATGGATGATCATGTATTGTTTTAATTGCAAATACTTCTATTACGATTTTCTTAGGGAGTTTAATTTCCCCAGAAACGCGAATGCCAATAATTTGCAAACACTACGCAAAACAAATGACAACGTGAAATGACCCTAAAACGGGAATACTACAATCATGTGCAAAATTGTTGGGACATTGTCAAATTTTTATGAGCGTTTTTGTTTGAGTTTTAAAAAATGTACAAAATCTATCAATTTGATTTGCAAATCCCCTTCCCCCCTGAACCGAATGTTGATTGGTCTTTCAAATGACAAACATTTCACATTCCCAAAACTCAACATTGATACGGGATACGGGGGAGAGGGGGAAACAGAAAAATAATGTTGAAATATTTTTCATGAAAAAAACAGATAATGTCCCAAGATATTTTGCACATGATTTTAGCTGGCAGTAAATAGCAGGCGAAAAGTCGCGTTCCCCCGTCGTCATTCGTAAGACAAGCGAATAACTTTCTTCTTAGTTAAGTTAATGATATTTTTTGTGCAGCACTCTGATTAACGTTAAGTTCCTAGTTCAATAAAATCACAAGTAACTTTATTTCATCCTGTCAATTCATTTATAAAATACAACTTCCTTTTAATCGTTTTTTTTAGGAGGAGGAGGAGGGCCGGGATATCTGTCTGTTTGTCTGGCTGGCTGTGATCTTCTTGGAACATATTTTTATTCATTCATTTATTTTATTCATTCATTCATTCATTCATCCATTCATTCATTCATTCATTCATTCATTCATTCATTCATTCATTCATTCATCTATTCATTCATCCATTCATTCATTCATTTATTCATTTATTCATTTCAGTTTATTTATTTGTTTTCACACGCCGAGATAAGTTAAAAAATTTCGGCTGTGGTTGATAAATATGAATTGGCGCCTTTCCTCGTTTCAAAACAGCTTATGCAATAAGGATTTTATATATATGTATAGTATTTCTCAATAGCCTTCTACCTTTCGGGAGACTACTGACAGGGGTCTATCACTCACCAGCGGGTGATCTTAAATTATCTCTTCCATTAAAAACACCCGTTAGATTATTTCGTTGCAAGTGCTTCTAATTTTCGATTAAATATCGGCAGGATGTCTCAATTCATTTTCAATTATCTCAGTGGATAGGGTCAGTGACTGCGTTAAGCAAATGGACTACCACTATCATCGGGTTAATTATGCCCGAGGGCAAAAACTGCCCACAACGAGCAAGTTTCAGCCTTGTCGACTACGAATTCATTTGTATGATGGAGGTAAACATATAAAAAACACACATTTGAGGGGATAGGAATGATTTTGACTTTTCTCCCTTTTGAGGATGTTTTCTTCCTTTGTCGAGGGCAAAAAGTGCCCACAACGAGCAAGTTTCAGACTTGCCGACTACGAATTCATTTGTATGATGGAGGTTGACATATATAAGAAAACACACCTTTGAAGGGAGGGGAATTATTTTGACTTTTCTCCCTTTTGAGAATGTTTTCTTCGTTTATATGTTATTTGTCGAGGGCAAAAAGTGCCCACAACGAACAAGTCAAGTCTCTTCAATATATTTTTATTTAAATGCGAGGAAAAAGTTAACTTGATATAAAGAAGAAAGATGATCGGAGACGAACTTTATAAAGAAAAGAGACAATGTGTTTCTAGATTTGCTGGTTTTCTGTTTGTTTGAGTGAATAGCGTACCACATTACGACGACAATAACAACAACAACAGCTTTTGCAATGCAAATAAAAAACAATTGAATTACAATATCTATGCACCCAAAAAGTAGTAATTTAATAACATGTTGTGTTAAAAAATCCCCATTCACAAAATTTGAAATATCCTTGGTATTTCGGAGTTTCTCCTAAAAGTGAAACTCACACGTCATAGTTTCTATAAATAATACAGATGACCTATGTCGTTCTCAACACTACCCGAGATGTTCGCGATGTAAATATACCGACGAAGCACGTATGTAATAAACTTGCCAATATAGGTGGACGATAATGACGTATTCTGTTATGGTTTTGCCAACCAACCATGCATTGTTATTGTGAATGATATTGTGCATTGTTATTAGGAACAAGAAATCTATTGTGAAAATGGTTAGCATCACAATACCAACACTTGTAAACACTACGCTCGCCTTTTGTGTAGCACCATGTATCATCATAACAATAGACCGATCCAAGGTTATTGCCGCCATCTTGTAGGGGGTGCAGAATTACTGGGGCGAGCAGTAAATGTATGTGATTTTGGACTACTTTGAAAGTACATATTTTTCTTCCAATTCATTGGATTTTCAAAGTTAAAATTGTATATCAAAGGTTTTGCATTTGTTAATAATATATCCAAAAAATAGCGCTGGGAAACGAGCTACAGGCTCTGTAATCAATATTTTAGATTTACATACAAACACTGTGTTTCTGCGATATAGAATTACACTGTAAATGTAGGGAGATTTGAAATCGCCGTTTACATACGTTTCACATAATTTAACAACCTTAGTTTGATCTCAGGTATAGCCATGCATAGTATCTTTGATATGAAATGTTTATATTGAACATTCGGCAATTTCCAGTGGAGTTATATAAGTTCAAAGTTACATACATTTACTGCTCGCCCCAGTAGTTCTGCACCCCCTACAAGATGGCGGCAATAACCTTGGATCGGTCTATTACGCCACTAAATTGTTTGTTGTCTAAATTCTTCTGATGGTAAGTGAAGGCAAGTGAAGTGGTTTTTGATAGACTTGACGTCAATACGTACCAGACTTTTTGTTTGTCTATTTTTTTCATTATTCATTCGTTTAAAGCTGTTCACATTAACCCGTGAAACAGTGTTTCGCGGTTAATGAGAATCGCTCTATTGATTAATTTGTTTGTTCATTTATATAATCATTTATTTATTTATTTTATTTATTTATTTATTTATTTATTTATTTATTTATTTATTTATTTATTTATTTATGTAGAGTGCAAATATTATACCTGTGAAACAAATACTACTAATTAATACTAATTAGTCCTCATTAAACAAGAGAATACTCCAGTTTCGAGACCTCTTTTACTCAGTGTTAGCCTCAAAACCATGTAATATATTCTTTTGTTCAATAACAGTACGTGCAAATGAAAGAGATTTGTGAGCATAGAAGACAATAAAAATATATCGAAATCTCACGAGTTTTATCTAAATTTCTGCATATTTTACACACAATTGAGGCTAACACTGAGTAAAAGAGATCTCGAAACTGGAGTATTAGCACCATTAAAATTCAAAAAAATTGCACTAAACAATACCAACATTTGGAACACTATCCTCACCTATTTCATTTATTTTTTGAATATATATATTTCTGTATTTTTATTAATTTATTTTATTTTTTTATTCCCTTTTTCAAATATCAGAATTTTATTTTTGATTCCCTTTTTCAAATATCAAAACAATTCGTCAAATAGTCAGTCCCTAAGTTACCTAGTTCACGGCACTGACATCCGAAACATCAATAAATATCACTATTTTCTTATGCTCACCGAGTCACGTATTTTTATTCCAACAAGTGGTTGTTCAGCTGATAACCGTTAGAAGTTTGTTGATTTTTCCCTTGAAGTGGTTTTCACTTGAAGGGGAACACCCATAGGTTATCGGTCAGGTCGAACGAATAAAAGATTGTCGAGACGATGATATGAACCTAACAAGTTTACGACTGATAACAGGAATAGAATACCACCATGTTCGCATGCGTCTCGACCCAGACTACTAAGACGATGGACGCGTTTATTTAAAAGAGGTGGAGGTTGACCTGATATGAATGAATGGATGAATATTTAATTGAATAAATAGATGAATGAATGAAAAAGTGTGACAAGTTTACGACTGATAACAGGAATAGAATACCACCATGTTCGCATGCGTCTCGACCCAGGCTACTAATACGATGGACGAGATAATTTTCGATTTTCAAACTCAAAATACTCGTAACTTCCTGCATAGATTAAAATAAAGACGTCCATTACATGTTTCTAAACTAATTTTTTATCGTAGCAGTTGGAAAATTTAAAAGATTTGATCCAAAGCGACAAAAGTTCATATTAGTGGCACTTTAAAAGAGAATCACAAAAATATTGGGGGATGGAGATTAACCTGATATGAATGAATGGATGAAGAATATAGATAATAGGTAATATATTGAAATTTGTAACACCTTAAAAAATGTTGACTTAACTTTACTGACGTTTCGAGCTTTAGCCCTTCGTCGGAGTAAAAAACTTAATAAATAGAAATATATAAATGCATGAATAAATGGATGGATCCGGTGGATGAGAATTATTTAAATGATTGACTGAATATATGGATGGATTAATATATACATGGTTGTTTGAAATAAATATATTATTGAATAAATAAATAATAGGGAGGTCAAATGAAATATTCTAATGCAACTACAAAAGAATTGGATTAAATACGAATTAAAATGCGACGATTTAGATGAATAACACATTGATGCGCACACTAATACTCGAATAGCCGGAATGAGGAAGTGAGTTAAAAGACGTGTTATCAAACACACAAAAGATTTAATAGATATATAATTACATAGTAAACAAGTAAAGGAACATTGAGTCATAAAAACGGGGCATTTTCTTATTGATTTAATAAATATTTCTTATTTACAATTAATAAATACAGTACTAAGTACCGTATCCTAGAATCTTTTGAAATAGTAAAGTTTTGCATTTTTTTTTTTAATATAATAATTTATCATTTTCCGTGAATCAATTTTTTTTTTTACAAAATACATTTAAATACACACACAAAAAAAAATCTATGTTTGATGTCTCTATATCATAATTAATAGTTATTTTAGAAGAGTATGGGTATATTTTATTAACTTAAGTATAACATTATAGACATGCATGCATTATAACATGCAGAAAAGCAATAAATATACACTAAAGTATTTAAAAAGGTTTATGGACCTTGAGTTATTCAGTTTTATTAGTAGTAACTTTTAAAGTAGTGTACAAACACTAAAAGTGTGCAACATAAATACTGCTAAATTAAGCAAATTCTTTTGTTCTCTATTGTTTAATCAACACTATTTAGTGGTAAATGGTACAAAGTATTGCACACTTTTAGTGTTTGTACTCTATTATAAAAGTAATTTGTATATCTCTTAATAATTAAGTTAATCAAAAACATTGATTAGAATACTAACACTTTCTTTTCAGAAACTTACATCGATTATTTTTCTTGTGAATTATCTCATTTGGTTTTCTACCTCTGATTTTTTTATTTCGCGGTAATTATCGTTTTTTATACGGTATTACTAAAGTAACACACAGGTGCATGAAGGGAGTTATGATCATGAACTGGTTTTCTGTCCTCGTTATTTCGTTATTGTCTGTCTGTCTCGTGATGATTTTTAATAATTCAGTAGCGTTTCTCCAACGAAAGGCTTATATTAGGCTTATATTATATTATATTATATTATATTATATTATTATATATTATATTATTATATCATATATTATTATATTATAATATCATATTATTATATATTATATCCTATTATATCCTATTATTATATATTATATTATATTATATTATTATATCATATTATATCATATTATTATATTATATCATATTATTATACTATATTATCATATTATTATCGTTGATTTATTTCTGCTTTTAACAGGACACTCATCGGCATGTGCAGGGCGATAGGTTGATCTGATTGTGTCTTCGTTTATTCTTCGGCTCTCGTGATCAAAGTTCGTCCTTTAGCGCAGTAATTATCAAAATTATTTTCTGTTTTAACACACAGGTGCAAGGGTTGCGAAGGAGAAATAAAACGACAACTTGAAGAGATTGGTTAGTGAATCATGCTGCGGTCGCTTATCAGGAGTCGGAAATCACCAAATGTCTTGTAATTAACTTTGCAAGGTATGTTAGTTACAAAGCGGTATTGTATGTTAATGAAAATTCACAAGTAGAGCAAAATGACCACTTTACGCCCTAGTGTATTACGCGATGTAATATTAGGAATTTTTTTGGGCAGGGTATTTTTTGCCCTCTACGCTATGCAGGATGTTTTTTTCAGCTTAAACGATATTATCGGTGTGTTTGTTGTGCACAACATTTTTTTAGGTTAATGCTATGCTCTTTTGAGGGGAATTCTGCAACTCGCCCCATGACAACTATCTAATGGACTGTCCCGGCTGAATAGAAACTATTTTAACTTTTTTAAAGACACCTTTAAGGTATGTAAGACATCCAAACAATGTCTGTGTCAGTTGTTTATTTATTCTATTCCAGACAGCACTTAGTTCATGTAAATTACATCGCGTGAACATTTAGACTATTATATCAAGGCATACCTTAGTCATTTTGCACCATTTCTGAATGTCTAGCATTCAGCGCATCGCTATTGTTAACTATCCATCTAGAATAAACACAGGGCCTGCACGCAACGATGACCGTATTGAATTCTGGGATATTTGATAACCGGTTTTTACAATGCAAAATGACTGAATAGTGGTTATTCAATGTAAATCGATGCATCCACAGTTACTCATCCAATAAACGACAATCCATCTAGGATAAACAGAGGGCCTACACGTAACGATGACCGTATTGAATTCTGGGATATTTGATAACCGGTTTAGTCAATGCAAAATGACTGAATAGTGGATATTCAATGTAAATCGATGCATCCACAGTTACTCATCCAATAAACGACTGAGTAGTTGTAATTTAAATAACTAAGTAGATATCAATGCATCCACCGATAATCACTGCAAAAACGACTGAGTTGTGGTTGCTTAGGGAGGAAAGGGGACTCGTTTTGGCTAAGTGGTAGGAGTGACCGGCGCTCCTTTAGGTTTGAAAATATTTCCTGTCTTTTATCAAAAGTCAATCAGTATTCAGCGCGACTTGTAGGGTCATTTTTACTTTATCACTAAAAGTAAGCTTAGTTGCCAAGAACATCGCACAGTCGTTCTTTCTAGGGGTTAAAATCAACAACACTATACCCTGGGTACCAGAGGTTATTTTCTACTTGCTTTAGCGTTTGGAAATTTGATGGTTTGTGATGCAACTAGAATTCTTTAGAGAATAACGAACACAGACGTACAAATGATAAATACGAATACTAGATCAAGAAACCCTCTAGTTTCTAGAGTAACAAGACTACAACAGTTCTTTTGATTTATGCGTTCCTTTTGGGGTCAATTTGAAAATCGATCGCCACTACCACTTTAACAAGGAAGTAACTGAGTGGTTGCTCAAATAGCTGAGTAAATCAGTCAATAAATCTATCGGCGTTACTCAGATTTTGGGACCTCCATTATTGACCTATCAAACATCAAAATAGAATAGAATAGAATCTCTATTTGCTCTTTGTATAGACTAATTACATTATATACATTTAGATTATAAATATAGTTTGTCTTTCTATATTCGTTTGCATCGGAGAGTGCTTCTATTAATTTATATGTGTTAGAGAATATAGAAATTGAGCATGGAGGCTAAAAATACTGGGAAGTTATCTAGTTAGCCTCCATAGACTGTTCTTACTCCCCTCCCTCTTTCTTAGACTTATTAGATTTAGACTTTTTATAGAGACATAGACTTAATGTTGATAAAGTTTGGTTCGACAATGTTTTATCCTTCCTGCAAACTAACATTCATTTGGTTGCATGGAGGAAGATAATTTTAACAAAGAGAACTGCGTTTTTATGAGATAAAACACATTTTGGTCATCGCTTTTGTCCAAAATTGCCGGATTCTAAATTAAAGAAAGTAGAGTTAATGTATTCATGAAATCTAATTTAATCTCATGAATAGAATCTTTATTAGAAATATTGGTCCTTTAAAAATTTAACATTTTTTCATGTCACTGAATTTCTTACACCGAAAAGAGAATTGTTTATCATAAGTCAGGTTTGGATCCGCTTTTACAAAATTTAATATCGCGTGTTGTCAATATATAAAGATTCTTTAAATGTATTTCTCTTTTGAATATTCGTCTCTTTAAAATATCTTTCTCTTTTAAACCAACGAAAGCTTTAACGCCCGAAACGTCTGTATCTATATTTACATTCCACTTTTTACTGTGCCACCTTTGTAAAAATAACTCAAACTCTAATGATAATGTTGTGTCAAAAAAAGTATACACTTTCGAAATAAAAAATATTTCTATGTTGATAAGGAGGTAGTCGTTAAATTGTTGAGCTTGTTTAACTGTCTTTAATATTTGCGCACAATGAGTAAGCTTGTCACCTGTGTAATTGACCATAGTGACGAACCTTCACATCTCTTTAGTTCCGGTAACAATACTATGAATATTGGACATCGCTCCTATATTTACATAGCACGGGTTAATATTGTACTACAAAAAACCTGATATTAAAACAAAATTGTTCACATTTCGGCGTTTAATTGATCTACTAAGGCATATAGTGACCCTATAACGAATTCGCGCCTCAAATTACTGACCAATCAAACCGCAACATCGCGAAAACCAGTCGTAATCAGTTCGCGCAAACGAAGAACTCGTCTTCGAATTTATTAAGTATTTGGGTTATTTGGTAGAGAGAAAATAGTTTGAAGTCAAAAGCAGGGTCAGTAAAACATTCGTGATTTCATCCAACCTTTCTGATGTAGCCTTTGTCTTGTCAGGTTTAGGGTTTTTCTAGATTACACACACTATCTGTGGTCAGTGCCTTTTGATGTCACCGCTGTGTTGTGAAAAAACGCTAAGGTTCTAAAAGCATGTTTTGTCTTTAGTGTTAAAAGAAAACCGAGTAAAAAGCACGATCAAGACCACTATCTACCGACACACCGAAAGCACAAAAAACCTCTAATAGGAAAGGGTGTTTTCACTCATAAAAACCACAAGTTATCTCAAAAGACAGCCCCGTAAAACACAATCGTCTAGCGTGGTTTCTAACCCACTTTCTCATCTTCTCGTGTCTATTATTAACTTGTTCTTTTGGAGTAAATTTGATTCCGACCAAAAAAAAAATCTTATTTGAGGGTTCAATCTACTTTTTTTTCCATTGCGCCGTTAATTTCTAAAAAAAAAACTCGTCTCATTTACGCGAAGTATCAATCCTTTTCGACACTGATTTCTAATTCAGAAGTAAGATTTCGAAACTTCAATATTAATCCAAATGAACTTCATTAAAATAGTTGATACAAAATTAATGATAACATTAAAATATATAAATCATATTAACTTTCAATGCTTTGGGACTTTTAATATCATATACGAATAAATAAATAAATATGTATGTATGTATGAGTCTATACTGTCGGTAAAGTGCTCGATACATTTACATGTAGAGCGTTATAAATTGTAAATTATAGATAGTCTTTGATCTATCTATAGTGAGTTTACAATTGAATAATATATGTATATATAAACAAACCTTGAAAAAAAAAAGATTAAAAAAATTCGTCATATCCATTTGCTGGGTTTGGACTTTTATAGCATATTCTCATTTGGAGAATGACTGTCGGTAATATGCCTAAAAAAGCAAATACCAATAGGATGTATGGATTAGTGGTAAATCAGAAAGGCCCTCGAGTCCACAGTCCTCACAAATATAAAAGTACGTTAGTGTATACGCGATAAATACACAAATATCAAACTAAAATAGAACACTCATTGACCTAGTGATGTATGTTTATATTTGTGCACGTAAATAAGTCTCCCGTAAATATAGAACAAAGGAATAAAAACAACGAAGCAAGGAGCCAGTGTGCTGGACTACCCGCTGAGAGGGAAGTGCACACGGGCACAAAGGGAACGCCGGCTCATTTACTTGTCGGGACGAACCACCTGTAGCAAGACCATCTCCATCGAGGTTAATTGGCAATTTAATACCTTAAAATTGTCTTTCCAAATGAGTTTAGAGATGAGAATATAGCCGTGACACTTGATTAACGATATGGAGAAAATGTTAGTGGAATAATTTTGGCAAACAGATAAATTTATTTTACAGTTTAAATATATATTCATTTATTATTTGTATTTATTCGATATATTCAAAGGTTTCCAAATGAGTTCAGAAATGGTAATATAGCCGTGACACTTGATTAACGATATGGAGAAACTGAAATGTTAGTGGAATAATTTTGGCATACAGATAAATTTATTCAATAGTTTCAATATATATATTTATTTGTATTTATTCGATATATAAGTCAAAGGTTTATGATATTTAGTAAAACATCTGTAAAATAACTTTAAAAAAATATATACATCATCTACATGAAAGTCGTCTTCTTCGTGCTACACATCTAGTGTGGTACTCTCTACTTGTAAATTGTCGTTTGCTGTTTATTTTTAAAAGAAAAACAGCCATATTTGAGTTGCCGATCTTGGACGATTTTAGGAAACTTAGCCATATTTGAGTTACCGATCTTAGGCGATTTTAGGAAACTTAGCCATATTTGAGTTGCCGATCTTGGACGATTTTAGGAAACTTAGCCATATTTGAGTTGCCGACCTTAGGCGATCTTACTGCAATTTGTGGCGATCTTGGGAGTAGGCGGCCTTTGTCAAGGTATGACCCGTAATGAAGGAAATCATCAATGGCGTAGTTTACTAGCTAGGTGAGTTGGTCATGAACTGAAGCTTCTAGTACACGATTGTGAATAACGATGTATTAATACCGACTTATGCATGTCTGTTTACCAGGCTCTGGATAGGATAAATTTTATTGTCATAGGTTACAAATTTCTATGAATGAAAGATTTTCAAAATTCATTTTCTTTTGATTTGTTAAATGCATTAGCATCACTTGTATATCAATATATGTATGACAACGTAATGAATTATAATGAACTGAGGATAAATGCATAAGGTGTTTTCAGTGAAACTAGGAGCGTCCCTTACCGTAAAAATGGGGAATATCCTTCAAACCATTTCCATAAATATATTTATAAAATTACATATATACTTTTTATTTTGTGTGGAAATGTAATAAATTTGAAACACAAAATTTTTGTTCTGATCTAAATACTCACGAGTGTTTTCAGTAGCTAGCTCAGTGGTCACAGCGTCCGACACTAGTACTGAAGGGCATTGGTTCGTCTAACCGATAAGAGTCATATTAAAGACTAGCTCAGTGGTCACAGCATCTGAAAAGAGTTATGTTGGTCATGGGCTCGTGTAATTAACACACTGCAACTTCACAGCTCAGTCATAGACTAGCTCAGTGATCAAAGGGCATCTGACAAGAATACGGTTGGTTATGGCCTCGTGTGATTAACACAACGATTTGAGTAACCATAAGAGTCGAAGTTAGCTCACGGGTCACAATAGATCGTGAAGGTCGTCGGTTCGATTGTCAGATTGTTGTTTCGAGTTATTCTCATTTGTATGCAACTATTTTTCGAAAGTATCCTATTATGCTCTGTAAATAGCGAAGAATATCGGAAATGCAATTTCGGGTATCGATACATTCTAGCCCTCGAACTAAGGTGAAAAGTAACGATTTTATACAATTTTTAAAATAATGACTGAGTAAAATGCGTGAATTCGTACGTGCACCTATAAATATGGTCCTCGAAGAAAGTAAACAGATTTTTCAAAATGCATAAAACAGCCAAAAATATCCATTCTTGTCTTGGTGCCAAGATAGCGAATAGCTTTGATGCATTGGTGGGTGTATATAATGTATTGCTTTCAAGTGGGCAGTGCATACTAGTTATCGATTAAATATACAACACACTATCTCATTACCAAGTAGGTTTATATTAGTTCGCATTAGCGCGCTATAGGAGGTAGACTTTTCACTATATTCACCCCCATACCCCCTGCTTGTGGTCCACACCTTATGGCACTATACCAGTACCGCTCGTTTAATACAACGTGCGACCCACAAACTCATAGCAACCAGTTTAACGCATAGTTTATGTCATATTCGCTTCGTTAACTGTCGTCCATCACAATAGAGTTCTTAAATCGATTCTAGAAGGATTAACTTAAGATTGGGGCAAGATTATTGTCACTAGCTAACATAAAAGAAATAAACATCACTCCAAGCAATGCAATAGAGCTGACCGAGGTTTATATAATTGTTTGTATATACGTAATCGATGAATACCCCCATGGGAACAAGGAATTAAAATTGCCTTACCATCAGAAACGTGTCTGGAACAAAGTAATAATTATCTTGGTCAGTATTATATATATTCAATTGAATTAAGGCCTTTTTATAAAGAAGCCGGCAGCCGGCGGCGAAATCGCGTAGTTCTACTTCTTATACCATGTATGTTTTTTTTCCGGTTTTTCTTTCTAGTAGGTTGCAATTATATGGCCAACATTCTTTAATATGTTTGTCTTAAATTGTGAACCTGGCTTTATTGCCTAGGGCCATTTCGAAATATGATCTTTGCGATTCTGTTCTTTCACGTTGTTTATATACGTTATAGCGGGCCTAAGAGGGTTTTCAACCCCGGGTTTTCAACTGACGCCACTTTACGAACATTCAACTTGTTTTTACCCTCATGATTAAAAAATTATGAACTAGAGATGCTTGTAGACAGAGTGAGGTTTTTTTTGGACAATTAGGGGAAAAATGATGGGAGAGCAAAAGAAAGCCAGCGCTGATTATTCCTAATTATGTTCATCTCATAGAGTTGGTCGGTAACTTCACAGAGAAATACTAAAACCATGATTTGCATGAATAAAAATCTCGAGCTCATGAAAACGTGCACGAATACAAAGATTCTATCCTGTAATTCAAACTTGTTCAATGAACTCACTATTTTATTAAATTTGATGCGTTGAATCTAGACTTCGCCTCTCCTTTGATGGCTCCGACCGAAATTATCTTTTGGAGTGAAATTACAGTCTAGATAGATTTAGGCGGTTTCGGTGGTACAATCATAATTCCCTGATTTTAAGTAAGTAAAGGTTTTTAAGACTACAATGAGTAAATATGCGTTAACCTTGTCCCTTGTGCAAATATTTGCTTTAACACTTGCTTGAGAAAAACCTTAGTCAAACAGACGAGAATGATCTTTAGGGCTATTTCAGCCCACAAACAATTTCCTTTGTTCGGCACAGGTTTTATTAGTTAATGCATTTTTAGTGAACACTCTCTTTATGTCCACTTTGTCGTTCTCGCTTTTTTTAGAAAGAAGGAAGAATAACATTGGTTAAATAAAAAATAAACTAAGTGCACCTCTCGATGAATGTTATAGGCTTGTAACATAGCTAAACAATAAATTGAAGCGGCAAACAAATCCTTAATCTAAAACGATTGATTTTCGTCCTCTTCACTGAACGTAAATCTGTTCTAAGAAAACGAACGGAGAGGGTTCCACAAAGGGAATCTTAGAAGAGCACTTCATAAAGGCAGTCAATGGAATTCGAAGTATTACTCTTGTTGGAAAACGAATTTCACGACCGTGAAACCGCAAAATTCTTTGAGCGTTAAATTATAAACCTCTTTGGTTATCAAAAGCTTCCCAATGAGAAACCTGAGTGCGAAATTAGCTATTTTATTGCGATAAAGTGAACACGCTAAGTTGAACACGAGATTCCAAGTCTAACTGTTTCACGCTGCGATGTGTTTGTTCATCTCACCATGCCCCAGTGTGCGGTAGTCAAAAACAGCTTAAGAAACTTGAAAAGCGCACTCCGAATACCACTAAACAACTACTAGAATATAGTCAATGAATCAAAGGTATACATTTGGAATTTTAATGGATTCATTGGGAACACTTTTACCATGTCAGCGTTCAATATAAATTCGGTGAAATTTCTGTACACTCAGTTAATTTAAACTATTATTTCGATATTAATATATTGTAGGTTCAAGTCTTGTAATATTAAATAAATTGGCTTAGTTTGTGCGAGCCCTTTGTGGCAATAAATACAAGTTTTCTGCAGCCAAATAAAGTTCTAGACTTTAAATCCCATATAGTCCAATGAGAAAATATAAAGTACATCTGGAGCTTGGCTCTCAGAATATGTTTTAACAGTACTAAGCCGAAAGCCCAGCATTGTAATTGTTCATACTTCTTTATATTTCATACACTAACTTATAGAATTCTCAAGAGGTTAGTGTCTTTTTTTATAAACAGCCATAAGAGATGTACATATGAAGCTTTGTCTAGACCAAGACTGGCTATCCTATAACTCACATATTGGTATTTTTCTCTTCTTTTTGGCTTTTAAAAATTATATTTAACAGGTACAAGGGCTGTACCTTTAATATACATTATAGTTCTAATGTTTTCGAATCAAACAACTCTAATTGATTCCTCTGATATACTCTCTGAACCGTTACTGGGTTCTTTCTCCTTCTCATCTTCTGTTTTTTCAGTCTTTTTCACTGTGTTTGTACCATTATTATGAGTTTTGACATGTTTAGAAAGGTGGTCACTTCGCATAAAGCGTTTATTACAAGTGGGACATGCAAACCTTTTTTCTCCTGTATGAGTTCTTAAATGTCTCTGTAATTCATCAGAACGAGTGAATCTCTTTCCGCAGAACAACCAGTTACATACAAAAGGTCTCTCTCCAGTATGCCATCTTAAATGAGCCTTTAAATGTGAAGTTTTCCCGTAAACTTTACCACATCCTGGTATATGACAAATATGCTGTGATTTCTTACGGAACGGAGCTCCACTAGCGCTCATTCGCTCGTTATCTTGACAGTTCGGGCAGTCACAAGTTGCTCGACCAGTATAACGACGAGTTGTACGTGGTACTAAGTTCTGAGCTGATTGCAAAAACGCTGCAGCCGTACCAGGGTAGTAAGCAGGGCCATCGATGTAAGTAGGAATAGCAGACTTAAGAGCAGGCTCGCTGGAGATATACGATGGTGGAGTGAAGAAATGTGGGTGATTTCCTACCGTAACTGATGGCATCCCTGACATTGAGTGATGTACGTTTCCCGTCGCGAAATCTAAACCTGGAAAATGGCTCAAAGACGGATGATATGACGGCAAAGGAGAAGAACCTTCTAGCCACGAAGGGCTACCATGAACTTCCCAGAAGCTTTGTCTCGGTGGCTGGTGAGTTTGATGTTCTAAGGATTGTTTATACCAGGGGTTATTATGGTACGAGTGTGGATGATGAGACATACGTGAGTACATAGGATCTACTGTTGGATGTATGCGGCTCGCAGCGGCAACGTGTTCAGATGCTGAGCTTAGACTTGTACATGCAGAGTAAAGTAATTCACAACTTTGTCGATCTCCTTGAGCTGTTTCAGGCGTAGACACAAACGCTGGACCCATTCCGGCGAGGTTTGCCTCAGACAATCTTGTTCTTGTAAGAGATACGCTTTCGTACGGTGATCTTGCTTTCCATGGGTAGAATCCTTTGCCAATATCGCTGAGCAGCGGTGGACTTTGTTTGCTTATTGGGCTACAGTTTGAGGCTAGCATTTCCAGTGTTGAACACGAGTATTTGTCGGGTAAACTCTGTAGAATAAACGACAGAAGATCACATTAGCAAGGACAGTAAATCAGCTTAAAGATGTAATCAAATCTAATCAAACGGCTCTTGTCAAATCGACAACTGTAAAAATGTCACCTTATAAAATAAATCCTAGAATATCAAGCGGAGCATTTCAGTGGAATTTCAGATTCGTGATCAAAATAGAGAGCCTATGTACAATCTTAGCCGCTAGAGATATACACAGCATCTGAAGATTCAGTCATGGTTGCGGTGAAGGCCGTCTTTTAGGATGCCGCCATGTCGATGCGAACCAATCAACGACGTCATTTCGGCCCCCTTGACAAACGTGATTGAATGATATGGATTTGTTGACATATAATAAGTTGCTCCAAATGGCTTTATTATTCTTAACCAATCTATAAGAACAATACCATTGATCTATTGGTAGAGACCGGCTCTACACTAAAGCTTGGCCAAGTCTGTTATTTTTACCGACCGCGAAATGTTAGCACCTCGATTAAGCCGTGTAAATCCTACTCATGAGTTAAAGTTAGTACGATAATACTTTTGAAAGTAGATGCGAAGCTCTTGCCACTTCACACCTTTCGATTGCTTACGGAAGTTCTAATTACACTGAAACTTGGCTGTAATCTACCGCAACCAACCGGCGCGCACACTTGCATTAACCTACCGTCTATTTTGAATAATACACCGCTAAAGATACAACTACGTAAAAGAACCACGGTTGACCCTTCCCTCGTAATAGGATCCTGTTCTTAAAGTGGGAGGTAGCAGGGGGCGTTAAACCATTGCATAGGGGCGGCTTGATGGGACGGTTCTCAATAGTCCTTCCATCAACTTACAAATCTAAACCTCTTAGCGAAAACGCACTCACACCGGCAGGCTAACTGAACCGTGTAGTGCAGACTACGACGGCACGTTAAACACACAAAAACATATATTTAGAACAGGATATGTGGCACGATATCAGACATTGATAAGTTTCTCGCTTACTTGATAAAAATGTTGTCCAAGTCTACCAGTGGTTGTATTGTGAAATCGTATGTGCAATCGACTCCCTTTCAAGTCGGTAATCGATTGTTTTCTTAGGATTTATAAAGCTATCCGAGTAATTGTTTATGATGCTTACGACCGTGAATCCCTAAGGAATATATTATATGATCTCAGCTTGATTGAATAGTTTAGTTAAAAAAAAATGACTGTGGTGATTACGATAACTTCGTGTACCTGCTGGGTTGCACAGTTGTTTAAAAGATCCCTAAAAGCCTTAACACAAACTCTCAGTAAGATCGTGTAAATGTTGATAGCTTTCCAGCTGTGCCTGGGCATAACTTGTGTATAAACTTTGTGATTATGAACAGCAATATTAGCTTCTTATTGACAATTCTTGACCATTCTTATTCACCAATTAGTTCAATATATTTACTTCCCCTAAACAGACACTCAGTCGGAGTAAAATAGACACCCTGCTGGTTCAAAAGAGTTTGTTTTCGTGGCTCCCCTCGTGGATCTTGACTGATTCACTCATTTCTTCCGCAAATAAAGAAAAAAATCGCAAGAATCAATGTTTACGGAACAGCGCCTCAGTGTGAAAAAGTTATCATTAAACTGACAATTTGTTTAACCACTTTAGATCAACAGTGTGAAAAAAAAAATGAACTTTTTACCTTGAATAATAATGTCCTGGCCTTCATAAAACTAACTCGTTTTTTTACGAAGAAAATTGTGCGCTTCCTTTGAGTAATGTTGGACTGTGTTGTCAAGAGAGATACTTAGCAATGTATCGTTATGATGAACACGCAAGACCACTAGTCAGGCGTGGTTTTAGAAATTATCATCATACTACCAGGTCGATTGATTCAATTAGTTTGCTTTTGAAGTACCGACGTTGATTGATGCCGAGGACCGACCGGGTCTGATGATCTTGTTCGCTCATAATAAATCACACCTCCAATAAAAACCATTCGATAAGCAAACCAGATGAAAAGACGCAATTTCAATCGCGCATTTCTTTGCGGGAACAAACGCCGACACAGAAACAATGACTATATGGTGGAGGTCAAACTAGCCTGCGGGCCTGACACTAAAGGGCTAATTATGAACATTCTCCAAAGTTTCTTCCAAGCTCTCAGATTACGGATTTGTTCGCGTTTTGAGTGTAAATTGTATCGAAACGCCCCCCTCTTGACAATATTCTGACAGCGCTCATGTCACTTTTAGCTTTAATTTTCCACTTGGGGCATTTTTAGGCTTCTCTTTTGTTCGGTTTTCTTCTAAGAGAAAAAGCATGTGTTGAGTGAGCTTGATAGGTGCTTTCTTAGCGGTTCTGGCTGCGTACTCAAAGATAAGCATTGATATATTATAGCAAGCAATGACGCTGGAATTTGATTGGAAACCACTCAAGATCGTCAGTATGCCCTAACATTATCTGACCGTTTTATTGATATAGCGCATTCTATTTTAATACTTTTGTTTACATTAAGCTTTGTTTACTCTGTTATTAATGTCACTCAACTAACACCATCTGTAAACAAAGGATGACAAGGTGCAGTTTACACACGACCATGTTCGTGTGGACTCGTTGTCACTCAAGGCTTTGCTCTATTTGTTATATCGCCGCATCCTATCCAAGGCTTATTTATTAGTACATTGTGTATGTAGACTTTAGATTTTCAATGCCGCTGTTTTGTTATTGTGCTAGTTAATAAGCCGTATCGGATTTAGCCTGAAGCCAGCAATAAATTGACAAACATTGTGGCTCATCCTGTGGTAATATCCACAAAACTCACCGAGGAAATGAAGCCAACTTTAGTACAGTTATTGCACGTGGAAAAGTCGAGGTTTGTGAAGGCGGTTTTTTGTCGGTATTATTAAACTCGATTGAACAATAGACCTAATTAAATTAAGAAGACAGTTTGACGATGGACCTGAGCAGATTGACTCATTCTTACAAATTTCTCATTCACGGAAGGGTTTTTTTAACCACTACGTTAAATATCGGTCAATGATAAGACTTTACTGTGGAGTGTCTTTCAAGTTAACCCTTAAAACACAAAGTCGACCAATTAATTTCCTAAGGGCCTCGCTAATAATAAAGTTTTGGTTTTGTCCAAAGTACCTATTCTTTCTAGCTAGCTTTTCGCATTGATTCAACTCGGTTTCTTTTTTTAAATACAAAGTCTATTGATTTTCAAGCTTTTCAGAAAAAGTATTGAAATTCCAGATACTGCGTGTATAATTGCCATATCAATGGAAAGAAAGCGAGGCCGTCTCGAATTAATCCTTTGTAACAACGAGGTCCTTTTGAATAGTGCTTTGAAAAGATTCGCTCAGCACTCTTTTAATTGAGTCTTTTATGAAGTTAGTATCATGGGGAATGTTATACAGGATGAGTATTGTTTTTACAGAGAACCCCCTAAGAGAAACACAAAATGTTCATTCAGGGGTAGGACGTACTGTGTGAAAAAAGGCAGTTGTAAACAGAAGTAACTTTAACTTCTAAAGTATCAACACTTGTAACTTTAGTGATTGAAATGTCAGTCCAAAATAAATATAACGGTAACATTATTGATGTTCAAACAAAACCTTTTTGACACAGAAAATGGTTGTTGAATTAACACTGTCAACACCAGCACGTAAGGGGCTAGACCACTAACCTCAAGCTCTGTGTGATTGTAACGTCAGGCCGCTGTGAATATAATAAACTACAATTTAAACAAATGTTCTTTTTTCCTTCGAGTTCAACAGGGTCAAACTTGTTCATTAAAATTCCACTTGTCATAATATGCTAACTAAAAGAACACGATACAGAGAAACTATGATAGTTTTCTTGTTACAATTAGCCTTGAAAATATAGGTATCATGGGAGGTAATTAGGTGAAAATTCTCTTCTTTTTGTATTGTGTGTGTGTGTATTTCCACCTGTTTGGTGGCCCATGCTTTTGTTTGTCATCCGATCGGTTGTTCTATTGCATACTACATACATAAACCCTGCTGTAGTCAGCTACATGTGGCGTTCCAAACTAGTCTTCTTTTGTCTTAATCCACACGGCTTATTAGCAGGTTGTTACTGACTACAAATTGTATGGTAATTATATCTTGTTTGCTTGTCAATTTTCGAATTGTGTTCGACAAGGGAAATTTATGTCAACTAAGGATTTTCTTTTCAAATACACATTGGCTTACGAGATAATCATAGAGTATTTTTCACAAACAATGTATTTTTCTTTTCTGTTACAACTGTTTTGAAAATAGTCATTTTCGTCTAATCCTTTTGGGTTAGCTGCCATTTCTATGAGGTTGTTTTCAGTCAAAGATAGCATTTACTTTGCATTGAATAGTGAAGAAATCTCGGCCATAGATTCGCATAGTGATCTTAATTGAGTTTTAAACATTTTGGTATTAAATTGTATTGACTTTTACCATCATATCAATTTCATCAATTCATTTTCTGCCTAAAGAAACTTGTATTATTCATAATGTCTTTGTTCCATAGAATTACACGTATGGCCGAAGAAGACTCAAAGTCTAGCTGCAAACTGATCCAATAGATGTCCTGATAAAAACACTGTTGTATAACTCCATTTTTATAAATATCTATAATGGCAGCGGTGCCTTAGACATGTGTTGCGGACGTTCCACCTCGATCTTAATTACATCAAGTTTCATATATCGGTTCCATATTTGTGAAATGTTTAATGACCTGACATTCAATATACATATATGTTTTAACTGTTCGAGAAAAGACGAGAAAAGACTATCTTAATAACATCAAGTTTCATATATCGGTTTCATATTTGTGAAATATGATTGTTTAATGACCTGATATTCAATATACATATATGTTATAACTGTTCGAGAAAAGACGATCTTAATTACATCAAGTTTCATACATCGGTGTAAAATTTATGAAATATGATTGTTTAATGACCTGATATTCAATGTACATATATGTTATAACCGAAAGACTTTTCTGTGATGATTTTTCCCACCAAAATTTCTCATGCAGGTACCAATCAGGTATCGATAAAGGTGGTGACATCGATGATGAAGATTTGCCTTAAAAAAAAGGATGAATTCTGACAACGTGAAGGTGTACCAAGTAATTTTTTCTTTTTGACATGCTTACTCTATATTTACCAAGCGGGTAATATTAAACCTGTAAAATTACTAAACAATTCACTAAAGTTACAAGTACGTGTTTGTCATGAGTTTTCCCTAGAATAGCTTACCCTAATGATGGGCTAGTAGCACGAAAGCTTGGTGGTTTTTAATAGAATCAATACAGGATGATGAAACGTGTGTTAAAATAAAATAGCTTGTCGGTTTTGACTTGAATAGGGACTCGATTGTAAACACTTTCGTTTAGTTTCCTTTGAAGTGTTGGTAGAATCAAACCTGTAAAGTTAGCGATCACTAAAGTTTCAAGGTGATTACTCCCTGAAGTTTAAATATAAATAAAGATCGGATTGTTAATATTTATAATTGACCTGAATTTGCACCAAAATTAACTTAATAAGATAGCTAATCTCCTCAGGATTACAACAGGAATCATCACTAGTTATATCAGGATAATACTTAGTACTAACTGTTTTTTCATCGGCTTTTGTTTGTTGTCTTATGAACTTCCACCAATTAGCCGTACAGGAATTTAACAATTGTTTGTGGAATCGGTTTCCGTTAAAGAAAATAAAGAATTCGTTACAAAAATATCCAGTGAATTTACACATGTCGGCCTTTTTCGTGATTGCTAAAGACTTTATTAAAATAATTTCAAACTAATTCACGCAAATCGTTTCGTATAAATTCCTAAATGTTGTAACAAGTGCAATATTTTTCAACTTATTCAATGAACTATTTTGCCTTGAGATCGATACAGTAACTCCCAACAAACATACGTAGTACTCTGTCTACAATTAATATTCCTCAGTAGACTATCCCATGGTAATTTCCAACTAATTCATACTGCTCTTTCTAAAGGCTCTCAAAATAATTAAAATTAAATAATAATTTCCCAGTTCATATTTCCCTTTTTACAAAATTCCTAAAATCCTTATCTAATCATAATTTCCAAATTAATTCATCAGACTCTTCTTACACGGTTTCTTATGTCTCCCTTAATATTTTCCAAGAATTACTGCTTCCTTTATTTGATTCCTAATATAACCTTTATCTCGCGATTGATAGCATATATATTAGTCTATCTATGGCTATGAATAGAAGGTCTCAAAATTAAAAAAGAGTAACCAAAAGGCGGTTCCTCACAAGGCGAGAACGTTGCAACTAATTTTCTTATCTGGTCTTGCTGGCGGGAGACCAATGGTTTGGTCTGGCTAACTATTACAACAATATATTGTCCAAGAAAAAACGGTTTGATCGATACTATAAACAGTATTTCTGATCTGGAAAATCATCACTTTGGAGACCCAAATCTTTTGCCTTTGAACTTATTCGACTAGCTAAAGAAAATTTCCGTCCGACCTAAATAACATAGTGCAATAACAATGATAAAATAAAACAAGCTTTAAAAAACGGCTTACAAAAGTGCTTTACGTACAAAAGCCGTCTTTAAATAACCAACAAAAAATCCCAGAAATTTTGTCACCATTCTCTTTACTTGTTCTATTTTAAAAAGAAAGATATCAAAAAAATACTAAAATTATAGTAAAGAAATGGTTAGATTTGAACCGCATAGCCTGATTAACAGAATATTTTATTTCACAA
The DNA here is from genome assembly GCA_949775045.1 of Metridium senile. Taxonomy (NCBI): domain Eukaryota; kingdom Metazoa; phylum Cnidaria; class Anthozoa; order Actiniaria; family Metridiidae; genus Metridium; species Metridium senile. The sequence continues at coordinate 5,316,948 of OX459096.1, read as the reverse complement.
TACGTAACATTGACAATAAGTAACAATTGTTCTACGGTTTCTTTGCACGTGTATGCGATTTCGTTAATCCGTTTATTTGCAATAGTACCTGTTTTATACAACAAGCGTTACACCAAGAAAGATAGAAATCGGACATTTAGTAACTCAGGTTAAATATATTTATTGTGATCCACAAGTAAGCAAGTAAAACTTGAAAGAAAAAACAGGTAATTATTTATTATAGTATATTTGTGATAATTTCTAATTAGAAAAGCTAGCACTTTTTCTTGGAATCATAGACAATCCAATGTCTGAATTTTGTTTCTCGGTTTTCTTTTGTTGCGTTTTTTCTTCTTCTTTTTTTCTAGGGTCGTTATTGTTTGATTACAGCATGTAATTCAAACGTTTTTCCCTCCCTATCAATTCCTCATAAAATTGTTGATAGATTTCACACGCCCCAGTTACCTAACCCTCCCCTGACGTTTCCACTTTTCCTTGTTGTTCTATGTTGTATCTTTTGATTCGCTACAGTAGTTAGAAGCTGTGCAAGAAAGGGGGGAAGGTAAACAGATCTCCCAACGAACATCAGCCCATCCTTATCAAAACCTAAATGACTTTATGAATATTTGATAGCGTGCTTGAGCTTCAAGACCGCAGGAACACATTAGCCTAGTCGTCAAAAAACGGACTGTAACTTAGTTCAACCTATAGTTTTCTGGTAGGATTCTAGGTTTGTCCGACGGCTGTTATCATTGCAATGCCGGATTTAAACGGTTGTCTTTCAGGTTGAGTGGAGGCCGACAAAGCTTTCCGAGGGGAACTCCAAGCCGTCATTTTGGAAGTTCATAATTACTTTTTTCATCCATAAGTTTATAATTACCAACCAATTTCACATCTTCATCAGTAGTAACTAAAGTTATTCTTAGATAAAACGTAGAAAAACCTCTTTTGTGGGGACTAAAAGAAGAAATGCTAACGAAACACCCTAAGAACACTTAATGTGCTACCTTTTGAGAAGTATATTTTTCGCACTAAAATAGAACATTTTAGTAACTTAATTGAAACAGTATTACACGCAAACGTTGATGTCAAGAAGTCTCTTACCAAATGCTCTTGTGAAGTTTTCCTTTTGAAGTAGTTGTCGGAATCAGACAACTGAGACGAAGAGGAGGGTTATTGGAGCTGCTCGTCTGACAAGTTCGGCTCGTTATGTGTTATTCTGAACGGATGACAATTTTTGTGGGGTTTCACTCAGTGGCTAACTCCGCCCAGTTTTTCTTTTAATAATAACTATTGATGTGGATATGTGCCGCGATGTGAATTCGGTTTCATTGTACTGCTTAATTTGTTCCCCTCTTGGCATGTTCCCATTACTTTCCTCCTGAAAATTTAATTATTTGGAGTGCTAATGAACCCCAATTTACATATATTTTCCTTTTCACTGCCGGCAGATTGTGAAGCCCTAGCTATTTGGATAACTGTAAACCTGTAATTCAAACGTTTATTTAACATATTCTCGATATGGTCGATATTGTAGATATTTGAGGGCTATCTAAACTTGCTTTTCTTCTCTATTTGTATTTGATTGTTGAAGTATATATATTACATTGTTAAGTTGTCGGTACTTATGTCGGGCATAAGGAATGAGCTAGACATAGAGCATCGATACACTATCGTTTCCCCATCTTCAACACATGTACACAAAACACTCCTTACCATTTGATTAAACGTTCGACAGAGTTGTCTTTTATTCTTTTTGGGATAATAAAAAGCACCTTTCTAAAACTGTGGGTAAATGATAAAGCTAGAGTAGGCGTTATTGGGCTTGGAAAGGCTTGCTTTTTAAATTGTCTCAGTGAGTAAGATCTCGCTGCGTCTGTGCGGTGGGAATTTCAAGGCGTTACGCCGGTGATTCACTCAACACAAAGGCACAACTCCGAGTACCATCTCTCACAGATGTATGATATCTCACGAATTTGGAGAACAGTATTGAAATGTGCATTAGGTTTTGTTATGTGCAAAACCTTATCAAATTGAAGAAAGACTTAATTCTAGAGTGAATTGAAAAATCCTCTTCACTTTGAAGAGAACCACTTGAGTATGAAGACAGATTTACCACTTGTGTTTTATGTAACGAGACTTCCTTTGATTTGAAAGTACATTTTGTATATGTGAATGAACTCTACCGAGTTTTGTAACCACAAGTTGATTGCCTTTTTATGGTATCAAATTGCCATGTTATTTTAACTTGCTTCTTTGACTAAATATTTTTTACTTTTATTTTCACTTTTCAATAATTTCAGGGAATGTACATCATTTCTTCATACTACGTACCTTGTTATTAGGTCAATTTGTCAAGTCTACAGAATTGAAAATATTGATTATATCAAGCTCAAAATGGATGTGTTTTCGTACTGTTTTTATTTTGTCACAATTAATATTTAAAATATATAAACTACGGATTTTGTAAACAATTTTTAGTTGCTTTTTTCTCTTTATTTAAAAAAAAAAAAAAAAACTTATTTTATTTTCAACTATGCTGTATATAGGATCGACTTCCAAATATATGGAATATTCACTATAAAGTTTACACGTAAACTGCTCTAGAAAAGTAAAACAAAATTTACAGTATATTTCTTTTAAAACATAATTTTAACAATTTGTTTTCCAAGCTTTGTTGAGTTTAATTTCTTTGTCAATTTTACGGAAAATACTCTATAAAGTATGAAAGCAATATGATCTACAACTAGGTAAATGCACGAAACCTGCTTTCCGAAATTATTTGTATGTTTTCCAAGTTCTGTTTTAGGTCAATGTTTTAATTTTAAAGAAAATATAATATACTGATACAATTTTAAAAGCAAAATGTCCTGAATAATTTGTGACAGTTTCGTCACAGTATCTAAACTAGTTCACTTTAAAATATCATTGTAGTTTGAAGAAGTCAAACAAGTTAGTCTTAATAGCTATTTGTAAAATGGTTATTGTGTGATGTTTCATCTTCCCTTGTGAACCTGTGAAGACTTTTGTCATGACACCATCTGCTTGTAAAGGACTCTAAATAAGTCGAACGTACTACCATCTGTCAATAACTGGCTAAATATTTCCCTTCTATGTGTAATTACAAGGTTCAAGTTATTAAAAAGCTCGCGAGTCATTTAATTGTAATGTTCCATATCTTTTTGTTGAGACAGAAAGGCGATTTAGTCGTTTGTTTGCTCGACATATGCTTTTCATTCTTTCATCAGATTGCATTTAGTATTGAGTGTTAATATTTTTTCCAAATATAATTACATCGATCATAAGTAAACATTTTGTTGATACAGATTACAGAGGGAAGAAACCGTATTTTTTGTCTAGTTCTTTTGTTTCCCTTTTTCTTTTTTGTTTCTGGTTTTAGATTTAGCCCTACCAGCAACACCACCAGAATCCCCTTTTTTCCTTTAAACCACTCAACATGTTTTACTTTACATTCAGAAACACAATTGTATTACACGAATCAATTAGTATTACAAATCATATATCAGAAACTTAAATCCAATATGTAAAAGTCTTCATTTTAAAGAGTTTATTTTCCAGTTTTCGACGTTTTCAGTTTCTGATTCTCTTTGAAAAATCTGATATGAATTATTAATAGAAACTGCTATTGCGTCCGCCAGTGTTTTTGTTAAAAATTGGATTAAGCAAAATTACATGTTCATATAAGGATACTATAATAATGTTTGTTTTTTACTTTTAATGCGCGCACCAACTTAAATCTTGTTGTTGATATTTCATTACTGAACTTTCCAGAATATGAAGTTATTCATTTCAGCTATCGTCTTTTGCTTAATAATGAAACTAATTCTGCAGCTTTATTGCTTTACTTCATCACTACAATTAGTATTTTCTAAACTAATTAATTTTCACTCAGTAGGTTTTAATTTAGAGAATCTTTCTTTTGAGCTGCTTCTTTCTTTCTTGTCATGATGATAAACGATTTTAAGGAACACTCCGCGAACAAACGAATTCGCTTGGACGACTTTAATTTGTAAATAGTCTGGTTTAACTTCTTGGAAACTAGACTTATAATTATTCTCGTCTTAAAAGAAAAAGAAATGTATTCGCCTAAGACCACCGAGCAGGTCTTTCAGAGGAATTGCTGTGAATAGCTTGGAAGTTTTTAAAAAATATCGCCTATAGTATTCTATGTTTAATGTTTTGTGTGTTTTCTACATACATAGGTCTGTCAATGTCGCAGTTATGATCTATTACAATCCGCTGGTCTTTGAGGCGTTCATTTACGAGTCAACATGGGGTTTCAATCCTTCTTTAATAAAAACATAACATTATCAATAGTGAGGAGGATCGAGGAACTCCCATGTTAGTTCACCTCAGAATGTAACGAGTAAATTTTTTTTATCTTGATTTGTTATCAAAAACTAGCCAGTCGTTTCGGCTGTTGTGTTTTTAAAAAAATGGTGTGCAGATTACAAGTTTGTTGTGTGATAATTTCTAAATTAACAATAATGATTTGCAAACAAATAAATACAGCGTTTGACGATGTAACAGCAGGACTTACCATCATGGCAGCAAACGACAACTGTCCAAAAAAGGCGTTGATATGTTGATGGTAGGCAGAACGAAGTTAATCACTCCCTTCTTAGCTAGGCTGGGTTCTTTCAATAAGCTATTATTTGTGACAGAAATACTCGATATATATAGAGGTTTGTATGTCCATTCAATGATAGCTGGGCGGTGATTTGCCTTTAGGTGTGACGGGTGGTTGTTTTCAGCTTTCCATTAGTCAACTGGTAAACTTGCCCATTAAAGCAAGACAAAAATTAAAGCTGTCGAGATAGATGGATGTTTTTTTATGAATCAGTTCAATGAACTCATAAGTCATTTCGTTTGCTCGCAAGCAAGTAACCAAGAGAAACTGTCTTTAATAAACGGAGCAAAAAACTTAGTAAGTTATCGTCATTATCGTCCTCAAATAAATGCATGTTCTTGTCAATAGTTTCGGTTAACGTGTGAAATTCAAACAGAATTGTGAAGTGAAATGCAAATATATATTATTCTTTAGTTCAAATACTATTTGCGTTCGATAAAATATTCATTCTCATTTTCTAAAGGGGTTTCCATATTCGTAGAAATCAAAGATTTTCCCTAATTCATTCAAAGTTCTATTTATTTTCTGATTTCGGAAAAAATATTTTTAAAGTTCGACATGAAAACATGAGTTCCCGTCGGGCTTTTTATTTGTAGCAGGTCCTCTAGTAAAAGACATAAAACCTGCCGTTTCAAATTACCCAGGAAAGAGCATTTGATCATGGAAGGGGAAAATAATAAAGCAATTGTAAAAATAGCGAGATCATTGATCACTTTTTCACGTAAAAAGAGGGGTAAGCCTTCGCGATCGATAAATCAGTGTTTTGCACGTTAGTTACAAGGATTACAGATTACTGTTTTGCACGTTAGTTACAAGGATTACAGATTACTGTTTTGCACGTTAGTTACATGGGTAACAAATAGTGTATCATTTAGAAAAAAAGTTTATCGATCGACAGATTACTGTTTTGCACGTTAGTTACATGGGTAACAAATAGTGTATCATTTAGAAAAAAAGTTTATCGATCGACAAATTACTGTTTTGCACGTTAGTTACAAGGGTAACAAATAGTGTATCATTTAGAAAAAAGTTTATCCATCGACAAATTACTGTTTTACACGTTAGTTACAAGGGTAACAAGTGTATCATTTAGAAAAAGGGGGAAATAGTGTATCATTTAGAAAAAGGGGGTTTCAACGTGAGAAAGGACAATAATATACAAGTCAGGATTGTCAAGAAAAACACACTAGTCCCGTCGATTGCTACTAATTCTGAATCAAGACACCAAGCGAAAGAGTTACCGATATCACAACATTTGCAAATACCAATTTTTGACTTTTCAAAATTTGCTAATAAATTGTTTTGTTTTCAAAATTTGCTAATACTTTTTTTTCCTTTTCAAAATTTAGCAGAAAATACTAATTCTAATTATTTTGAATGGTGAATTTGAACTGTATCAATTCATTCTCGAATGAATTAACAAGGAACCACTTGGAGACAAGTTATGACAGCAGCTAAAATTGAACACAATTTATAACCAGACGAAGAACTACAACTTTTGATGTCTTCAAAATGAAACATGGTATTCTACGGATGCCAACCACAATGTCTACAGCAAACATGTTTGCTGAAGATGTGGAATGAAATGGATTGATTGAACAAGAAGACCATTAGTTAAGCGCTTATTGAATTTATGATGTTTCATAATACTTCAACCTCTTTTAATAAACTTAATGCTTGTTTATTACATTACAATGCAAACTAGTCCCGCCTTATATGTACTTATTTTACCTTAAAACTCAAATAAAACGAATTGAAGTTCGTTCGAGTATGGAGCCGGAAAAGGTTGAGGAAACGAGCGTATCACAGCATCCCGGGGGGGGGGGGGGACTCCCTTAAAAAAATGGATAGGGGTGCTCGACGGACGGTTTTGAAAATGACCCTAAAAGGTACGCACAAATTAACTCAGATACTGATGTCAGACCATTAAAGATACGACCACATTTAACATTTTTTCAATATGTATAATCTTAAGTTCGAAAACTGACCCTAAAAGGTACCATGCCAGTTCGAGAACCTAAGAACCTAGGTACGCGAGGGTCTTATTTTCGACCCTAAAAGTCCGTCGAACACCCCTATCCATTTTCCAAGGGAGTCCCCCGGGCACAGCATATAGTTCGATTAAGGCGTTGTTATGCAATTTCTTCAATCAACTTGTGTCGCAATTTCATTGCAACAAAACTGAATTGATGAAAAATTGTACAGTTTTACAGAGGCTGTCTCGCATTTTTGTTGTAGTTACAAATAGCATTGCACAAAATGGAGTTCAGTTCTATTTTTCGCAGCGGAAATTACGGAACTCAGCAACCTGCAATTCCATTGCACTATGTCTGATCACCCTTCCAGCAGCTTGTGTGGCACCAGCATTACAAGACAACTCGCTGAACAAAATTGCACATTGTAACAGCCTCTTTAGTCTCAGTATTTCAGTAGTCGTCTCATAACCCTTAATTTTTGCCGTTCCACGGTCAATGTCATTAACCGGTTGTCCACGTAAATTAAAGATTAACACTACAACAAGTGACACGTTATTTATTCTTTGTTTATTTGTTTTCAGTAGTTGAAATATGATTTTTTTTAACATGTAGGAGTAACAGTGAACATAGAATTAGAATTATGAAATCTATGTTCACAATTAACGCTTGTGTCGAGCATTTAGAGAGAACTTATTTGGTGTCACATTACATTTATTTCAGTGTTAATGTTTTTTTTGGTCGACAGTATGTCTTAGACTTGTTTCTTTAATTTTAACTCTGAATACAATTTCTCTTTGAAGAAAACTGTGGATAAGATCGGTTGGAGAAGGCCATGAGGCTTAGGGGTTTTTTCGTGGATCGGTGGATGCTTCAGGTGGAGAAACGAGAAAGTAAGTAAATAAGTTAGTGAGTACCGATAAAGACAATAGAAAAGTCAAATACAAAATGGAAGAGAACAAATAAGTAAATATAGTTGTACCTCTATTAAGCGGTTACTCATTAAGCGGCCAACCTCTATTAAGCGGCCACAATAAAAAATCCCGAATCTATTCCTATACCGTACCTCTATTCAGCGGCCAACCTCTATTAAGTGGCCACCATAAAAAATCCCAAATCTATTCCTATACCTATTCTATACCTCTATTCAGCGGCCAACCTCTATTAAGCGGTCACCCTCTATTAGGCGGCCACAATTAAAAGTCCCAAATCTATTCCTATACCTATTCTATACCTCTATTCAGCGACCAACCTCTATTAAGCGGCCACTTCGAAAAGTCCCGAGGGTGACCGCTTAATAGAGGTACCACTGTAAATAAATAGTAACAAAATATGTTTGGCGTAACTTAATGCAATGGAACCGCGTTCACTATTCCGCGAAAGTACGACAAAGCTTGTCAATATGATCTCGTCCACAACACACAATATTTTGTTCTTTGAATTGAAAGATAACAAAATGAGCGATATTTTATGTATATATTTGTCAAGATTTTGAGAAGATAGACGAACGGCCTAAAAACTCCACAGTTTAAATGGGGAAAAAGTTCCGACTTCAACCAAATTCCAAGAATTTAAAGTCCCTAGCTTACAACAATGTTTTTTCCCGTGGCCCCTAGCTTTTCTCTGGCATTGAAAATACAACATGTGAAATTGCACATGTAGAATGTACTGTACAATAAGACCTAGAAGTCGCCCTAAGACGCCGCGACTGTAAGCGTCTGAAGGCGTCTGAAGGCGTCTCAAAATCTAGAGATTTTGAGTAAAAATATGGGCGATCTAGGGTAGCTTGGGCGTCTTTAGGCTTCGAAGGAATTTTGAGGAAAGGTATGGAATTCTGGGGAAACATATGGGCGATCTACGGCAACTCAGTATAGGGCGTCTGAAAGTTAGACGTCTTAGGGCGATTTCTGGGTCCGGAGCAGGCCTATAATACAATACTATAAATTGAAATATAAAATACATTGAATTTATAAAAAAAAATAAGAATATATAGACAAAGCTAAGTTACGAAGTATACAAAGCTACTGAACATAGCCGTTTGGTCATAAAATGGTCCTATGATTACATTCCTTTTAAAGGTAGCTATTGTTCTGGAGTTACGAACCTCCTGTAGTAAAGAGTTCCAAATAAGGGAATGCCTTTAGGGGTCTTTAGAGGAACTACGCGATCTCACAAGGAAAGAAGCTGAAATTGATACAGTTTTATAACTTTTTACTCAAACTTCACGAATAATTCATGTGTATGTGCTTGGTGGAATTTCATCATGTATTTTGAAACTGAAAGCAGGACCTCAACCGAAATGAACAATAAATTTGTACATTTTTACTCGGGCTTCCGTGTACGGAAAAGCCCGAGTCTAAAAATGCAAATGTTTCTTTTTTTTCGTCGTCGTCGTCGTCTTGGTCCTCAAATTGGAGGGCCATGTCCCAGACGTTCATAGCAACAATGATATCATGTCTCATTTGAAGCCCGAGTGATCGCCCAGATGGCGTCTAGTTGTTATTTTGAATCTGGAACTTTATAATTCATAGTTTTGAGTAAATGTTGTTTTCACCTTTTCAGTAGTTAGAAAATAATTTTCCAAACTTTTGGGCTTTATAGTGACCACCATATATTTGAATTTTAGCCATAGAGTTCGATGTTATATTTGGATTAAAAGCAACTTTGGATATGGTTTGTCACCTTTTTAGTGTTTTTTTTGTTTTTACTTTTTCAAAACGTTTTCCTTTTGATCTCAAACGTAAAATTAATAAAAAGGGTTCGCTGTTTAGTTACTAATCGGCCACAGTAGCAACTTTTTGAATTAGACTTCGTAATACGTCGTTACTATTGTTGTGGTTTTGGTATTTACATATTGGCTATATCAGTTTCCATTCAACTAACGTTCAGTTCGTTATTACAGGTCTCCCATTGTTGCAATACTGTGCATAACCAGCAAAGTTAATCCCGACTGTATATCATTGACAAACACAATGGTATTACCTGGCCAGTCCAGATCCGAACCAAGGAACTTCATTGCCTAGCTTAGGCACCTGCTTGGTACGTGGCTGCTTTTTCTTTTCACTAAAAAACGCAAATACCCCACGTGTTGTGCTGGAAATGGCACCTTTGATCCCTTCGCCCCCGCCAAAAATTGTCGTATTGTAACTTGACTTTTCTTGGACAAAGGTTCATGTGACGTCATAATAGGTCATGTGTGAAAATGACGTCATTAATGAAGTGACACATTTGTCAGACAATGAAGTGGACACATTAATGAGCTTGTCTGGACAATGTTGCTGGTTTCCAGGCAGACTGTTTTGTATGGTACTTTGATATGATTTGGATTTCACAATTAAGTTATTAAACCATATAAATGCGAAAACTTTTTTTTGTAAAACATTTTAAGTAAAAAATTCTTATTAAAAAAGTTTCGAAAGATTTTGTTGTAGAAAGTTCAAAAATTGTACTGTATTGTTGGTCAGATTTGTACATTGTTTTTGAGAAGCCAAAACCAGAGTACATCCTTTTTAATTAAAAAGTACAAAAACGTACAATCGTAAAAGCTGAAAACAATGAAGAATTAAGAAATCCTTTTTTTAGACAAAAGTACAATTATGTTACGGGAATATTTTGGTTGCACTACAATGAACCTTTGGGAAGGATTAGCATACGGTAGTAGCGAACTCGCGTAGCGTGGGTCCGTAATTACACCAAAAAAGCACAATTGCTTCAATATTGTTTTGACAAAATGTATAGAATTCGAACATAGAAAGTTACGTTTTTCAGTCTTTACAAAAGTACGATTATTTCAATATGTAGTTGAAAAATCATTAAGCTTATTATAAAAGCCTATAGAACTTTGTCATAAATGGCGGGAAATCACTTTTAGCACTATGATATGAAAAAAACTATCATAAAAAGACATTCATGGGAAGTTTCGCTGCTCTATGCAAAATGCTTATAAAGTAGTACTAAATTAAAGTGTAAGGATTTGTATATAATTTTCTATCGATGGCTTTGTGGCCTCGTTTTGTTGTATTTTCTTTTTCTTAAAATTCGTTTAAAGTGCATACGACATGAAATTTTTTGTGGTCGTTTCTAGAAGAAGGATAGGTGCTAAATACGATTCCGATATTGAAATCACGATTAAAAGAACCAAGAAACAATTTCTATGGTGGTATAGGGCATGTGTTGCAAACAAAATGACGTCACAAGGCATAGTCAACGGTCATTTTTCAAGGCATATGGCAAAATTTCAAAAACGAAAATAGCGCTTACAAATATGTTTTCATTAATCATGCTATATGCTTTGAAAAATGCCTTCAGTGCGTGACCAAATGACCATGTGACTAGGCCTTGTGACGTCATTTTGTTTGCAACGCTTGCCCTATACCACCGTATAAAATGGCTCTTGGTTCATTTAATCGTGATTTTGATATCAGAATTGTATTTAGCACCTATCCTTCTTCTAGAAACGACCACAAAAAATTTCATGTCAAATGCACTTTAACTTTTTGAAAATTTAATCTCCTTTTCTCAAATTAACTTTCACAAATTATTGTCATGGTGAATGTATATCCTATGATAATCTCCTTTTCCTTACATCAACAATTTTACACATTATGATAACAGGGTCTGAATGGGGTAAACTGTTAACTGAAAAACGGCTAAAAAAACAACTGTTAACTGAGAATTCCGTGTCTTTTTAGGATAACTATTAGCTGATATTTCTTTGTTTTTAATTAATAAATTTGAAAATAAATATTTCTTTGTTTTTAATTTAACTAACTGTTAACTAACTGTGATAATTATTGGCGGCCATTATGACAAAGGTCTATACTAGCAGGTATGTATACTGACCATTTTCCATTCAAGCTTATAATTAGCTATTTTAATTAGATAAAATTAAAAAAAAAACTGAGCTGCATTTTCATTCATCTCAAAGAGCACCAGATGTGTTTCTCCCAACCCTCAAATTTGAACGACTTGTGACTCCATTTAACTTAGATATCTAATATACATAACAATCAAACAGTCTTTTCACCTTTTATTTCAAATAGAAATACATTTTCTAATTAAAAAATACGACATTGATCTCTTAATGTTGTCCTTGTGCAAATTGTATTTCCAAAAGTACAAATTATTAGTTAGTACTAAATAGTGCTAATCAAACAATAGGAAACATTATCTTGTACACATTTATGCAGTTTTCGTCTACTAATGTTCACAAATATACTGTTTCAGATCTCAATTATTTGCGCTGTAGTGTTTGTTTTCATGGAAACCTATGTTCACAAGTACCTCACAGTTAAGCTATAAAGCTAGAATAATAATTATAATACATTAAATAAATGGTAAAGCCTGGTTTTCACTAGCGACGCAAGCGCAAACACAAGCGCAAGATACCTTATTTCGTCGTAAAAACCGTTTGACGCAGTGATAACGCAAGCGCAAGAGCAAGATATCAAAAAATTTCCTTTTTTCTTGCGTTTGCGCTTGTGCTTGCGCGTGGCACTGAGTGGCACTAGTAAATAGTTTTTTTGCGCTTGCGCTTATTCACGTCTCGTTTTCACATGCTTGCGTTTGCGCTTGCGTTGCGTCGCTAGTGAAAACCAGGCTTAACCACTGCAAAGCGATTTGCAAGGCTGAAGACTACGCTACGTTAACGAGACCCCTTGCTTGTAAATACTTTAACAATCCCACAGCACGTCGAAACATTGATGTACAATAGACCTTTACCGACGGTTCTCGTCGAACAACCTCAGCCTCGATAGCGTGTAATATATTCTTTAGCATTTGACTACAGCCCGTGGAATTTTGAAGTGCTTCCATTGTTTGATAATTTGTATATTTCTTAAATATCCGTTAGCTGTAGTCAAATTATTGTGAAGAATATATTAAACGCTATCGAGACTGGGGACGAGAACCGTGAACGGTCTAATAATCAATTACACCATTGCAAAAAGATTTCCCAAAAGACTGAACAACTATCAAGAAACGCAAAGCAATACAACCCCTGATGACAAAGCACCTACTAATTAGCCACTTTCCTATCGAGTTTGGGGCCTGGGACGAGTGAAGTACGCAAAGGCGTCTGGGATCGTTAATCGGTACGCCTTCGTCAGTTGATTATAGTAAATATGGCTGACAAACGATGTTTTCGCTAAGTGACTGAGAAGATATTCCAGGTGCAAAGCTTATGAAACCGATTGACCAATGTACTTGTTCTGTTTTACGACGGTTATTCTAAGAATATATATAGCTGTGTATTTTACGTTTATTGAGAAAAAATCAAGCAATAAAGACGATCAAGTAATGTCGTTTCGATACACCGCCGTAATCTATAATGAAAACCTCGTAGTTGTTTAGCATATTATCACAAAACTTCGTAATTTTCCAATAAAAAAATGTCTTAAATGTAGTTATTCTATGCAAGAATGAGATTATAGTTGTGTTTTAAAAGTTTATTGAGAAAAAAATCAAGCAATAAAAACGATAATTTAATACAAGTAGAGTCGTTTCGATACACCGATTAATTTAATATCTGTGACAAATTAACCGAGTAAATGTCTAATAACCACGCATAATAAACCAGTTTTTAGTATAATAAAAGTAAACATTTTGCGCTTAAATGTAGTTCTTCTAAGAATACAGTTGTGTATTTTAGCCTTATTGAGAAAAAAATCAAGCAATAAAGACGATAATTACGAGTAGAAGCGTTTTGATACAAATGACAACTTACAATCACCGCCGTAATTTATAATGAAAACTTCGTAGTTTTTTACCATATGATCACAAAACTTCGTAATTTTCCGGATCCAGTAAATCATCATAACATGTCTTTATAACTTGGTATTTTACGTTGCTTACTTCAACATAGATATGTATCGAATCGACCTTGAAAGGAGTATCGAAACGACCGGACACCGCGTCTGAACAGATACGAGTCATTCGCGAGTCAGCCTTTAAGGAATCATTCCTCAACAAAATATCGTATTTTTTTCGCAGTTCTGTATCTTTAGGGATGCAGTAAAACTTAAAGCCAAGAGATTTGTTTCGATGGCTATTAGAACAACTTGGAACGCAGCAGTTATAGTTTGGCATGATTGTTTAGTGAGGTAGTTTACAGTAATCAAACACGAAGGCGTACCGAGTAACGATCCCAGACGCCTTTGCGTACTTCACTCGTCCCAGGCCCCAAACTCGATAGGAAAGTGGCTAATTAGAAAAAAAACGTTCAAACATCGATTTACAATTGAAATTCCAACAACGCAAATATTTTTTTGCAAGATCACTGACTAAATGCAGGGATATTGAATAATTGATGAAACTGACAAGAAAAAAAACGGCTACGCCCATAGAGTAACAAAATCCATCGTGTTTACTTTCAATGCTAATAAATTACGTCACAATAACCGACGTACCTTGCGGTACGTTACAGTCAATTTTCAAGACTTTGACAACGTTTTCAACGCAACCGCAGTTTGTGTCAACATGTGACGCTCTAAACTGCACCTGCGCAGGAGACTAATAGTTTACTAAATGCTATTGTTGTGTCATTTGCATATTGAAAATGTCTGCTGTACAAGAAGTGCCTTTTTTTAGCTATTGTAGCATTATATGTACAATCAAAGGATTGAACAAGCCGAGCTTTCAGTTCGCCGTGGTTCCGTTGATTGTTTACTTGCATTGCCACTAGTGTTACCGCTGACTGGACTGTTTCCATTCGAGTCTCCTATGATGTTTCGTACGTCAGTTATCTACAAAAAACAAACAATTGTGTATGAGTATAATCGTTGCGGAATATAAAGCAATTTATGTAATTGCAATTATAGAATCCCGAAAAATATTTCGGGACTTCAACGGGATATATGAACATTGTATGAACAACAATTGATTGGATTAGAAACACCAAAACAATTGAATATACTGAGACACAGGTTTGGTTGAAAGTGAAAAGCCACGACAATTACAACTCCAAAGTCATATTAATGTTTCTTTTAAACAAAGTTGACTCAGAAACTCATAAGAATTTGAATAGTACAACACTATACCCATGCTCCAACATATTCAGATATGCAAATTAAGAGTTTTGAAAAAAATATCATCACCCCCTATAATTTGTCCAGTTTATTACTAAACCCCTATAAAGTTGCGTACAATTAGTAACAACCCCTATAAAGCTTCTGAAAATAACGTACCCCCCCCCCAATATTGCCGAACCCCCTCCGAACCCCCTCCCCCATACACAAGTAAGTCAAAGCCCCCTTACTTACCGCCACTGCAATATGTCCTTCTTTTTCACGTTTATCACAAAGTTTACGAAGCTGATTCTACAAAATATAACCAAATGTTAAAATACTGGTTCACACTTTTTAAAACCTGTATAACAATGTCTTGCAAGTAAAATAGCTAATTAAAACATACACAGGCGCACTAACCACTTCCTTGGTCACATTGGAATGTAACGTGCATGTGCTAATGCGCATTACAATAAGTCCTACGTGCGGACTGCTACATAAGATGAAGTCATGCAGTTTTCAATCATAAGTAAAATAAAACGGTAAATGCGTAAGCATATCTATCTATTGTCCTATCCAACAAGACGGTAAAGGGTGTCATTTATTCAACACTCACTATTTTAAGCTCCAGGCGCTCCTTGCGTTTTTTCATGGTCACGTGATCGGACAGGTTCAGCAAAGCTGGAACATTCTGCAGAAAAAAGGTTACATTTATTATTTAAATTTTTTTGGATTTGAACATTTATGACTAAATACGATACACGGACCCACCTTTGATCCTTTAGACATGCCTTTCTTCATTGTCTCTGCTTTCATGATCGCCTTGGTGTCTTTACCTTCTTTAGCTGCCTTGTTAAGTGGTTTCTTGTCGGGGATCTGTTTGCCCCATACTTGAATCACAACCGACTTCTTCATCAAGTAATCAACAAACTACAAAACAAACAACAAATAATCAACATGACTAGACCATATTTGTAATGTTTTCTCCATTGTTGAAGTTTTGGCCGCGAGAGAATCAGGAAAGACGTATGAGAGAGGAGACACACCGAGAAGCATTTTCGCCTCACTTCCCGCTCCGCTTCCGTTACTCCTCTCCTCGTTCTCTCTCTGCCAAAATACCCTCGATCGAACTTCAAATCGTTTCCTCAAAAGTAGGGACTGTTTTGCAGTCTATTTGAAGTCCTCCCAGGGGTTTTAGGGAACAAGGGCATTTATTTTTAGGGAAGAAGGTAGGATACTGCCAAATTATTTTCAGGGAACAAGGGAGCAAAATATGATAAAAAAATAGTTTTTTGGGATCATGGGAACATAAGGTAAAACATTTTAGGGACACAGTTATATAACTTATGGGGAACACTGAAGGGAGAAAATGCAAAAAGATAAAAGGATCATGGGAGCATGCAAACCTCCCCCCCCCCCCCCCCCCCCCCTCTCTCCCTGGGAGGGGCTCCTAGTTGAGTGTCATACCTGTTCGTTGACTGGATCAAAGTTAAACTTTCTTTCATAGTTGAAATCTGGATTAGATGTCCCTGATACTTTCTCTGTTTTGGGATCTTCGTCTAAAAACAGCTTGTAGCTGCAGTATATGTCCTGCATAGAAGACATAACATTTCCTTATCATTAGTATTATTATTATCGTCGTCATCATGATTGTAAGCTGCACGGCTGCCAATGACGCCTTAATATGCAGCCCATAAAGTCCTCCACTGAATATAAGTGTCTGTAAAGCGTACTGAGACTACGTATAGTGCGCTATAGATATAAGCGCCTTCCATTATCATTATCATCATCATCATCATCATCATTATTATTATTATCGTTATTATTATTATCGTCATCATCATCGTCATTTTTAATATCATCATCAAAAAACATCTTTTACCATCATCATTATCAACATCCATTATCATCGTCATTATCATCATCAACAACAGTGGTATTCGAACCATTATGTCTTTCATGGCTACTAGCCCATCATCAGGGTATACAATGTGAAGGTTTTAATAAAATACAACTTAATGAAACGTGTTTTTAAAATCACCATCATTACATCATCATCATCAACAGTGGTATCCGAGCCATTATCTCTTTCATCACCTTGATCATTATCATCTTTTATCAGGATCCTCACTGTTATTATATGACCATTGTCATCACCATTAACGTTATAATATCACGCCATCTCCATAATCATCATCACGTTGTTATTGCCATGCATTATGGTCTAGTTTCCTACCGTGAATTTCTTTGGAAGACCTCTAGCGCTTGTGATACGAACAACAAAATCTAACTTTTGTCCAATCTGTGTATAACAAAATAATAAATTAAAAGAATCGTAAAGCCACTTGTAATTAGAACATAACACAAGGGAAGGTAAACCCGGTCCCGTCTGCCTTAACTCTAGTCCTATATATAAGGTGGACGTTTAAGATCCTGTTGTGCTATTCGCAAAGAGCTAGTAGGGGATTGTCTCCAGGTACAAACAGTCAGGCCTCGGAGGCATTCACTAACCACACTCGTGTTGTAAACTGCTGGTTTACAGCAGTACGATAAGTCCTCCAGATATTGAGAATTGTAGATTTGTACATGTATAGCACTATATAAATGAGGTTTATCATTATAATTATTTACCAAGGGTTACAATTTGGTTATTCACAGCTAAGTTAATTGAGGGGACCCTCTTTTACCTATGCTCACATGCTGTAGCTCATTTTAAGTAAGAGATAAATACCGAGAATAGAGGCTATAATAGCATTACAATGCTCCTTTGCAGCTCGTATATCCTTTATATAATCAACTCTATCACGTGATTGTAAAATAAGTTTAAGAAATTCACGACGTACCAAGTCACGTGGGTTGTCTATAAATAGATCTGTTTCCTCGGTAATCTCTTTTCCCTTGCTGTCCAAAGGCACAACCTCCACCTGCGACAGTCAATAAATCAACAGTGTTATAAATAGTTAAGTTTTTACAGTTGTTTTAATTGACAGTGTTTGCAAAAGCTTGCAAAGCATCCTGGGAGTTATAAAAATAGCAGAAATCTATCAACTATTTCGTTACCTTTTGTAACGTTAGTGTATTGTTTGTAAAGGAATCCGAAAAGCTAAATTTGGATGTTTGTTTATACAAATTCAAGCATGGTGGATTGTTGCTTGAATTAGACATTCAAGACCCATGGTCACTTACCAGCATGCTTTGCGTTGTTAACTGTGATTTGATTCAGTCGAATTACGATCGAAAAAAACAATTAAAACAAAACACTAAATGATTTACTGAGTATAAGAGTTAATACCTACTCACATCGTAAAAGATATCAAAATGTCTGAGTGTGTGAGATCCATGGTCCACGAAATTTCTCTTTTTCGCGCGGGGTATGCTGTTAAGTGATCAGGCATCGCCAAAATGACACGAAAAGACCACCTTATTTTAACTTTGTGTTCAATAGATTCAACCCATGAGACGTTTTCACGTGATACTACTTACGTTTAGGAAACCAACTTCACGGCCTCTAAAATCAGTAATATTGAGTTGTTCCCTCATATCCAACTGAAAGCAGATAAGTGTAAAAGTATTTCAAATCAAGTATTTTTTTATTAAAATGAGAAGTGTTTTATGAACAGCAAAAGTGCATAAATTCGTGAGACAAATGAATAACATACTATTTAGCAAAAGTATAATTTGATTTTTTTTTTCACAAACGAGAAGTTCGTTGCCGTGCCTTGGCCGCGTTTGTGCCGTGAGCTTTTCATAGCCATACAATATATGCTCCGATATTACTCCGACAAACGGCTACATTCGAAACGTCGTAAAATTTCTATGGTGTTACCAATTTCATTTTATCATTGTATAATATGCTAAATCCGG
Organism: Metridium senile; assembly: GCA_949775045.1. Taxonomy (NCBI): domain Eukaryota; kingdom Metazoa; phylum Cnidaria; class Anthozoa; order Actiniaria; family Metridiidae; genus Metridium; species Metridium senile. The sequence continues at coordinate 5,298,478 of OX459096.1, read as the reverse complement.
GATGTAGGAAACACCAAATATGGTAATGCATTCTTACCACATAACCCAGGCTCTCCATTGAAACTTCTACACACCCAACCATGAAATCTACATCCGGGGATTCTGTAAAAGGATCTCGTTCGTCGGGTAGTGCCCACTCTTCCTCATCTTCATAGTTACTATACATTTCCTGCATGAGGTACTTTCGGTTGGTAAACTTGTTTTTCGGCCAAAGCCATTCCAAGCCAGTATCCAGGTTACGCATCAAAACATACGGCTGAAAGATGAGTTACCATAGAAATAATTGTTAGTTGTCAAGGCGACAACTTGTTAGAGTTCATTTTTGTTCGTATTGTTTTAATACACATTGTTTGTTACGAAGGTTTGATTACAGATAAAGCGATTTTTTTAATCAACCAATTCATTTAGATAGCTGTTAATATAGAAATACCTCTGATTTGCCCTCGCTTAGACCACGTGCTTTGGCTGTCATGACAACAACTTCAAATGATACCTGAAAAGTTAAACGAGAAAAGAGTAAAAACTCAGGCTACGTTTACACGGGACCGGACGAATTTTTGACCGGTCAAAAATACATCCGCTTACGGGTTCCGTTCACACGAGACCGCGCTAAACGTGCAATAATTTGGACGCCTAACCGATCAAATATTCGTCTGCCGGAACAGGACGAAAATGTTGTTCGGTTCCGTGTGAACAGCATGTCCAGGACGATTTTTTGACCGGTCAGAAATTCGTCCGGTCCCGTGTAAACCTAACCTAACCGATCAAATATTCGTCTGAACAGAGCGAAAATATTGATCGGTTCCGTGTGTACAGCATGTCTAGGACAATCTTTTGACCTGGTCAACAATTCATCCGGTACCATGTAAACCTAGCCTCGGTGATAAACAATTTACCAAGTTCTTCAAGCTGAACAACATACCCATCACCAACCCAACCTCTGAGGCCGCATCATCACATATATTTTAGAATCACATATCCCAGTAACATCAACAATTCACTCAAGGAAAGGCCAAAATAGCATGCAACTGAATCGTGAGAACGAATTGTTGGTTTACAGCAAAGAGCAAGCTAGAGTAGTGGAGTTTGTAGAAGGATCATGAATTGATCGCGACAAAAGGTCGCGAAACAAACCTCCCCCAGTGCAATGCAAGTACTGAGTGGATTGGTGTAATAAAATACTTTGAAGGAGAAAAAAAAAACCTTAAGTATTTTAACAAGAATTAATCAAATCACCTTTCTGTCAAGTTCCATACTAATGGCGTTTGCTTCTTCAACCATCGGGACTAAATCAACCAGATCTTCTTGCAGTAACATAGCATCTACAGCGAGACATGATACAGTTTACAGATTGAATATTGACATATTAGTTATTAGCTCTTGTAGTTTATTGCATAGCATATATCTAGCAATTGTTCGCCGAAGACAAGGTGAATTTCGAGGAATAACGGAGAAAATGTCCGGGTTTTTGTCCAACGATATTTATAGAGCCTGAGGTGAATAACTATTTTTGATTTTATCTTCTCGTGTTGAAAATCTCTCCCACGTTCGCTGCGTCCACCCGTGAAAGATCTTTTCAACACTTGAAGATAAAATTCGTATTTCCGCGCGCCCATTTAATATCCTCTATAGTGTAATTACATTGGCAATTATTTCAAAAACTATATCTAGTCACTTAATTTATTACTATAACAACTGCTAACTTTCTATTTCCCAAGACCCGCGACCAAAAATACAAAGTTGTCGTCCAATCAGCACGCGCGGTTTTCGCTTGCGAATTTATGGGTGTGGCCTATAGCTACCTCTAGAGTTATTCTCTTCCAAATCGAACCCAGAATTCTGTGCGATCTCTTCTTGTGCCATCTCGTAGTTAATTGATTCTGCTTTGATGGTTGATTTAGAGGCTTGTTTAGGATGATGGAATACGTACAGATGGCTTGAACCAAACATTACCCTACAAGCACAGTAACATCAATTAGTTAGAAAAATAATAGACTTTTTCACGGTTCTCGTCGAACAACCTCAGCCTCGATAGCGTGTAATATATTCTTTAGAATTTGACTACAGCCCGTGGAATTTTGAAGTGTTTTAATTAGCTTCAAATGTTTTAGTTCCCTAAATTACCACGAACTGTAGTCAGATAGTAAAGAATATATTACACGCTATCGAGGCCAAGGTTTTGGACGAGAACCTTGAAAAGGACTATTCGAAAAAACTATTCTTTGCATTTTATTCCGCATTTTATTAACAATTTTTTGGCTCTCAGTAAGTCATCATGTCGAGGCTCTACTATATTTGAATTTTATAACTAAATTATCTGTAAAATAAAGAAGAGAAAATTCGCAGCTCTGTATACTGCGTGACTCATTAGATCACGTGACATTACCTGTCGTGATGCTCGAGTTCTTCCTCTTCTGTGATTGGTTCCCCGTTGATCAAGAGCTTGGCGTCACCAATAGGAGTGATTGTTATCTTGGCGCCATTGATACTGATCTCACAGTGTTCCTTTTGGATACTGAAAAGTGAAATGTTATAAGAAATAATTTAGATCTAGAGTTTTTTTCATGTGAACTACTCATGTTAAGTGTGATAGCAAAATTACAACAAAAGAACACAATGGAATTAACTTCCATCGTTGTCGCATCTAAAACATCAACACTCGGGTTGCAAGGGATCTCGGCCAGTGGCGGATCCAGCTAGTGGGTGCAGGGGGTGCGCACCCCTCCCTGAGATGACCGTGTACCCTTACTTTCCCCCTATTTTGTGCCTCTTGTGACCATTTTGTGGAGTGCACCTCCTCCTCAGGTGACCCGCACCCCTCCCTGAAGAAAATCCTGGATCCGCCCTTGTCGGTGTACAAATTTCACGATTTTTGAAATATCAAAGACTGAACTTAGAAAGGATAAAATATTGTTAGCACTGATATTATTTAACCTAAACAACGAAATGAATGGATTGGAATAAACTAAGTCAGAAATAGTATTGATCCTGTACTTACTTGAGTCCAGCGAGTTGTATGTCAGCCGGTGGGTCAGCTTTCTTGTTGCCTATCTTCACCTTGTCTAAAAGAGTCAAACAAAAAACCGTTGATAAAGACAGCATACATTTTTACATAGCACAACAATAGAGTATTTTCATCATTTTAATACTTGGTATAATTTTACAGACCCATGGTCACTTACCAGCATGCACCGCGCGAAAGACTGAATTCCGAGGACCATGAAAATCAGACATTTTGATATCTTTTACGATGTTAGTAGGTATTTGCGCTATTATTAAATTGTTCAGGGTTTTGTTTTCTTGTAATACGACTGCAAATAACACTCGAATCAAAATAAACAACGCAAAGCATGCCGGTAAGTAACCATGTGTCTCTAAGAAAGATCTCCAAATATCTAGCTATATAAAAATTATTTGTTTTGTAATTGCCACTATTTGTCGATTTTTTATACCTTTCTTTAGAAGATGTGCTATCATTCCCGTCAACTGTGTATCTGGATTCAGATTCCAGAAATGCGGGGTTTCCATTCGTTCTTTCTTTTGGGCATCTTTGTCCTGTTGATAATAGATATTGCGACATGAAACAAAGAAAAAAAAAGATCCCAAAATGTTGTTCAGTTTCAGTTTTATCTTCTCTCGTTTTTTTATTTCTTCCTGTTTCCCTCCATCCAGTTCACCTGTCGTTCTTTGTTCGTGACATTAAGAGTATCTTCCTTTATCCTATTCATACTTTAAGGTCAATATGTCGCTTGGACTCTTTGTTTGTTTATTTGTTTATTTGTTTGTGTTTGCTTTGTAATTGTTTGTGAATTGTTTTTGTTTGGTTAGTCGGTTTGTTTGTTTGCTTATTTGTGTTTGTTCGTCTATTTGTATGTTTGTTAGTTTTTTTGTTTGTTTATTTGTTTGTTTGTTTGTGTGTTTGCTTTGTAATTGTTTGTTTGTAATTGTTCTTGTTTGGTTAGCCAGTTTGTTTGCTTGCTTTTTTTATGTCTGCTAGTTTGTTTCAGTGTTTTTGTTTTGTTTTCGTGCATGCTTGCTTTGTTATTGTTTTCGTGTGTTTGTTTGTTAGTTTTTTTGTTTGTTTGTTTGCCGTCAGTTGTTCATTTGCCCAACCTACCCTAGAGGTCTTCTCTGTTTCAGCCAGCCTTTCGTCCCATGTCCTGTTCATGTCAGCAACAGCTTTGTCTGTTTCTGCCATCTAAAACACAACGGCAACCAGAAAATAACATGAATAAAAATCTAGACCGGTTTACAAACGTGCAACCACTATAGATAAATCCTTATCATCTGATAAAACCTACACAGATTAATTCTATCCGCTTCATAACGACCCTATACAGCTTGTATAAGTCGCTGTATCGTACCTTTGTAGAGTAGAATTTAGAAAAATGGGGAAAATTAGAAATATTTTCAAACAATCATTATTGTGAACTTCGTGGTAATAATGTGCGTCTTAGTATAGCATAGCGAAAATTCCTCCGCATTTGTTCATGTAAAAAAATGAAATGTTCTTTCTGAATTACTGTTATCTCTGTTAAAATAAGAGTATGGCCGAAACCCAGGGTCTACTCAGAGAACAGCGTGGCTTTCCCCTAGATTTCCGAGTCAGAAATGGTCTGCAAATATAGTAAGGGAAATCAGTTGCAATATAGGCGATGTTGAAAGTTCTAGTATTTGTGAGAATATATATATAATTTGCTTGGGGACCCAACTCACCGAAGCCTTGATGTCTTCTTCGATCTGTTTTCTCAATGCAGCCATTTCTGTTAACGACAGCAAGATTTTTAGAATTCAAAGGGACGTTTGATTTATTTGTCAAAGCACACAAAAAACGTTTAAGCCTGGTGTTCACTAGGGACTCAAACGCAAACGCAAGCGCAAGAGACCTTATTTCGTCTTGAAAACCGTTTGACGCAGTGATAACGGAAGCGCAAGATATCAAACATTTTCCTTTTTTCTTGCGTTTGCGCTTCCGCTTGCGCGTGGCACTAGTAAAACGGCGTTTGTTTGCCTTTGCGCTTATTCACGTCTTGTTTTCACTATGAGATTACCCCTTGTGCTTGCGCTTGCGTTTGCGTTGCGTCGCTAGTGAAAACCAGGCTTTAGGAAAGAAGGACAAGAAAAATTAATTGACTCTATTTAAAGAAAAGTGCTTTTCTAGATTAGTATAAGTACAGATTCATAAACTATAAACTACAAGACTGAGCTAGTACAGTAAATTCGGTTTCTTCCACAATATTGTGCATTAGAGGCATTGCGCATTCAGTTTATAACCGTGCGAGCCTAGGGCGACGGGGGAAAAATATGAGGAAAGTCCACAGGCAGCCCAAATATTTCACAAAATACAACTCTCTTCAATTTCTGTCGCCAGTGAGAAAGTCGCATACGATTCTCGATTCCGCACGACAAACCAACCACCACAGGAAGCCCACCTCAAGTCGAGTAGCAAAGGAGCAAATAACTTTTTTTTCAATAGGCGCGCGGTAAAAAATAATATTATTCGCTCTAAAAAAATTCCTCAGATAGACTAGTTGACTGCCTGTGGATAGTCTCATAATACAAAAAAATCTAATAAAAGAAGGAAATTTAATCAAAGCAAATACAAGAAAACTTGCCTTCATCAGACAACTTGTCGTCGTCGTCGTCATCATCATCGTCGTCATCAATTCGAATCTTCTCACCAGTCTCGGCTGCTTTGAGTTTTTCAAGAAGTTTAGCGTTTTGCTCTTGTAGTTCACGAATTAACTTTTCAGTGGGATCTTCGTTGACCGTTGCTGTTGTCTTGATCTGTTTGGCACGATCGGCTATCAAATGCAATAACAAGCAAGTTTACAATATTGTATATGCATAACCATTCAATTAATATTAGTCTAATCCAGAGTTGAACCTGTTGACAGGCTATCCACTATTTCATATACAAATATTTTAATAAGTTAGTCAAACACAAAGCAATAAAAGCGCAGAAAGAGATCAGTGAGATTTTTCTATTTCTATATCTTGAAAGATATCAATAACTGTCTAAGATTTTTACCCCTAAGAGATAGGATGAGCCTACCCGATACGTTTACGCTCGAACCCGTTCCCGGGGGACTGGCTTACAATCCGTTATCACCATGCAGCGACGCTAACGTGTGGAGGGGAGATTGAAAGTTGGGACTGCAGTAATCAAGACAATCAAGTGCTGTAACGAATGAATTACATACCATATCTTAGAGTAGACAGGGTTTCATCGTAGTTGATATCGGCTGGACTGATCGCAGCAATCTAATTAAAACAATATTATATCATTATTATCATATGAACGCACAGCAACGGATCAGGGAGACTGGAGAAGCATGGCTTCAAGTAGAGTTACTAAGTAGAAATCGCTAGAAAGGATACAAGGAATACAAATAAAATAATAAATAGAGGATATTACATGGGTGTGTGGAGATACGAATTTTATATTCGAGTGTTGAATACATCTCAAGCGCCTATGTAATATTATCTTTATTGTATAATTATCAATGAAAAAGGAAATACAACTTTTTTCTAACACAAGAAATATAGGTATTTCATTGATAATTATATAATAAATATTTCCATTATAAAAAAATGGAGCAAGAAGAAAAAACGCTACGTAAAATATATATTTCGTCTACTTTTTATCCATGTTCAGTAACATACTAATTTGGATGAAAACTATGTACGTAAATGCGATCAGTGTGGTTAGCTTACCATTGCTGTTCTGCTGTTCCCTGCTAAAGCGTTCTTCAGTAGTTTGGTCAACGAAGAGTCTCGGTACGGAACTAAAACAAAAAAAAGTTTATTCAGGATTGTAGATATACTGATATCATTACAGTGAGGATACTCAAACCGTGAACACTTGACTTTTTTCATGTTATTATTTTCTGAACCTTCTACTGCTCCAAAACCTCTAAAAATGAAGCAGTGAGTTCCAATACACTAAGTGTTCATAATACATCTTATTTCTAATCTATTCGCTTAAGGGATGTGGGTTAAAAAAAGTAACAAAAAAACTCAAAGTGTTCATGGTTCGAGTATCCTCACTGTAATACGAAAGGCAGCAGCTGGTGCATCATAGATTTGCAATGATTTTGGGAGATAATATGCAGGGGTAAAAGTATCTGGTATGCTCGTCGATAATTTACAAACACACCCCTAAAAGATATATCGAAAGGGCGTGGCAAGAACGATTTTAGGCATGTTAAAGATACCACACAAATTCATTAAACAAAATGCGCGGTCATCGATACAATTTCGATACCCTAAAAGATGCTACATCGCTGATTCACCACCTCCCCCCCCCCCCCCCATAGGAGACACGACGAGCATATTCGATACTTAACACGGGTCCTCCCCCCCGGGATTTGTTGGTGTATCAGATTGTGTTTAGTTTAATAAATAAACAATTTGTAATTATGGTAAATTACTATTCAAAGTATTTTTATCATAATAATTCCATGACCATTATTATTAGCACCATCGTTATTATTGACAGTAACTTACCTCGTACATTTTTCCCGTTGGCTTTGTCTACAAGGGCTAAAACACGTACAATAAAAAAAAGAAAATTACTATCACTCTCATAAAACAATGTCACGTGACTCATTATACATTCACACGTGCAGAATGCAGTCATTCTTGATTTGCAAACGATGGCTGCCGCGGGAAATTCAAAACAATTTCGCTCCTTTTTAGAAATACATGTTTTAGACTGCATTAATAATAATATGCCTCATTTATATAGCGCTATTCTGAAACTCAGCGCTTTACAACTCTACAGTTATGAATATGTGGAGGACTTATCCGACTGCTGTAAACCAACAGTTTACAATTATGAGTGTTGTTAGTGAATGCCTCCGAGCATTGAGAAAGTAAACTTAAAAGGTAAGAATTATTTACAATTACAATCTTATTTAAAATATTACAGGAATTAAGCAATAAAATGAGAAAATAATTATTCGCTGACTGTCATCAGTCCGGATCACATGAAACACATTCTCATTTCTACTTCAAAATGTAGTGTTAAATTTTCTCTTTTTCTGGCAGTAATGTGCTTTAGATAAAAAGTGGGTATTTTTATTTTTAACAATAATTTCTATTTTTAACTTATAACAAATGCAAGAAACCGCTGCAAAATGGAATCCCGTTGAACGCATGGTAGCGTTTAAAATTATGCTGTGTTGTTATTTCTAGTTACACAATATTTTTTCCTTAAAAAGCTACCAGAACTAATACTCTTAATTCTAAATTATTTTAGTTTTAAAAAACAAAAACGCACAATTTAGAATGGCTTTCAATGCTGCATTTCAAAACTTTCAATTCAACTTTCAAATTTTCACGTGCGGGATGTGAATACATGGTATGTGGCATTTTGTTTGTAGCGGAAATGTCATTTAGGAGAACAATCCTTTCCTTTATTCATCTTTATAATTGGTAATTTTAGAGGATATTACAATAAACAAAATGTCGTTGCTGTTAGGCCTACCTGAAATAACGTTCCCAAGAGCCGAGAGAGACTGGTTGATAGCAGCTCCTTCTTTCAAGCGATCACCAGTCGCTCCTGTAGATTCGGCTCTCTCACTATAATAGAAAGAAAAGAAATATTCAATGTAAGTTACATTCTTTATATCAAAGCGTAGGAGAATTACTTTTGAATTTGTATAATAGATAATGTGTAATGCTTCTTTTGTTCATTCACACATTTAGGCCCATTTATTTGTTTAACATTGATAATTATTTTGGTTGGATGATTTGGTCCGTAAAGTAAATTTTTTTTTAGCCCGCGGGCACATGCGCATGGAATTTATTTGATAAAAATGCAAAGATTTGGGTGGCGATTTTTGGCTTGCAGGTAATTTTTTTTTCTAAATCATCCCCCCCCTTTCAAACGTTAAATGGTCCACCCCTAATTAGGGGTGGACCATTTAACTTTTGAGGGGGGGGGGTGGATGATTTTGAAAAAAAATTTCCTGCACGGCCCGAAGGGCCAAAAAAAAAATCCTGCAAGCCAAAATTTCCACTGAAATCTTTGCTTTTCTATAAAATAAATTGCGTGCACATGCCAGCGGGCTAAAAAAAATTTCCTGCACAGACAAAATCATCCACCCCCCCCCTCAAAAGTCAAATGGTCCACCCCTTACAATACTTCCGATTCACGATTGTATTAGTCACGTGACATTACCTTCCAGCAAGATCCACTAGGTTAATTAGTGATGTCTTCGCAGTCTCCTCCCCGGCAGAATTCTTGCTTTTCTGCGTGAACGTCACTCCAACAATAGTGTGTGCGCGACTGGAATAAAAAACATTTAAGATTTACAATTGGATTTGCGTCATTACATGTCATAAGTCCTTTCTATCTCCTCTACACACATCTTGCTTAATTGGCAGAGCATCGGAAATGGGGAAGTCGAGGCTACGAGCGGGATATGAGAACCCCTATTGTGGACCCTCTAATGAGTTTTACAAGAAGGCGTCTCTTCTATCGTCGTCAATTCTCGAGTGTTCTGACAAACCCTAAAAAGCAAGTTTTCTATTTCTAAAATACAAATTGATCAACATGCATGCAAACGCGCGCGCTGTGTGCTAAAGCACTCGCCTCAACCAATCAAAATGCGTGATTTCAAATTATTGTTTTAAAAATCATATTACATACCTGCTTGTTGCGTTCATATTTGTTGCAGCGACTGTTCTATTTTCTGTTCCTTCCTCCATCTTGTCTTCTATTTGTTTGTATGCATCAACAGGAACAGTCTTGAGTCCATCAGCATAGAAACCTCTCTTTGGATGTTGGCGAATCTTTAGACCTCCTCTTTTGTTTGACGAGGGATTAAGAAGATCACGGACTTGCTCGTTGTATATCTCTAACATACTAAACATGACCTGAAAAGTGAAAGAACAGAATAATGAAAGAATGAATGAATGAATGGGTGGATGAAAGAATGGAGGTGTGAACATGGCAGCCATGTTTGTGGTCAAAACAATGTAGATTTTCTCTGAAAGAACAGACTAATGGAAAGTGAATGCATGAAAGAATGACATACCTCGTATTGTCCAGTCTCTCCTTCTTCTTTCTTTTTATGAATTTCTTGAAACAACTCATCACAGAATATTGGAACAATTCCTTAATAAAAAAAGAAAATGTATAAATTAATTAGTACACCATCTATTGAAAAGCTAAATTATAAACCAGTATATTTTAAACTAGAAATGACAAGCTACATTTATTGTAAAACTCATCAAGGTTTCAATAAGCTCTTTATAAATGCTATATATCATTATAAAATTTATTATATTAATCAACTTCTGCCATCCTTTAGCTTTTGCGACATATCTGTGCAATTAGTTTTCACATCATATTTGATCAAAATGTTATACCTTTATTGACACCATATCCAACAATAGACCAGGATTTACCAGATCCTGTCTGGCCATATGCGAACAATGTACTGTTGTACCCTTCCCAGGCATTTTTCAGGACCATCTTTCCTATATCATCGTATACTTTCCTCTGAGAAAAAAATACATATCAAATTAAATTCAAACACACTTATCTGCATAGCCCGCATACAGCCATCCCTACCCATCACCCCATGGGACCATGGGATGTGGTGGGGAATGATATACACTGGCAATTGTGTGATATCATATAACAGGGGAGACACAGCATTTTTTTTAAGAGTGTGGGGGAGGGGGAGAGGAGGGATGACATTTGTAGGTATAATATTTGGCCAGAAACCATTTTGTCTAAAACCTCAAAACTTTTTGAAAAAGTTGGGGAGGGGAGGGGGAAGGGGCTCCGGCCTCCCTAGCCCCCCGTCTGCGCTGCCCCTGATAAAAAGTCATACAGAGCGAGGAGGGTGTTATCTGCCAAGTCCATATCCCTCTTCGAGATCTGCATTCTTCATTTCATACAAAAGTTGAATTCAAATTTTTTTTTGTCATTCAAAATATAGTTACAGCATTTATAAATCAGGAAAAATGTAGTCTGTGTGCAGCCGAACACAAAATCCTGGTTAGGTTTTGTATTCGGCTGCATGCAGGCTAGAAAAATGTGACAAAAAGGAATTTATTTTTCGTTGGTTATTTTTTTCACCTTTTTACCACTAACAATTATTCAGGGCTGTGATATCATCGTTTCAATAATGCTTGCCCACAAATAATAACAAAAATTTACCAGTTGATTTTGACCAATCAGAAATGAAAAAATATTTTTTTGAATGAATAATAATAATCTTTGTTCACAAACCTGATCTGCATAGTTAGGTGCAGTAGCTCCCAAATAACCGGTTTCATCCTCCGCAAAGCCATCATGTGACCAGTAACTATAATCAAAGGTGAAACTCTTTGGTTCTTCATCTGGAGCTTCAGGGTTAATGAGCTTGGTAGTTGCACCATTCATTTCTACTATGAGGGAAGCATTGCGTGCCTTTTCTCGTTTGTTGTACGAACAGTAAAGGAAAACAAGTTCAAGGTGTTTGTAAGCTCTTTGGGTTAAAATAGCATAAATTTTGTTACTATCTGTATCTGATAACAAGAGGATAACAACAGCAACTATAACAATGAAAATGACAGCAACTAGACAACAGCTAGCTGCAGTGACAACAACAGCAATGACACAAGATGACAAAGACTAAGTCAATAACAGCAGTGACAACAACTAGAGAAGCAATGACAACAACAGCAGCAACAACAATGACAACAACAGCAACTAAACAACAGCTGCAGCAATGACACAAGATGAGAAAGACAGAGTCAATAACAGCAGTGACGACAACAAGAGTAGCAATGACAACAACAGCAGCAGTAACAACAATGACAACAGCAACTAAACAACAGCTGCAGCAATGACACAAGATGAGAAAGACAGAGTCAATTAACAACAGCAACATACAGCAGCAACAACAATGGAAAAAAAAACAGCAAGCAGTAATGACAAGAGCAGTAGTAACAACAATGACAGCAACACCACGAACATAGCGCTATCAATAATAATGGCATTTAGTCGAGATTGTGATAATACTAAATTCAATTTTATAATATAATAATGTTAATTATAAAATAACCATATTTAGAAAATAATATTGATGATAATAATAAAAACAACTGATAAAATGAACACACAGACACATATAATGCATAGCTAAAACAAGCCCAATATATATGAAATCAAAAGTAAATCAAGAAAATATAAAAAAAAATAAGGTTAGAGTTTTGCATTTTAATTACAGTTAAATGTATTTGTAGAGCATGCAGAGCGGCAATATTAGTTGATATAAAGTACCCACTAGTTCACTTCCGAAACAATTAAAGTTCCACTAATTGCAACAACAACAATGTTCCCGCGAAGGAAAAAAAAAATTAGGAAATCAAAATGTCGATTTCGCCAATAAAAAAAGGTTATAATCAAATTAGATGAAAATCATAAAAATGATTGTAAAGAGATTTTTCAAGTATAAATAATAATATAAATCAATGTAATTTATAGATATTATAGTAAAAACGGATGGTTTAGGATTTGATTTATATTCAAACCGTAGTTAATTAATGTAGTTATAGCTAGTAAATATATTAATATTGCAAAGTTTATAGTGTTGAGTAAATATATAAGAAAATTAATTCTCAATTCAATATTCGACCATCTTTTCTTGACAAATTAGACGGAAAAGCGACCGAAAATGATCCAGAATAAAGTCTGAATATTTTCCAAAATGATCCATTGAAATGCCTGTGGCAACGAATTGTTTTCCAACGAATAAATATGCTTTACGCTCGATTAGTCTCTGTCGAACTAGAATGACTTGAAGTACTCACCAATGAATAATAAATTTTGATAATTAACTCAACATTTTACTACGATTTAAAAGACTATATATCAAATTTCGACAAGTATATTTCAAGGATATAAATGGTCGAACTCTGACTGCAACTTTGACGTTTTCGGCCATCGTTAATGCAACTAAGTGATGACCTTGTCTTCACGAGTTACCAAACCAAAACGCTTTTCGCAGAGTAGAACGCGTAGACCAGAGCAGAAAAACAAGTTCTCTCCCTTACATCAATCAGTTCAATGAATATCCTTGTTGGATCCTGATAGAGTTTGTATTTCGATACGATATTTGGAGGAAGCGATTTGATGATCGATTACGATAATGGACTGTTGCTATGAAAAAAATACAATACAATAACAAAGGTCCCGAACACAGGAAACCCGCATCGGCAGCTGGACATCTATATCAAATCACTATGATCACTTTCGTCAAAAACAATTCTATTTTTGGACTTTCGAGAAAAATAAGAAGAAAAAGGTATACAAAATGATTGATAAATGATCTTTGAAAAATTGTGAAAGAGGAACAGTTCTTTTTATTCTCTAAAGTTTCTCTAAACTGTTTCCATAGCAACAAAACAATTGATATCATCACATCATTAATAGATTAATAGATCAAAACCTTTTATTGTAAACTGAAGGGTTATTTATCTCATGAAAACTAATCAAATATATGCAATGTCTGGTTTATATATGATTTGATGTGCTGACATCTAAGCAGATTTTTTCAACTTTCAAGTTCTTTTGGCATTTGTCAAATGTATTTCTTTCACTACTTTTTTAATTAAAGTTAGATTTTAATTAATTTGACCAATTGTTAAAATCTCAGATCTTAGCAGATCTTGTCTAAATGAAACATGGCTTCAAAAAATAATATACTAGTTTACTCGCTAGTTTCCATTTATATTTTCAAAAAATAATTGTTGCACTTTTAAATTTGATTTGAAAAGTTTTTGATGAAAACATTTTAAATTTATAAAAGAACAAGTAAATCTCTGCCCAAATGTCAAGGTGAAATCATTCAGCTATTTATGGAATGACTATTTTATGCAATAATTGTGATTTTATCTTTATTACCAGCCCATTTTAGGTATAGCTTGTCTTAAACAATCATTTACCTGGGACTTTCTTTTTAAGGAAACTCTGAAATTCACCACCATAATACAAGACAATCACAGAATTATTAGAGTGCATAAAAATTATGTGAAATAAAAAAACAAATTGGACAAAACAGTAATAATAATAATAATTATTTAAACAGTGCCTACATTCAAACAGTGCCTACATTAAACAATAGAATAAGCAAAAATTGTACTTCTAGTAATTTTAAATACTAAATTTAAATACTTAAAATAATATTTCACAGATATACTATTTGCACTCTATCTCAAGGAAAACCAACCTTGGTCAATATGTATCGAATATGATGAAAAACAAGATCAATTTGAGATTTCTCCTTTAAGTTTTTTATTCCTTCCTAAATGATAACAACAACAGTTAGCCCTAAAGCACTACTTACATGTGAAAGTATTATCAAGAAATCAGAGAATACGTGAAAGAATATCGTAAAGAAACATCAACATTAATATGTGTCTTTCAGAATGCATGCCTCGAGCGCTGTAAACAAGAATTTCATTAGAATATCTTATGAATTTTTAATAATGTCAGGGCTGATTGTGTTTTGTTTTGTTTGTTTCAAAAATCTGACAGTGTGAACTGGGACTGACTTATGAAACCAGTCAATACAAAAACATTTTGGAATACCCCCAAAATTTTGCATGTAGTGCAAAAAGGCTCGAAAATTGTAATTATCATTATTGCAAAGTTTAATCATCATCATCATCACCCAGATTCAGTGGTTTGAATTGACCACCAGTATTCTTAGTATGGTATTCTCTACTTTTATATAAACATAATGACTTCTGTTTGGGGTGAAGGGTAGCTATTGTAATTCAAATTTGTTTTAATTGAATTATAATAGCTACTCCCAAAAATTGTGAAAGGAATCAATAAGCCTGATAAATAAGACAGTGTTACAGATAGAGGCCAAGGTAAATTTACAATGCATTTATTAATCAATACAACTATTGACACACATTTTTGCTATTAATATGCAAAACCATAATACAAAATAAAATTCCTAAAATAAATAATAAGTATATTATGATGTTGCAGGAACAGCACTCTTGGTTTGCATCTGAGTTTGCATCTTCATGTTCATAGTCTCAATCACAGCTGTAGAACACAAACAACAATGACGTAAGTTTAACAATGAAGTAAGTTTAACAATACCTTATTATAGGAATTCAAATTGACGCTTCACCTATTTAACGAGAATTTTAAAAATTCACGTTAATTTAGGTCGCGAGAATTTCCTTTAATGTTAATTAAAATGTAAATGATAAAATTGGATGTTAATTTAAAAAACACTATTTTTAATTTTTATCCAAAAGGCTACAATTTGATTAAATGTCAAAGGACCCACAAATAACAGTGCATCCTCCAGGTCTATCTCATCGTCACTACTCGAATCTTCTGATAAATATTTGTGGACATCAGATTAGATTTCGTTTCGTTTTGATTTGTTGTTTGGCTCGATCGCGTTAATTTCCATCTTTAAAAATCTTTAGCCCCTTTTCACATTAATTTTCTTCATTTGAAAGAATTTCCCCCTCTGAATCGTGTTAATTTGGGTCGCGTGAATTTAAAGTATTTAATTAATATGTCGGAGCGATAATTTCCTATAATAAGGTAGATTTAAAAAGTAGATTAAAAAAAAGCTTCATGCAGGAACATTGGCAAGCCTTCAGAAAAGCCCTCATCGCATTGGAGAGAACAACACATCATACAAACTCAACACACAGTAAACCTCACTCATGCTACCAATGATTATCATAATCATGTAGCGTATGATATTACGATGATCATGAAACCAAGTAATTTAAACAGTAGTCTCCTTCAGTTCCCTGTGCCATCATGGAAGGTAGTCAGACTTTTGCATCTAAGCAAGACGAGTGAATAATTATCCTGCAAAGTGATAAAAGGTCTCTAACGTTGCAAGCTCAATGTCCATCTCTTTGATGCAAAGGTCCGGCTACCTTTCAAGATGGCACAGGGAGCTATGTAGTGGGCTATTTCTTTAGAAAAACCTAACACAATTGCATGACTTCAACAGCGTTAAAGGCAAGCCACTTAGTCACCACTAAAACATGGTAAATCATGACAGTCATATCTATGGTAGACATAAGCTACTCTATTGCAAAACATATTGATAGATCACCTTGTCTCATCTTGTGTTTTTCTATTAGAATTGGCTGGAGTTTCTCTATTTGAGTTGTCACATAGTCCATTTTTCTATGAAAATACTCTTCTGCACCTTTGAGATCCTGCAAATTATGACACAAATAACATTAAGCTTCATCAACTGTGGTATTGGGCTACCTGCATGTATTCACATGAGTTTCTTGTTTTTGCTTCTCAAGTGACAAAGTTTCTAGGAAAGGTACAATGTATTTATTGTGTCCTGCAAATAATGCCACCAATAACATTCAGCTGCATCAACTGTAGTATTGGGCTCCCTGTGTATATTTATGCAAGTTTCTTAATTTTTGTTTGTGCTTTACAAGTGACAAAGTTTTTTTGAAGAGAGTATTATGTCAAGTAAACTCTGATTTTTTATCACTATTCTTTTATTAGTAGAAAATGGTACAAAAACTGGACAACCTTATATAATAGCTTCTATCACTTTGTACCAATACTTCTGCTTCATGCTATCTAGTACCGCGGTACTATTTAACAAAGGCACATTTGCACAGGTAAAGCCTTGATTTGATGTAAAAAATTTCACAATTCCAAGTCAAGCATGTGAAAATACTACCCCTCAACAATATAAAACACATTTAAATTTGCACTGAATCGAGATTGTCCCTGTGGAAATGCACCTTTTGTCAAATTGTACAGCGGTGCTAGATAACATGAAACTGGAGTATATGTTTGAGTACCTTTTCTGCAAAGTAACCTGTCCCAATGTCGACCATTACTGACTTGATGTTCTCTAGTGTACCAGGAACATACATCTTCACTTTGTCAAGGATTGTTGAATAGCTACTACAAAACAGTGACTGTCTTTTTATGTTTTATAACCATTACTCTCAATCTGGACTCTTATATGAGGAGTTCTCCACGCACAATACCACTACATTGGGATTTATACTCAACTCACATCTTGCTTTTCCAGAGGGAGGAAAGTTTGAAAACTTGTGGCATGAGAGAGAACACATCAAACAACCTCAACTCACATGTGATCCATGTCCAAGCTGGGGCTCAAATTTGAATTAAAATGTAGAGAAGTGAAATTACTTTCCATACATAAAGGAATTATTTTGTTTTGGTCACTGTATGATTAAGATTCAGGAGACAATGGCAACTAATAATATTTAAAAAACAGTCATTGGAATTGATTGACTTTTGGCATGTCACCACAAAATAGAGCACAAACACAAGAAGCATGAACATTGTGCATGCTTTTAGTGCTTGTGCTCTGCAGTTATTGAACATAATTAAACAAACAGACTACCAGCAAGTTATTACACATC
Source organism: Metridium senile (assembly GCA_949775045.1). Taxonomy (NCBI): domain Eukaryota; kingdom Metazoa; phylum Cnidaria; class Anthozoa; order Actiniaria; family Metridiidae; genus Metridium; species Metridium senile. The sequence goes on along the minus strand of OX459096.1, from coordinate 5,281,051 downwards.
AAAGTACGCTAATAAACCTAAATAGCAAAGGATACAGAACTACTAAGTGGAACCAGAATCTGTTTTCCTGAAGAGAAAAAATAGTCAAATTTATCAAGCTGTCAAACTGCAAATTTCAAGCTTTATGATTTGTTAGTAAGCTTGTAGATTCAAATGCATTTGATATGTTAAGTACAAAGTTTCAAAAGATATATTCTGGCTGCAAGGTTGTTTTACCTGTATCTTGGTTGGTCATTTTAACAACATTGTCTTTGGAATCTTTAAACTTCTGTTGGGTCATCTTGAGTTGACTCATGGATTCAGTCAAAACTTTCACCTCCTAAAAACATATTAACCAACTCTATCTAGAAACCATATCAATTGTTTATTAATTATTAATGTATTAGTGTATGTTACCTCTTCTAGCTGGCCTCTAATGCCTTCTAATTGAGGAATTTGAAGCTGACTCAAATCGACCGTCTGCGCCATTTTGTTTCTGGTGTGGAGAATACAGGAAGCCCGGTTGGTAGATTTTATTTTTCGCAAGAGGTTCTGGGATTTTGTTCGGCCTATTGATCAGCCGACTTCCGGTCATTCAGCCTGTTTTGAATATTCCCAAAAGAGCCAATATTGATGGTGTTCAATATAATTTTCTGTTGAGTTGTCTATGTTGTTTTACTTTTCGTGTATTGAATTATATCAAAGTAGTGTGACTGACCAGTGATGAAGAAAAAGGGGAAGTTAATTTTAATATTCTTTCTTTTTTCAAATCAAAAATAAGAACATAATTTTATTCATTTATTCATTCATTTATTCAGTTGTCAGAAGAATATAAGAACCTCTCACGTGTTCTTTTGTCTAGATGAAATCTTTTTCTTCTTACTTAATTAGCCAAAGGAGATTCTTTTCATCTGTGTGCAATATGTAACGCTGAAAAAAAGGATTTTTTTGTATTAGAATTTTTCGGTTTTGTAGAAGAATTTAGTGATAAAAATAGAGGCATTTAGCTGTGTTTTTACGGGAAAAATGAAGAGGAATACGATACGAGAGATAAACATCACAAATGTCATAAAATAAGGAACGGCAGGTCACGTGAATGGTTCCCGCGCATTTGTCACTGCGCACGGCTTTGAGTCGCTTTGCTGTTTACTTTCGGCCTTTATTCGAATTTATTCCAGATTTTCGCTGATTTGAAATCATGTAACTCCTAATCTGGTTTCTGTAAAGTAAAGGTGAGTAGAATTATAAACTAAAGCGTTTGTTTTGAACATGAGTGATGGATTTTTTTAGGGTTTCTTGTTTTGGATTTGAAACCAAAGAAACAAATGTAATGTTTGGCCTTTTACCCGCGGTTCGTTCCTGTTCATGTTGCTATTATATAGCTTTTGTTGGGTTTTAAATCGGTCATTGCTTCTCGGTTGTATGAAAATCACCAGTTATGAAAAAGGAATTAAATCTAGTCAGTTCCATTGAGGGTTTTGAGTCGAAAAGAAAATCTCACGTGGGATTTCTCAGCTGCCGTAAACGAGTATTCGCATTGTACTTTCAGTGGCAGTGAGGTCTGCATTGAAAGCCAAATCAGCCGAAATTTGAATTGCAAATGTATCATTGTATATTTATGCTTTGAATAGCAGAAATCCCCTCACTCAGAATCGAAAATTTGATGTTATTTTGATTGAAAAGTAAGATTTACTGCTTGAGAATCTGTCGCTTGTGTATTTTGGTCGAATTTCTGTCGATGGATATAGGTCATTGTGCGAATTCTTGTTTAAAATATCTCGTTGCATTTGAAATCTATGCGTTTCTTTGATGACCAAATACATACAACTGTCTATGAAGGGAAACAATAAACAAGACTTGGCGATATCTTGAGAATATGTTTTATATATATTTGAGTATGTTTCTCGATTTTCTCTGCCAAAAATTGTTATTGTATAATTCATTTCCAAGAGAAATCAATCGAGACAAAAAATCATGTTCGTTTAAATCGGGCTTTGAATTTATAACTGAAGTTTTTTGTCTTCAATGTAAATAAAGGGACGACAAAGGAAATTTCCTTGGTTAGAAAATAAAAGAATTCATGCTTTATGTCTGTTTCTTTATTATGAGTATGATTTGGTGAAAATAAGCTTTTGTTTATCTAGCTTATAAAAAAACAGTAATTCAATGTCTTGAATTTCTATGAATTTCTGCTTCTAAATCATGTATTGTATTTTTCAATTTGCCTTGATATCTAACCTTTTATGCCGAATTGTGTAACTTGTAATGTATGCTGTTATGTAGGGATCAAAAAATAATTAATCTCACAGGTCACAGAAAAGGCCAAAAATTCCAAATGAAAATCTTTACTGTCGCCAAAAAAACATTTCCTGTAGAAATTTCGTCTAAATTTATAATTAAATAAAATATAGATTTTTTTATTTTTCATTTTGATTATAATTAAAACTTTGAAATTGGATTTTAGAAATATTATTTTTTTTGCTGTAGAGAAATTAAATGTACTCAAACTGTTTGCACTTTGAGAAATTTCTCAACATTTTATCATTTAAAATTCTGGCTTTTAGAGAGGAAAATAATTGGTGATGTTGAGCCATATTTATATATCCATTAGTGCGAAGCTTTTAAGAAATTGCTAAACTGTGTTTCAAATCCATATGGCCTTAAAACTCAAACTTTTAGTTTTGCTTGGTGTGATATTTCTTTTATTAAATGACTGGTTACCGCTATTAAATAGGAAAACAAAAGGAGAAACAATATCATTTTCTTGTGAAAGTGTGACTAATAATACAAATACTAATAATGTACAAATTAAAATTTGGTTCATTCAATTTATAGAATATCTATTGAATATCTATGTGCATTTAGTGAATGCTTATTGCAGTTATAGCTAAATTAGTATTAGTTGTTTAGACGGTGCTTTTTTTAAAGCAATCTATAAGTCAATGAGTCTAGATAATAATGATCTTTTTTGTCTTCATGCTGCTTTTTTTATTGAGCAATTTGAGGGTCAAGATCATAAGATATTTTTTTAACATTTATTTTCTATCTATGTAGATTTTTGCTGTCTTGGTTTTAGTAGTAAATATGGCGACTGACAAACAGCCAATCAGTGAACTTCAAGTTATATCCAAACCTCACCAAAATAATTGCACAAGCGAACATGATTCTACTGATACTAATGCAAATGTTGTCAACACAAAATCAGATGTACCCTCAACCAAAAATACACTACTTGTTTCCATGGCAACAGGAAATGCTGGTCATGAGGACTGTCAAGTGGTAGTGAAAGTAGCCAATGAGAAAGCAAGTAATGTTGTCATGGATACAACAGCCAGCAACATCATCAAAAGTGAAACTAAAAGTGAAGAAAGCCATTGCCAGAAAACCAAGATTAGTGTAAGTGATTATTTACAAAGTGCCGTACCCCAGGTGTACCATACTGTCCACAATACCACAGTAGTGGATGAAAAGGATGTAAAGAAATACATAACATCAAAGTCTAACGAAATCAACTCTCAACCAGACGTGTCCAAGATCCAGTTAATCCAACAGTCTCTACAGCAGCAGCTACTTCAACAACAACAGCAGCTAACATTGCCATATGTTCAAACACAACAGGGTATAACTACATATATACCTGTCGATGGTTCCCAGGGTTTAATCCCTGGTGTGATACCGTATACTGGGCCAGTTGTTGTTGTTGGCAACCCAAGCTCTTTGCAGGCCTATAAAACCGTTCTTCCTCAAGGAACACAACTTATAACGTCAACAACTACAGGAACAACTCGAATCATTCCAGCTACACCAGCTTCTTCGCATGTTGTGGATGTTACCAACTGGCATGCCGTGACAGCCGTTGACCCTCTTACTATTAAGACGTCAAGTGTTGGTCAGACAACAGCAGCCCAAGAACCTATTACTAGAGTTGTGAATGTAGTTGTCCACGGTGGCCAGACAGGATTATTATCAACTGAAACAAACCAAGACAACTTGAAGGTAGCATCAATGGTAACTTCAGCCTACCCAGATGATGACGATGATTCCGAGGACAAGTCAACGCCAGATGAGCTACAAGACTTTGCTAGGCAGTTTCGTCAGAGAAGAGTCGCACTTGGGTTTACTCAAGCTGATGTCGGCATTGCCTTGGGAGAAATCTCAAACAACAACCTAAGTCAAACTACTATATGTCGATTTGAGGCATTACAGCTAAGCCTGAAGAATATGCTGAAGCTGAAGCCATTGCTTGAGAAGTGGCTGAGGTCTGTTGACAGAGGACTGAACCCTTCCAAGGATGGTGACAAATCATCTGACTCCCACAACATGGCTCCCTCGCCCAATCAAAATGGCACATTCAAGAAACGAAAAAGAAGGACTATTATAGAAAAAACTGTTAAAGGTGTCTTAGAGAATCACTTTGAAAAGTTCCCTCGGCCAACGTCTAACGATATAAGTTCACTGGCAGAGACTCTCAATCTTGAGAAAGAGGTTGTAAGGGTTTGGTTTTGTAACAGACGACAAAAAGAAAGGCGTGTCAGTTCTTCATCATTAGTACCAAATGATGAAAATGGAAGTGGTCACATTGAAGTAACTGAACAGTCGTAACATGAGGTATTGGTATATTAGCGTTATAAAGGTTGTGTATTGTATTATCTGTGTGATGTATATATATTTGAGTAATTATATCATATACTGTGTGGTTATGCCATAAATATTGATGAATAGATTATATTATAATATTGAATAATAATAACACTGTGCTATATTACATTATGGAATGTAAATGAAAGTAGCTACATTGTGTACATTTTATTTTAAACTTTGAGTACTGCTATTTCAAGAATTTTGTCCAAGGTTTACCTTTGTTTGAATCTACCTGTTACTGTTCGTGATGAAAGACATGTTCTGTCACATTGTTAAGCTTCAAAGATTGGCACCATATTTCTCTCTCTACCCCTCTCAATATGATTTGAGTTGAGTTATGGAGTTTGCAAGATTTAAATTTAAATTTTTGTTTTTGAGGCAAGCAACAGTACACATTTATATATGTCTAGCCTTTATCACAACAGAGGTAATACAAACTTCTTGAAAGAGTGCAACGTTTTGGAGTTTCATGGCGTGACAGCTAGAACATATTTTTTTCAGGATCGTTAATAGGTAGATATGCAAGCAATGGTATTACATAGTACATCTCTAGACCAAATTGTATTCTCTCTTGCTTATGTATTTACTTTTAGTACAATCTAGCAGATTTAAGACCAGTGAATACTTTAGGGCTTTCACAAAAATTTATCCAATTTACAGTATACAATATTTCATATTGAAACACCAGAACTATAGTCATCAGAAGTGATTGAGTTAATAATTTAAGTCCTTTGTCAGGAGGTCAGAAGAAAAATTATCCTTTTCAAATGCAGTGTGCAACTTTGGACAAACTTTTAAGAAATACTGATAACCGTTTCCAGATTCTTTAAACATTTTAAAAATGTTTATTACTTGATAGAGTACATGTACATCATATATCTGTACCCTAGTATTTAAAGTATATATACACCTATTTCAAAAGACATTGTCACAACCAAAGCAATGTTCAGTCAGTCATATGCATATGATTATGATCTATAGCATGTTTTTTTGAAGAAATATTTGTGTCACCATTTACCACTGCAAAACCTTTTTATGTATAGTTTAATATATGTCGAACATGAGTGTTTTATCAGGATTTAAGACCACGAGGCAAAGCAAGTTTATTGAACAGCTTAAACAACTCCAACCTATAAATTAGGGTGAATCTTTATCTTCAGTTAAAACACTTGTCAAGGTTATGATTTCTTTTGTAAATTTCTCTTGAATTATAATGAGTTTTTGAATGTCATATAATTAACACAACCACCTAAAACCACAAATATGCTATGAATAAATTGATTACAAGAGAAGAAATATAGATATGGCCTCCTTTGCAGGCTTCCGATTGTATAGGTTTGGTTGTGACAATGATTATTGAAAAAGTTGTAAGGATTATGGTCTTACTATTAAATGGTGCCAATTAACCCTATATACACAGTCATTATAATATACTCACTGAGAAGCAACATCTTCATTGCAACAGTCAGGCAGATCCAGGGAGGATGGGGGGGGAGGGGTAGTAATGACTGTCTTCTAAGGGTTTTTTACTTGAAATTGTGAAAGTGTTTTTTGATTTTCATGATCTGTGATAAACATGTTCTAAATGCCTACAAACACCATGAATCATCAATCTCTTGATTTTGAATGTTGCTTAATTTCCATGAGCTGTGATTGTCCTTTATAAATTTTCGTGAACTGTGTCTAGACTCTCTTATCGCCCCAGTCCTATGTCGGCCTGACCTCATCATTGACAAAACAGATAAGAAATAAAATATTAAACTATGGATACTTGCATGGCTGCTCCGAAAGGGGTCAACAAGGTACCCCCTGGATTTGAACCTGACATGCTGTTTGTTAGCTTTGCTGTTATTGGCACAAAGTAGACAATGTTGTACATTATTATGTTTTGTTTGCACTTTAAATTAGAAATATGGTCTGCCCTCAGTTGTTTTACATAATTATTATTATGTGTGATACTTTCGAGTTCTAATTTGAGTTTTGTTTGGGTACAATTTCATAATTTAAATTAATATTGGGTGAAATTGTTATAATGTGTATTAACTTCTCTGTTAGAGCTAGCTAGTTATATTTTTAACTTTGAGAAGTTCAAAGAATTGCTCAATTGTTAGACTGCAAAACAGTTGACACTTTTACCCAAAAACTCTTCAGGAATTATTTAGAGATTGAATAGAGAATGAGGTGATGAGAGAGGGAAGTTTTTTTTCTTTCTAAGAGGTTTTTGTGTTAAAGTAGGATCTGTTATGCTGTCTTTAACTGTCTATAAAAAGAAATAATATTTCTTATTGTAGTTTAATAATAATAATAATAATTTTAATGGGTGAAGATTTTAATTTAAAATAAATGATTACAATTAGATATAAATGATTTGAATAATTGATAATGACAACTCTTGGCCACGTTTCTGGATGTTGAGTAGTGGTTGTTTCAGAGTCCTAATGAACTCTGTGATAATTACACTGCAATGGCGGATCCAGGGGGGGGGGGGGGGACTGGGTGACTTGTCACTCATCCAAAAATAATAAAAAGTATGGATAAGATAAGAACTAGCAAAGACTATGTTATGCCTTGCAAGTTACACAGTCACCCCTTTGAAAATTGTTTTGGGTCCGCCACTGCACTTTCAACATTTTTAAGCAGGTCTTGGGAAACTATATAATTGAGTTAATTACTATATATGGACTAACATTGAATGTATGTATTATTATTGACCAATAAGGTTTTGAAATGTAGAAATTATTATTAGTATCAAATAAAGTAGTGTACATGTAGTGTATAAGAAGTGAGTGATTTATTAGAACTGTTATGGAACTGAAATAAATATATAAATCCCTTTTTTAACATCTCAATGTATTTAGCCAGACACAAGTGCCCTAATCGGTGGACATACAGTGACATATTTTGCTATGGTTTTGCCAACCAACCATTGTTGTAAGAACAGAGAAAAAAGAAAAATCTATTGTGAAAATATTTGGCAAATTAGCATCACAATAACACTAGTCTTGTAAACAGACTAGTTTTGCACACAATTCTGCTCACTGTTTTACATGAATGGCGCATGCGCAGGGTTGACATAGCTATTTTCATCTGAAATCATTGCATAACACAACCAGCAAATTATGAATTTCAATCTGATTTTTGGTTTCTATCCCTCAATCATTTGGGAGGCACAGCTCGGTAATATCAAAACAACCAGTGAGTGGATGAGTTCTAGTAAGTCTGATGAACAAACCAGAAATCAAAAACGTCTTACCAAATTGGAAGTCGTGATACAACCAAGTTTGTAAAACTATAAAAAAGGGAATTTGTGTTGTTTCAATGAGAATTTCTTACAATTTCCAAGGAATTTTACAGTGAGGATACTCATACTTATTTTTTTTATATGACATTTTGTTATAAATTTCTGGAACTTCTACTGCTTCAAAACGAAAAGTGCTAAAATGAAGCAGTGAGTTCAAATACACTAAGTGTTCATAATAAATATTATTTCTAATCTATTTGCTCATGGGTTGTGGGTTAAAAGTAACAAAAAAACTTGAATATGGTTCAAGTGTCTTCACTGTAATATCACTTGTGTAATTGCCATCAATTAGATTTCAAAGTTTTTACATTCTCATACATACGAGTACACCAACAAAATAACATGCATTGTAAAGAAAAACCCATTTTTTATTCTCAGCAACTATAACTCCTAAATGTCTTCACACTTTTACAACATAACTATTACCTAGTAGAATGCAAACAATATATCCATGACATACAACTTACTAATGCACCTATCAATGTCTTGCTCCAACGGGGGGAGTATGGGCATACCCAGGGGCTATTGACATTTTTCATATCTCTTTTTCAATAGCCCATATCCTTGAGACGTCAAATTCATGTACTTAGGTACTCATATATTTACTGTTGAAGGCGCAGAAATTATTGTATTGTATGTCAATAAACATTGAGCAGCCCCAGGTACGGGCAAAGTTCTGTTCAATAGCCCTACTTTTCCCACACTTCCCCTGTTGGTGCAAGACATTGAAAAGTGCTAATCAAACAATAGAAAACATTACAACTAGAGTGATTTTCATATGACCGTGAAAGAATTGGCAAACTAATAGTTGTTACTACACTCTGAATCTATTGTTTTCTTTTGTTCTTTACCAACAAATACAAACTAAATAGTTGTTTTTCTTTCACGGTCAAATGAAAATCACTAGCATAAAATTGCACTATTTAGTATTACTGTTTCAGTTGATAAACTGTTTGCACTCTACTGTCTAACAAAACAAACTTCAATAAATAAGCCTAATATTAATTAATACTTAAAATGTTATAGCCTCCCCTCCCTGGTAATAAATATTAACTTCAAATCAGCAAAACGTTTGAATAAATTGTTGCAATGTAATATGCGACTAACTATATGCTATATTTTAGATCATTATGGAAGCAGCTAGCTCCAGACTATGTAAAGTATATTACAGCTTAGTATTGTCTTTGTTTACATATAGAAGTGTCGTTGACAAGGTAGTTGAATAAACAAGAGATTATGCTATTAGAACTTCTCAAAATCCATGTAAATTAAAGTGCATGGACTTTGTCAGTGTTTCTAAGGAACAATTGGTGTACTAAATAAAATCTACAACTAAAAATAAATAAATTATGACATTTAAGACAATGATCATTCTTTGTGAATGCTGACAGACGATTAATGTCTGAGACATTAGTGAGAATCACACGTGCATATAAATCACATTAGCATTTACAGACAAACTGCATTGGTAAACACTATATTTTGTGGACATTTCATGTTTTTTTTGTTGATCAACCTCAAATATGTAATATATTCTTTAGCATTTTAATACATTTGTGGAATTCCAAAGTGTTTCAATAGATGTGTACGTTCCTTAAATTACCGAGAGCTGTAAACAAATGCTAAAGAATATATTACATGTTATCGAGGCTGAGGTAGTCGCGCCCATGTAGCCTTAGTTTGTTTTTCGTCATGCAACGCTTTCTCCCCAAAACAAACTATGGCTGCTAGCATGGGAGACTCGGGCTGAAAAGGTCTATTACTGATGTTGATAAAATGCAAGATCACCACAATACTTAAAAATACTCTACATAAAACATTTTTATGAAAGATTTGACAAGTTAACACCGCTATATGTAATCAATCCAAAACCTGTTATAAATATTTATGATGATATTGATAGATGGCTAGCAATTCCCCTGCTGTCTGCCATTTGGTAATTATTTTGTACAAGATTGATACATTTAGAGGAGTAAATTAACAGAGTGCAACCTTGGTGCTTTATACAGCAATATTTTGCCATTATAATTACAAACACTAAAAGCATGTAATATTTTGCACTAATTATGACTAAAATGCACTAACTAGACTAGAACGAATAGGGATAACACTATTCAATACTAGTTAGTGCTTATTATATGTTGCATGCTTTTATTACTTATAATAATATATTAGGCAATAATAGTATTGCAATCCAGGAAAAAAATCAATTTTGAAGCTCTAGTCGACTGTATTGCCCTGTTTACTCTTTCCTCTCATCCATTGTTGCTACTGTCACTAGCTATTACTGCACAATGCATTTATAGAACTGAATTTCAAGATGTTTCTCCCAAACAACAGAATCTACCAGTCTTGATAGAAATGCAGGACTTACATGACTTAAACACAGTGCATCGGTTTTAATTTCCATGTACTACAACTGCCTCCTATTCAACATTTTAACTAATATACAACTAAAACATATGCTCAGCTCTAAGTATTAGAGCCCATTTTTATCTTCACTAGATGAATTACGAATGGAAATATCAGTTCCATGGCACAGTATAAATACTTTTAAATGCCAATTACGGAGATACTAAGTATTTACAAACATTTATCTACAGAAACATTTTTTGATTATCACACTATTCTATAATAAATCAATCATTTTCTTTATAAATAGTTATTAATAATTACGCCACATGCTTGCCATTTATTCATCCTGTATTCACATCAGGTTTGGCAATTCAATTTAATTTTGTAGAATCAATCACAATTCTTATATTTTTTTTACTAGAATACACTAGTATGAAGAGGCTTAGAAGTTGACCAGCAACATCATTATTACTGATAACAAAACACTAGATGAAATCACTGTATAATATGGAGAATGTCCTAAGGGCTACTGGTATTGGAAAAGAATGTATGCAAATAAACCGAGTTGGATTATTGCTACCTTCTATTGTTCTTGACTGGCCTCGTGCTCACATCTAAACATACTAGAGTTTTCGCAGGTATGTAAGGATGGCCGTCAAAAAGAATAGTTATTCAAATTGGTCGACATTTTCACATCAGTTGGATTATTGCTACTTTCCATTGTTTTTGACTGGCATTATTCTCACATCTAAACATACTAGAGTTTTCACAGGTATGCAAGGATTGCCAGTCAAAAAGAAGAATAGTTATTCAAATTGGTCAATATTTTTTGATTCAGTGTTTGTATATACAGACCCATTTGCAAAACAATGTTGTTCAAGTTGATGGGTCACTCCAAAGTAGAAAGGTATTTTGAGTTTGCACGTAAATACGAATAATTAAGGTGCTTCTAATCATTATGGCTTTCAAGAAGATTGCAGTTCTTATTGGCCAATACCAAAACGAGCAGAGGGCTGGATACTGTTTCCATGATTAATGTAAACTAGTACCCAGCCTTCTGCTCGTTTTGGCATTGGCCAATTGCTTAAGCTTGGTTTACAAGTGTGGTGGAATTCAGGTTAACACCCACAATTCCTCATGGTTTCACTCAGATTGAACATTTCAGATATCCCTAATCTGCATTAATTGAAATAAGTGTACATCTAAATTAATGCACAGAGATGTCAGTAAAGTTAAGTTTACCTATTTTTTATATTAAATACTGACACTGCCTATACTAGTTTACTTGCTAGTTTCATTTAATGTGCAGTTTATCTAATTTGTGAACAACCATTTCACTTGAACAATAGGTAGGCCCAAATACCTACCAGGCAACTACTTCAATTATTGTAAATATTAAATATCCAACTTCTAAGTATAGATAAGGAACTCCTATTGAGTACCTGTACTATTACGAAAATTTCAATTAAATAAGACTTATGTACATATTCTATCTGATGATAAATAATCCTATGATTCTAATGGTAAGGCAAGCTTCTAAAAGCTTGTAATTTTGACACCAGCAAACAGGTTGGAGTGAAATGCTTCCAATTCTGATGTTGGTATACTTGTGATTTTGCTTTCATGCAAAGAGTCCAGTTCCTTTATGGCCTGCAATAAAAATGGAAATGAAACATTATATACGTATTGTTTATACTAAAAGTGTATTCTGTAAACAGTATAATAATAATATTCCTCGATCTTCGTTGAAGATCATTTAGGCACCCCTCTACTAGAGTAGGCAAGACTCAACAAGGGTCTGTAAGTTTCTATCAAAACAGGCCTTTCTGATTTCTATTTTGTCGTTCATATATCTTCTATATACAGCACGTTCCAAAGTAAGGAGTGGTTGACCACGTCTCGTATGTATATTTTGTAAACAGTGTTTAACTTGTAAAAAAAAAATTGTAACCTCCCCCGATGGTTTATTCAAATAAAGATGATGATGATGAAAGTGTCATAGAGCGGTTCTCTAATTTGTTGTGATCATCCAGGTGTGAGACATTGCAATTTGACATTTTGAATTATTTTACATTTTCCACAACAAAAGTTGAACTTTTTAGATTACTTACTTTCTCTTTGTCTGTATCAAGAAGGTCACCTATTTTTTCTTGTTCTACAATTAAGTCTTCCTTTTCTTTGGCATGGAACTCATTCATCTGCATGCAAAAAATATCATATTAATCTCACATATCTATCAGAAAAATATCAAGTCTAGCTTCTTTCAAAACTGAACTAAAAACTCATCTTTTCAGATTAGCCTATTCTTTGTAATTACAACTTTTTATTACACTGTTGTTGTTGTTTGAAACAAACAATGTATAGCGCTTAGAACAGATTTGTATTAGTGCTTTTAATAAATAATATTTATTATTATTATTATTACATACACCTGTTAATGACTGGCAGTAGGTAACAGTGAATACATTTCTATTTTTCACTTACCTTTTGTCTTTCTTTGACTGCCTGTTCAATGTGTTTCTTATTTTGCTCTCTTTTTCTCCTAAAAGTTGTCAAACAATCATCATAATTAGACAGCTTTTTACAGCAAATTGATTAAAAATATAATGTCAGTAGAAGTCTAGGATATAATACACCAGAAAAATTATTAAAGGTTCAAAGGTTTTTATTTACCACATACACACAAGAAAAATTTACAATGAAAAATGAAATGAAGTCTAGTACCAGCTAGTGTTGTATTCATTAGCTGTAAGGAAAGCCTCTCACTTTATTATCACCATCCTTAATGCCTATGCTAACTTTATAAACCTTTATTATTATAATTAAAAAAGTTTGCACAAACTCAGCAATAAAGGGTCAGAAAACAGTTATGCCAATTATCCGATCCCTTCAGGACTCAAGAAACTTTTGAGAAAGTTCTTAACCACATAAAAACCTCGCTCATCTTCACCACTTTGTATGAAATAGGTTCCCTACTTTCGATAATCTGTTTAATGCAGACGATCCTGTCAATCAAAAAAACAAATTCTTGCATGTTGATAGCTTTCTCAAAAGTTTCTTGGGTGGCCACGGTGCCATGTGTCACGCTGTAAATCTGTTCATTTATTTCTAAACAATTATGAAAGTATCTGTTTTGAGGAAATACACAACTAACCTTTGGAGTTCATCCTTCTCTTTGGTGTTCCTTGATAGAAACTTCAATTCTTCTCTGTTCAGTTTGTCTTGGTCTTTCTTTAAATCATTGATTTGTCTGTTGCACAAAGACAATAATCATTATTTAGTACTAAATACTGTATGTTTGCAAGTCAAAGTATCACATTAACTTTTTTAATTCTGTTTACTATGTGTGTGAATAAACAATAGCTCAAAGTTTGGTTGACATTTTTCATAGATCTTCAGCTAATCTTATTGATGCAAATGCCTGCAAACTTTTCTCTGACACATGGTGCTTTTGTTTTATCATAAGTCAATGTGTCAGTCCTGCTCAGGAATTTCTATATACACCTCAAGTGGTTTAATGGCCACTGCATCCGAAGGAAATAACTCTTTTCAAAAACAAACCCTATTTATGACAAAATCGAGGAAACCGATAAGTGGAAACGTCTCGAAAAAATCGCCAGAATCGAGACAATTCAATTGAGAAAAACTATGATGGATAAGACAATTTTTCACAAATGCCTTATAACACATGCTATCCATTGGACTCCTGTGATTAAATATCACGTTGGAGAAACTATATGTATGTATATGTATATGATTAGCTGCTTAATTAGCCTGCGTTACATTCGGTTTATTCCCGTAATAACCGAGGGTCCACAATAGGTTTGGCGGGATGCGGGATAAGCATTTTTTTAAGGGCGGGATGCGGGATTTTAACGAAAATCAGAGCGGGATGCGGGATTCTGTATTTCGAGCGGGATCGGGATTTCATATTTTTTAGGTGTCGGGATTCGGGAAATTAATGGCACTGGCAGCCGGATTTTGGATAACTGAATTCGTTTTGAATCCAGAACATGTAGAACATCCAGAACCGTATCTAGAAACACGCATTTGACTTTTATTTGCCCGTTGTATTGATTTCTATCTAATATAAACATCGTTATGAGTAAGGAATAGTAAGTCCTAGCAAGGATTTATCGGGATCAGGATTGTGCCATAAAAAATGCCGAGATAGCGGGAATTCACGCAAAAATGAGCAGCATTGCGGGATATGAGAACCCTATTGTGGACCCTCATAACCGTCTGCGAAATAACGAACATATTCGTGTTCTGAGACCCCCAGCGAATAGCAGGAAAATATATAATAGATGCTGATTGGCTGTTGACCTTTCAAATTCTAACGAGTCCTCCCATTGGTTTGATTACTTGCCTCAGTCTTTCCCGTTTGAGATAATAACCAATGGGAGGACTCGTTAGAATTTGAAAGGTCAACAGCCAATCAGCATCTATTATATATTTTCCTGCTATAGTCCAGTCAATCTACGGATTTTTTTGGGTCCAGTCCAAACAAATTGCAATATAATTTTTCTCACTGTAAATATGTTAGGATAGGTGTCCTAAATAACATACTAAAAATCCCAAAAAATCCCTTCGGTGGAACATCCTCAAAAATCGAATTAAAGATTTCATCATTTCACCACAGGGAACCCGCAATTGGAAAAAAATGACCAAGCTGTTAAATTTTGTCAAATATGAAATAATAGAAATATTTCCATTATATTATGATATAATAGTGTTTCTGTACAGATGTTTTCAATTTCCAATCAAATAGGTTGAAGTAATAGGATAAAAATCAATATATTGAATACTTTTCACCACAGGGATCCCGCATCTCAAAAATGTAATATTTCAAGGGCATATTTGATTTCCGAAATAAATTCTGGCGTCTGAAGGTTTTAAGCTGTAATTGGCTGAAAATTATTATTGATATACCCTGGTCACCAGAGGCTTGCCTAACTTACTCCCTGACACTTATTTTGAGCTGCGAAGCAGCAAGACTTGTTTATTTTAATTTTTGTTAATGGGTCGTTACAAGGGACATTTTCTCGTGATTGATCCCGATTTTGTACACAAAAGTTAGATCCTGGCCTGCTCCCAAAGCCTCGCTTATTTTGATCCCTTACCCCTGAATTTACTCATATGATCCCGATCCCTCTTCTGTGATCCCTGATTCCAGCTGATTCTGACAATATGTGATTCCTGATCCTAGGCATGTGATCCCTGATCCCACATCCCTCGTCACCACTTTGAGATTGAATGTTATAATTTAACTAGATACGCTGTAGTACATATGTACATATGCTAAGCGGCAAGACGGTTGAACATACTATAGAGAGAGGCCATTTGCAATGGGATTCAGCATTATTTCTGTCAGTTCTCTACCACGCATCCTGAGTCTATCAGTGGTATTCACACTGCGCATGAGAATACTGGTTCTATTTTTAATTCGTGAAAGCTTGGCATAGCAGCAGGCGCGTTTAACGAGGGTTTGATTCGTATATAGAAAGGATCGATAAATTTCTGAATATTTAACCTGCAGAGTTACCTCCATCATCTGTATTTAGATATACGGCACGTCTAGAGTACGAGTGGTTTCCAGTGTTGCACTAACTGTGACTGCCGAACTAAGTGGTTTCTATATCTCTTAAGTGGCTACGATTGAATTTTCAGGGTTTTTTTCATCTGATGAGTGTAAATAGAAACCACTAGTACTTGTCGCACCTCATGCACTATCTACAAGCTCTTCTGGCATTGGCTTGCTCTTCTAAAGGCCCGTCCACACTACCCCGGATAAATTTGAAAATGGAGCTTTACTTATTTAGTTAGGCTACTTCTTCAATATCATGCGGTTGGTAACACTGCTTCTTGAATACCATACCGTTTGTTATAAAAGGACTCTTCGTCTATGTAGTTCCAGCACTCGGCAAAGTCCATGAGGTTGCTAGTGGCTGTATTTAAGTACGAGGTCTTATTTACTAGCAACCTTTTTACATACCTACCACAAAGACGATCTAAATGCTAGAATTGTAAGCCTGTCCACAGCGCCATGAGCTCAGTGCCCTACTCTTAGTCGAACAGTTGTATGTGGTGTGTGGAGAGACGGGACCTCCGGTTTTACATCCTTATCGTGAAGAAGACGTGAAAGTCTAACTATTAGCAAATGCCGATTTACATCACCTTCTTCTCAATTATTTAAAGACCCTGAGTATTGGTCTGCATGGCCGAGACGCGAATCCCACACCTCCAGCACGATAGCCCAGCACTTGTCCAACTATACCAACTGGTTGGCCAACGGCCAACCTTCAACTAAGGCACTGTCCACACTAGTGCGTTTTCGTTTGGACCCGTTTTCGTTTGATTTGAAAACGCATCGATCGATTCGCGTCCACACTACCGTTTTGCACCGTTTTCGACCGTCCACACTAATACGCTCAAAAACAATCGAAACGATGGTGTTGCGTGAGTTTGACAACATGCGCATGCTAATGTGGTATATTTGACCTAAGCGTTTTCATTTCTATACGTTTTCGACCGTCCACACTAATACGATATGTATGCGTTTTCATTTTGATCCACTTTCAAGAACGTTTTCAAATCGATGCGGTTTCGATGATACGCTCAGCGTATTAGTGTGGACGGAAAGCCTAAACGGATCAAAATGTATGCGTTTTCAAACTAAAACGCACTAGTGTGGACGTCGACGGGACCTAAAACGGCAAACTTGCTAAACCGAGAAAAAGACTAATGTTCTGAATTCACAACAAAACAAAACTCTAATAATGATTTTTATCTTTACTTCTATAGTGAAATTCCTTCAGAAATTTTTCGGAAATTTTAAAATTTCAATTTTGAGATGCGGGATCCCTGTGGTGAGAAGTATTCTAAATATTGATTTTTATCGTGTTACTTCAACGAATTTGATTGGAAATTGAAAATATATGTACAGAAACACTATTCTATCACAATGTAATGGAAATATTTCTATTATTTTATATTTGACAAAATTTAACAGCTTGGTCAATTTTTACCAATTGTGGGGTCCCTGTGGTGAAATGATGAAATCTTAAATTCAATTTTTGAGGATGTTCCACCGAAGGGATTTTTTGGGATTTTTAGTTTGTTGTTTAGAACACCTATCCTAACATAATTACAGTGAGAAAAATTCTATTGCAATTTGTTTGGACTCAAACCACAGATTCACTGGACTACTATTCGCTGGGGGTCTCAGAACACGAAAATATGTTCGTTATTTCGCAGACGGTTATTACGGGGAATAAACCGGATGTAACGCAGGCTACTGCTTAATGAGAAAGGTCTTTTTAATATTAAAATTTAATGAAAGAAAGTGGTGGTCAAGAGTGGTTAATGTGTTCGACTATAAATCAATGAAATATGTTTTTATTTATTAACTTGATCTTACTTTGCATGGATTTCATCTAATAATTTGATTTGATCTTCATTTGCTTGAACCATCACACGACCCAACTCTTCATATTGCTGTGATCAATATAAATAAAATATATATATTAAGGTAACTATATATTGTTTGGGCAAACCCAAGTGTATCACTACTATAAATGGCACACTTATAATTACTACCCAAACATAACGTTATTTTACAGGCAAACAACACTGGTACAACACACCATTTTGGTGTCTTTAATCTAAGTAATGCTTTATGTCCAAATTGTCAGTATAACAGGCTAGGTTCACTTACAGGGTCTATTTGTTTCTTAGCATTAGCAAGCTGTTCATTCAGTTGACGTTTCAACATCTCTAGCATTTCATCTCTGTGCTTCCTCTTTAATCCATCGACCTACAAGTTATTGGTTTGCATTGTTTAACCATTGTGCAACAACAGTTCTTATTATCATAATTATCATCACCACCACCTCCATCATCATCATCATAATCACCATCATCACCACCACCAACTCCATCATCATCATCATAATCATCATCATCACCACCACCAACTCCATCATCATCATCATCATCATCATCATAATCACCATCATCATCATCACCATCATACTCATCATCACCACTACCTCCATCATCATCACCATTATACTCATCATCACCACCACCAACTCCATCATCATCATACTCATCATCACCACCACCAACTCCATCATCATCATTTGGTAATCCTCATCATCACCACCACCTCCAACATCATCATCATCATCATCATCATACTCATCATCATCATCATCATCATCACCATGACCTCCGTCATCATCGTCATTATACATACGGTAATCCTCATCATCACCACCACCTCCATCATCCTTAACAACAATAACTAACCTGGTTATCATGTTGTTTGGTTAGAGTGTTGATCTCTTCCATTCCATTTTTATAGGCTTCTTCATAACTCCTGTAAACAACAGATGCATCCATTAGCATTACATCTGACATTATATATCTATTCCTTGAAGTGTTCCCCCAATACACAACCAACTGACATGTACTACACCCATGTTTACAGCCTACAAGACTACATGTCAATTTTGATGAGGGAGGATGACGATGATGATAAGGGTGCTTTCATTTATTAGTGCATGGGAGGTGGGTCGGCAATATTGAGGGGGGGAGGGGGCGTCAGCAATATTGAGGGAGGGTGACATTATTTTTGAAAGCTATATAGAGGTGATTGTTACAAATTGTATGCTGTTTTATAGGGGTTAAGTACATACTGGACAAAATATGGGGGGTTATGATATTTTTGCAAACCAGGAAAAAGGGGGAGGGGGGCTGGGTAATATTTGGAAAAGACAACAGGTGATTTTGCCGACCCTGCACCCATACACTAATAAATGAAATTCCCATTATAGCTTTATTATGGTTGCCTTGACAACTAAAGATGATTTCTACAAGGGGTGTGTAGACAAACATTCTAACATCTGGTTTGTAAAAAAGGCTTGTGATAACTGTAACTGAATTTATATAATTACAATTAATCTAATCTTCTTGTGTTGAAAATATCTCACATAGTTGCTGTGCACACCCTGCCATCACTTGTGAAAGAGCTTTTCAACACTTTAAGATAAAATTCATAGATATCCATACTCCCATATCATGGATGTAATTTTATAATCTAATTACCCTTTTTTCTCAGCTTTTCTCAAGTCTTTTTCCACTCTTCTTTTCAGTGTTGCTTTCTCCTTCACTAGATCCTTGAACATCTTGTCTTGATCTACAAAATGACTTTTCTGAAGTTTATCTTTTTCCTAAAACAACAAACATTAAACAAGTTTGAAATTTTATTATTGCTCATTTAGTGATCCTTATCAGAGTCTTTTCAGGCTAGGGTCTCTCATATTCTGGTATATATACTGTCATGACCTGTCAAAAAGATCCAGTCAAGTAAGTTTATGTTTATAAAACGTTAATATGGCAACCAAACTAAAAAAAATTTGCATTTTTAAGATATAAGGCAATGAGAAAATATTAAACTTTCTCTGTAGATTTTAAGGATGTCAGCAAACAGGTTTTGGTATTTAAATAAACAAAACAATAAGACTGTCAGTGAATTGGACATCATTGTAGATTTTTTGAATTTAATTACAAATTATGCACAATCATCTTTTAGTTTATGAAAAAGTGAACTTTTAGTTTACGAAAAAGTGAATAATTTGAAGTTTACAACTTTACTGTCAACAGTTTGTTAGTAATAATCATTTTATTGTGATGTAACATGCAGGAATAATTAACATTCCCTAAATTTAGACAAACCTTTTCATGTTTCTTCACCAGTAAATCATGATCTTTCTGCTTCTTTTGCTGCAGTTTTACATAAGACTGGAATCATCAATAATCAAACTGTCAGTTTACTATTTTAATTGCTAACTCTTACTTTATGTGAATATATAAAAAACTTGTTGTACCAGTACACTTAATTGGTGGTACAAATTTCATTATATTACCTATTATATATTTTACATTCACCATACTTATACAGTGGAATTACCCCTCTATACCAAACACTTGAAAAACAGAATTATCTATAAGATGGACATAATTTTTAGTCACATTTTTTTTGCAATGCTACAAATAAAAGAATAAAACCTAAGTAAACTGGAACCCCCTGCCAAACTGAGCATTTGTCTTGGTTCCAGTAATAGAGGGGTTTCACTGTAGGATTAGAAAGAAAGCAGACAAAATCTCTGGCTTTTTTCTTTCTTTTCCAAGAATATGAGACACTGACAGAATACTCAAAGTTTCTTGCTCAGAATACATTAATATCGGCCAGCCAGGGACTCAAACCCAGGCCTATTGACCCAGAACTGTTAGCTTAACAGCTGGTTAATTACCTTTTATAAACACACACATCCTAATATGATAATAGCTCACCTTTTGTTCTTTGAGTTGGTCTAAATTCATGGCTTCTACTTTCACATCTATTGGAATATCAGAAAAAGTCAATCAATGTTGATGAAGAAAATTATAAATAGATATCCCCACATGAAGGAAGGGAAATAATACCAGTAATAATGGACCCACAATAATCGGTTATGCTGTTGTGGGCGCCTGTCTTCGGACAAAGTTCAATAAATAAATAAGTTATTTAAAGACCCATTTAAAACTCTCTTCTCCCATATTATTTCTGCGCTTTTTTTTTGTCTGTGTGGATTTTGTGTGGTATCTCTTAGGGGCTAAAAATTGTCTGTGCAACAAACTGCCAGTATCTTTAAGGTTCTCTTTTTTAATTCCCAACAAGCATACCCAATACTTTAACCCCCTGTTAGAGGCTTCTTAATGGCAACTAATGGATAGCATTTTTCATAGAATTAGCACAGGGTTCGTGCTGATGTCAGTAAACAAAATCTAAGGAGTTTTCAAGGAGTTTTCAAGGACCAAAAAGTAATTTTTAAGCACTTTTTGAGACAACTTTGAGATACAAAAATTTACGAATTTACGAAAATGTATGATGTACAATACTAGAATTTTTATTTAATTTGAATTTGAATTTTGACCCTACTTTAGCTAGATTAAGGAGTTTTTAAGGAGTTTTTGCTGATTTTCTAAAATTCAAGGGCTTTTCAAGTGCCCTTAAAAACATAAATCAAATCTAAGGAGTTTTCAAGGAGTTTAAGGAGTAGCACGAACCCTGTAGCATTACCTTAAGCATTATTCATATATGACAACTCTCCCAGGTAATACAGGAGTCTCAAGATTTTGGATCTCATCTCCTGGTCAAGTCATTGAAGTACCCCACCCCTTCCCCCATAATCAAATCTCCAGATTTGAAGATTTCGGGGTTGGCCTGTCTGGTTATTCATTATAAAATATTGTAGATACTCACAGATATGATTCCAGGACAATTCCTCGTCATTTTTTGGTTTGCCTGAAAACAAAGTGTAAAAGTACAATGTCATTAAAAAAGTACATTCAGCTTTTTTTTAGATTGTATGCAAATATTGATGGTGAAAAATGTTTAAAAGGCAGTCAACATGTAGCAACAATTAACGTGACAACAAAACAAAGTGCAAGTGAACAAGTGTTAATTATCAACATAATATTTACATTTTAAAAGTGTACTTTTAGTTTGAACATAATGTTTAATATAAGGGTCAAAACATGGTATTTTGGTTCTCTGTTCCCCTCCGTAACACTTGACATTTGTGATTGTGACCAAGATACAGATGTTTGTATATAATACCTACCAGTACTTAACAGGCTCATGAGAGTAAACAAATATACAAACATCTGTATCTTGGTCACAATAACAAATGTCAAGTGTTACGGAGGGGAACAGAGAACCAAAATACCGTGTTTTGACCCATTAAATAATACAGACCTGCAAGAAGTTTATGTCCACAGACACCAAGTGGCTTTGTCAGTTTATTGTTTTTAAAAGTCTTAGCACAGTGTTTTAATGCAAACATTTAAAAATGTTTAAATAATATATTTATATAAACCTTAATATCATAACTTTTAAATACATTGAATTTTTTAAATAACATTCAAATAATTTTAAAGTATTTCAACATAATTTTAACAGGTTTAAAACATTTACAAATGTTTAAATACATCCATTAAACAATAATTACGTAAAAAGTTAACATATTTTACATTTAAAACAGTATAAATATTTTTGTAACAAATGCATCCAAACAATATTTAATAATAATATAAAAATGTGTTTACATTTAAACAACACAAACATTTTTTTTTCAATAGCACTATATATTATATACTTAATAAATTGAATAAAATATATCATTCTTAAAAATACATTTTAGTACTAGCTTTACAGAACCCACCTCATAAGGCATGAACAAAAAAAGTTCAGACATTTATATTGCTATTTGTTTAATAATTTGTTTATAATAGCATTGAAAAAGCAAAAGCAAAACTCAAAGCAAATGAAAAATAATGATATAATAATATTTTCCACAGCAGATCCACACATTAAAGTAGCTCTTCTTTTGCTGGCACTCACACTCACACTACCTCTGCATTAAATATCTTTGCATACATCACTCGTCCTCACATGTTGATTTTTGTTGAGGGAGGAAACACCGGAATACTCAGAGAAAAAAACCCTTGTGGCATTCATGGTAGAGAACAAAACATCAAACAAAATCAATTCACATAAATTATTATTCGGTGCACAAGCTGGGACTTACAACGGAACATAGCAGTGAAAGGGCATGCACAGAGCTCTAACCACTTGGCTCACCATGCCACCTGAATAAAAAATATCAACTGATTTTGACTTGTACGTTGAGTAATATTTTCTAATAATCAACGAAAATGAGGAAAATATATATCTTGGTAATGAACAATTCAAGGAGCAAATTGCAAGTTTGAATGGAGAGAAATACGTACGTTCCTCTGTGAGCGAGTTGCCTGGTTCTGAGTATGCTATTAATTAAGTAATATATGTAGAGATAACAGACATGAGCTGCAGTGTGGTACTAGCTCTCATGCAGTATAGTTTCTTGTTATTGTCAGTAAATTTGATTGTTCTATAATTCGTACAACTGTATATATGTAGTGATTCTTGGTTGATATATTGAAACTGGTCTTGCGAGCCTGGACTGGACTAGACAAATTATTGCTGTTATTATGTATAGTTTAATAAACGAGCAGGAGTGTCTTATCAGGATTTAAAACCACGCGGCAAAGCCAAGTGGTTTTAAACCTGATAAAACTCGATCTGCGAGTTTATTGAACAACTTCAAAAAATCCAACCTATATTTTGTGTTTTTGTAAAAAAAATAAAGGATTTATGAAAGTTTATTAGAGAAAGTTAAGGTTAAAGTTTATGTAAATTAGGGTGAATCTATATCTTCAGTTAAAACACTCGTCACGGTTACGATTTCTTTTGAAAATTTCTTATGAATTATTAATGAGTTTTTGAATGGACTTTAAGGAACTATAATTAAGAAATATCAATTAAAAATTTTTGTTTCTTCTCAGGGATACATTAATTTTAAAATTTGTCATGCTTTTTAAAATCATTCTTTTTATTGAGAATTTACTGTGGTTTCTCAGTCCCATTGATTATAACCAGCAAAGGTTAACTATGTTGACGAGGGAACTGCAAATATTCATAAATGGGTGTGTGTAGTCTTGAAAAAGACTGTTGGTGTTGGAGTTTACCATTTTGACATCTTTGCATTAAAGACACTAGGAAGTATTTAATATTTAAAAAAAGAATTATATTATATTTAATTAATATATGACTTTGTCTATTACTTTTTTCTTTGTCTGTCCATTTATTTACTGACTGAGAGTAATTTCCAATGACAAGCTGTTGAACACCTTGATGATCACACTTCATCTATAACACTCACAAGGCTGGAGTTGTGAATTGTGGTTATGTTTTGGTTTGAATTCATGATTTATTGGTTTAGTTTTTGTTTACTGGGAATCATTATAGACTAAAAGCCATTAATATGGCTGTCACTTCATTATCATATTATTTAAAATTCATATTTTAATCAAAATTATAGTCATATTAGAATGACATCAACAAATTAAGGTAAAATGTTTGACAAAAATATTAAATTCTTGAGAAGTTATAAAAATTTGAGACAAAAATATTAAATTCTTGAGAAGTTATAAAAGTTTGAGACAAAAATATTAAATTCTTGAGAAGTTATCAAAATTTTAGACAAAAATCTTAAATTCTTGAGAAGTTATACAAATTTGAGACAAAAAAATTAAATTCTTGAAATATGTTATAAAAGTTTGAGACCAAAATATTAAATTCATTCTTGAGATGTTATAAAAGTTGGACAAAAATATTAAATTCTTGAGAAGTTATACAAATTTGACAAAAATATTAAATTCTTGAGAAGTTATAAAAGTTTAAGACAAAAATATTTTAATTCTTGAGAAGTTATAAAAATTTGAGACAAAAATATTAAATTCTTGAGAAGTTATAAAAATTTGAGACAAAAATATTAAATTCTTGAGATATGTTATAAAAGTTTGAGACCAAAATATTAAATTCATTCTTGAGATGTTATAAAAGTTTGAGACAAAAATATTAAATTCTTGAGAAGTTATACAAATTTGAGACAAAAAATATTAAATTCTTGAGAAGTTATAAAAGTTTAAGACAAAAATATTTTAATTCTTGAGAAGTTATAAAAATTTGAGACAAAAATATTAAATTCTTGAGAAGTTATACAAATTTGAGACAAAAATATTAAATTCTTGAGATATGTTATAAAAGTTTGAGACCAAAATATTAAATTCATTCTTGAGATGTTATAAAAGTTTGAGACAAAAATATTAAATTCTTGAGAAGTTATACAAATTTGAGACAAAAATATTAAATTCTTGAGATATGTTATAAAAGTTTGAGACCAAAATATTAAATTCATTCTTGAGATGTTATAAAAGTTTGAGACAAAAATATTAAATTCTTGAGAAGTTATACAAATTTGAGACAAAAATATTAAATTCTTGAGATATGTTATAAAAGTTTGAGACCAAAATATTAAATTCATTCTTGAGATGTTATAAAAGTTTGAGACAAAAATATTAAATTCTTGAGAAGTTATAAAAGTTTAAGACAAAAATATTTTTATTCTTGAGAAGTTATAAAAATTTGAGACAAAAATATTAAATTCTTGAGAAGTTATAAAAATTTGAGACAAAAGTATTAAATTCTTGAGAAGTTTTAAAAATTTGAGACAAAAATATTAAATTCTTGAGAAGTTATAAAAATTTGAGACAAAAATATTAAATTATTGAGAAGTTATAAGAATTGTGTGAAAAGCGTAAAACACCCCTTTTTTTCTTTACTGGTCATGATGAGTCACTGAGAACAACTTACAGCAGAAAAATGGTGGTATAATTGTGAATAGACACGCATGTATAAACGGATCAAAATGTACATACGGAATGAAGTAATTCTGGATCGTGGATACTTGTACGCTGAAACATGGTAAATCAATCAACATAAGCAACAAAAACAGGACAACTAAAGCCATGCAATGATTACAATAACTTACAATTAAAACAATAACAGAATGTAGGTAAAAATAAAACAACATAAATATAATAATGGCAATAAATTTTTGAGGACCCTCCTGAAAATCATCTTTGATGAGTGAGGTGTTCCTCTTTAAATATTATTATTATTATTAATAATAATAAATTTTGCCTATTATACTTCACAACTAGATAATAAAATTTAAAAAAAAAATTACTTACTGTGTCTTTAAAGTAGAAATATCTGTTCTAATAATACATCAAGAATACATGTAATTACACAGTACATAAAACAGTCAACATTTCACTAAAGACATTAGTCTAATTACAAACAGTTACTGTACAGTCCACATGGTGTCATAATGGACATACCCTTCTCGTCGGCCTCTGAAATAATTATCATTGACGTCGTCTTGCCTTCTCTTCTCTTGGCGCTAAAAGTTCTCTTGCATAGTGCAGTAGCTTCAGGTGGTGGTGGTGTCTGCAGTGACTGTGCCCGTCCTGTTTGTGGATAAGGACTTGAAACTTGATGCTGTAGCTGAGGTTTAATGTTTGTTGAGTAGGTCTCTCGTAGGCTTTCACGGTGAGCAAAGGCTGATAAAGAGGAACCTCTGCGTTGGCTTAGGATAACATCTGTTGCAGTTTTCAGCGATTCAGCTGAAATAAAGGGAGCCATGACTTTTTACTTTTGAAAGAGAAAACACTAAGATCTAACAGCAACAGTTTATTTGTTTATGTGATTGGCTATATAATTTTATATACAAACTTTAGATCAACAAACAGATGCAGTTGATGTAATTCTGTGCTTACCTCTTGGTTCAGGTGGTCTTTTAAAGGAAAAGTTCCTGGATTTGAACTCTTTTTCAGGGTTGGGTGATTTAGGCGTGGAGCTGTTTTTAAGATTCTCATTTCCATTTTGGGTCTCAAACACCTCCTGCAACAATACAGTAGCATAGACGCCACTTAATGACTGTGTGAATATGGTACTTTATAATAGATTTCTTTACAGTGTAATAATGTGTGTTTATGCTGATATATATGAGTATATAATTTAACTAAAGCAAAAGAAACTTGACTGTCAATAGTCCCTTACACAGTTCTTTGTGCCACTTTGAAAGGTAGTTGTGCCTTTGCATAGTATGGAGACAGACATTGAGCTTGCAATATGAGAGGGACCTTTAATTTTAACACCTTGTAAGAGTATTCATATGTCACTTTCATTGCAAGCTCATCATTCTTCCTGCTTTGATGCAAAAATTGGCTTATTTTCAAAATGATGCAGGGAACTGTAACAGAGACTATTTCATCGTTTTTAAATTGATAACAAGTTCAACTATTATTAATTTTATTGCTTCGTTTTGCATTTAACAAATGAATACTCACATCTCCATCAACTTCCTCTTCTTCTTCATCCATAAGTGTTGCAAGTTGTTGTTGTCTCTTTTCATATTGAGACTGGTAAGCTATTGGGTCACACAAGGCAGCAGCAAAATCTGATGAACAACATAAGTTTATGTTAATAATAATAATCATTGCGTCATATACTGTTTTTGTTGTCAGTTGACTTTTTTCAAAAAATCCAAAAAAAGAAACAGAAAAGAAGACAAGACAAGACAAGACAAGACAAGACAAGACAAGACAATACAAGACAAGACAAGACAAGACAAGACAAGACAAGACAAGACAAGACAAGACAAGACACGACACGACACGACACGACACGACACGACACGACACGACACGACATGGATAAACGTAATATTTACATGAATTTACATAGATAAGACAAGAAGAGATAAGACAAGACAAGACAAGAAATATAATTATCACTATCTATAATTATTTTTGTACCTTCAAAGCCATCAGGAACATAGTCCTTTGTGATAATATTAACAAACAGTGTTGGTAAACACTGAGGTTGATTACATTCATTTCTGAGCTTGATATGCCGATAACCTGACAAAAAACAACAATATTACAGTAAGCAAGTGTTTCAATTACAACAAATAGTGCAAGACAGAAAAAATCATTGGCTTGCTTGGAAAGACAGAACAGGATGGACAGAACAGGATGGGATATAATATTATTGGAATGAATATTGTGGAAAAGTCAACATTAATAGAGTGTTTTCGTATAACCCACTTTTAGTATGCAAATGAGGATATGTGTGAAATAACATGCTAATGAGGTGTGTGTGTAGCTATTTGCTTTCATTTTTTTCCTAAAGTCACAAGCTACTGGAAATCATTGATAAAAGTGGTTTCAAGGAAATCTATAAAATTAATGTTTTCTTTGTCAATCATGTTAACACATCAAAGTCAGTTTTCTATGGGTCTGTACTGTAATCGACAATCAAAATTACGTCACAAATGATCAAAACTTTGCAGTGAAACCCCTCGCTGCGCTCTTGGTTCCACTTGAGTTTTGATCATTTGTGACGTAATTTTGATTGTCGATTACAGTACAGACCCATAGAAAACTGACTTCGATTTGTTTTTTACCATCAATAAGCGAAAAACAACTAAAAAAAGTTGGAAGAAACCGTTTTATCCGCTCGCGCAGGGATGTTGTGAGCACAAACAGGTCTGGACTGTAATCAACAATGGCTCTCAGCCAATCAGCGCGCGAGAAATTTACAAGTTATGGTAAAATTTTATTTTGATTATTTAAAGCCAAGAGCGCAACTCACTGAAGCATTTTACAACACGCACACCTAATTTTCATGTTATTTTACACATATGCTCATTGCATTTTAAATGTGCGTTAGACGAAAATGCTCTTATATCTGGAATAGGATAGGATTAACCTACCTGGATGAAGGCCATCAACAGGAAGCACTCTCTGTCCAATCAATTTACCACTTTCTTCATAAACAACTATTCTAAGTACAGCAAGACTGGGAAGGACAACCTGAGAAGGAAAGTGAATATCAATGTAGTTGTTGCTTGTCAATCAAGAATTAATAAATGAAAATGTATGCTGAAATGTAATATATAAATGGACACTGTTTTTGTGAAAAAAATATGACCATTTACACTCGTAAAAACAAGCATTTCCATTTATAAATGGAATATTTTGTGAGATTAATTTGTAAAGTTAGTGTGCAGGGGCGGATCCAGGGGGTGGGGGGGGGGGGGGGTTGCACCCCCTGGGCTCAGACAATCATAAAGTATGAAAAATGTTTTTTCTTAAGTTATTTATATATTACGTCTGAAAAAAATCCTGGATCCGCCCCTGGCGTGTTGCAAAATCTTATCAACAATCACATAAAAATACAAACATGACAGCTAAAAATAAAACAACAATGGCAACAACAACAACTGTATTCACACAGCAAATATCATGACAACAACACTGGATGCTGTAAAGAAAGCACAGCTCTATGATTTAGTCAACAAACCTTTTTAAATTCAAAAGCGTCTTCATCATACACAGGGTTGATGCCATTACTTGGTACTACCTTTGTTCTGTATTTCTTGCGCACTGTATCAGCAGGAAGGCCATACATTTCTACTTCAACATACGTACCAACCTTTTTATCTGTCAACATTTGACCACTAATAATCTGCAATCACCAAAACATTTTAAATATGGCAATATCACAGAGCATAACATGTTGGCATGTTATCAACATTTGACCACTAGTAACCTGCAATCACCAAAACATGTCTAAACATGGCAATATCACAGAGCATAACATGTTGGCATTTTATATGTCAATATATTTGACCACTTATAACCTTAAATCACCAAAACATGCATAAACATGGCAATATCACAGAGCATAACATGTTAAAATTTTATTTGTCAACATTTGACCACTAGTAACCTGAAATCACAAGAACATGGAAGCACATTACCTTAACAGATACAGCACCAGCAATGATGCCATCCACAGTTGATTCTGCAAAGGGATCAAACGTTCTGTCTGGACGTCTCATAAAACTTGGCTTTAGGAGGTATCTAGTACACATAATGAGCATGTTTTAGTGGTTTTTTGTTTAGTGTAGATAATAAACAAATATTATTGTGAAACACTCAAGCAGTCCATGGTTTTCATACATCTACTAGAACATTGTTAAAAATAAAGCTTGATTAAAAAACACTAGATTATACAGGCTGGGGTAGGACAAATGCACCCAGATTGGAAATGATATGCAGCGATAATTAGGAACAGTCCATTAGTTCATAATCTCATATAATGGTAGGGGGTAGGGAATTTTTTTGGCGCAATACTATCAAAACAGGTAGAGTTTCAATTGGACCGCTGAAATTTGATCCCGAGAAAGCGAATTTTTGATCATGTGATGGGTTAAAAACTATCACGTGAGCAGTCATCAAACACGCGAAAGGGCGCTATTATGAAAAAGGGAAACCAGTTTGCCATGAAATTAGAGGGCAAATCATTGATTGTATTTTAGAGAATGGTGGTAATCGTATTTCAGGATACTAACATAACAACCAACACAGAATACAGTGCGGGAAGCTACCCTCGTGCTTGTCACCTGATAACTTTTGACCTGTCACGTGATCAAAAATTTGCTCCTGCGGGCTCAAAATTTTAACGGTCCAATTGAAGCT
Organism: Metridium senile; assembly: GCA_949775045.1. NCBI lineage: Eukaryota > Metazoa > Cnidaria > Anthozoa > Actiniaria > Metridiidae > Metridium > Metridium senile. The sequence continues at coordinate 5,250,732 of OX459096.1, read as the reverse complement.
CTACCTGTTTTGATAGTATGTTTTTTTGCCCTCAAGGCTGTGCACAATACTTTTTTCAGCTTTGCACAATATTTTTTCAGGATTTTTTGTTGTACAGAATCTTTTGTTCCAAGCTTAAGTTGTGCTCAATACTTTTGGGTGAAATCTTGCAATCCCCCCATCATCCACCTTAGTATATCTTACTGTGCAATGTGAAATGTTCCACAAACCACAAGTCATTGTACAATTAAATATTCAATTTAATATCAAGTGTTTTGCACATCCACTTACCCACATCGGCCATTGTATTCAAAAATTCCTAGGTTCAACATCATTGCTAAGTCTGTCAAATAAAATATCAACCAATTCTAAATCAAAACTGAACATATTCAGCCCATTATACACAATATAGTTTATCCCTGTCAAACTTCTTCAGTCTATGAACACAATCAATCATTCTCTCGACCAGCTGAGTTGATCGCTTTCCCCGAAAGGAATTATGGGTCACTATTTTTGGTTAGACTTTTTTGAGCATTTTCCGAGTATACAATGTAGACTTTACTTGTTTATTGAAATATAATCCCATCATGAGTTTGACTAACGTTTGCAATTAATTTAAAGAAGGAAGAACTCGTATTTCATTAATTTTCTTGGCAGAATAATGGAATTGCTAATCAAAATACGACGTTGAATCCTCAATTCTGATTTATTGACCTTGTGTTTGTTCTAAAGGTCAACTCAGCTGGATAGTCCATTTTACAGTCCTCGTCGCCTTAATAGGGCGTAATGCATTCTTTAGAATTTGACTGCGCTCTGTGGAAGTTTTAAGTATTCCTCACAGCCCAATTGTTTGATTAAATTTGTGCATTCCTTAAATTACCACGGCTGTATTCAAATTCTAAAGAATATGCTACACTCTATTGAGGCTGAAGTTGTTCGATGGAAACCGTGAAAAGGTGTATCGCTTCTTCATGAACTTTTGCTTCACCTCCATAGCTTAGATTACCAACAGTAGGATTCGATATCCTTAAACCATGATAAGTGACAGTTCAAAGAATGAAGAAGATTGATTGGGATTGTGACTGTGCTGATCAGTTTAACAATGTTAACAGGAATATAGATATATGTTGGTCTGAGCCGCGATTATTAAATTGTGTATAAGTATGATCATCATGGAATATAAAGCAATTAATGTAATTACAATTATAGAAGCCTGAAAAAATTCTGGGGCTTCAACATTTTTTTCGGGCTTCTATAATTGCAATTACATTAATTGCTTTATATTCTGCGGCGATCATACTCATACACAACTAAAAGGAATATGAAATGTGTGAAGAGAAGCAAAGGGAAAAGTGTAAAATAATTATATGAACTTGAATGTGTTGTATGTGTTACCAGGTTTGGACACTGATCATTTTAACTTAGTCTTGATTAATAAGTCTCAGGTTTATGTACATTTATATATTCACATTTATAATGTTCATCTATTTACCTAATGTTTGGTAATTTAATGCCACTAACTGACAACCTGCATTCCAAAAAATCTATGACAAAACAACATTAATAAAATAATTAGTATAAGCCTAAGGATAGAAAAGACACTTATCAATAGAGTGTCATCTAATCAATCAATCAATTAATCAATTAGTTAATTAACCAATATCAATCAATCAATCACCAACCAATATCAATCAATCAACCAACCATTGTTAGTGAATTAACCAATTTCAATCAATCAATCAATCAATCAATCATCAACCAATATCAATCAATTAATTAATCAATTAGTGAATTAACCAATATCAATCAATCAATCAATCACCAACCAATATCAATCAATCAACCAACCATTGTTAGTGAATTAACCAATTTCAATCAATCAATCAATCAATCATCAACCAATATCAATCAATTAATTAATCAATTAGTGAATTAACCAATATCAATCAATCAATCATCAACCAATATCAATCAATCAACCAACCATTGTTAGTGAATTAACCAATTTCAATCAATCAATCAATCAATCAATCATCAACCAATATCAATCAATCAACCAACCATTGTTAGTGAATTAACCAATTTCAATCAATCAATCAATCAATCATCAACCAATATCAATCAATTAGTGAATTAACCAATATCAATCAATCAATCAATCAATCAATCAACCAATCAGTTAGTGAATTAATCAATTTCAATCAATCAATCAATCAATCAATCAATCATCAACCAATATCAATCAATCAACCAATCACTGTTAGTGAATCAACCAATATCAATCAATCAACCAATCACTGTTAGTGAATCAACCAATATCAATCAATCAATCAACCAACCAATCAATCAATCAATCAATCATCAGCCAATATCAATCAATCAATCAATCACTGTTAGTGAATCAACCAATATCAATCAATCAATCAGTCAATCAATCAACCAATCACTGTTATATCAATCAATCAATCAACCAATATCAATCAATCAATCAACCATCAACCAGTATTAATCAAAATTAATCAATCAATCAACAGAGAGAGCATTTCTGAGTATCTTTTAACACATTTATAAAATGGTTAATATAATATTTATCATTTGATAGGGATATGTTATGTCAGGGTATATAGGTTAAAAATACTATAACAAACCTGTGGCATGTAGTTTTCTGAACCAACTCGTGTTCCTCTAGGATAGATACGACTAAGCTGCCTCTTGTTATAGCTTTAGTTGGAATTAAGAAATCAAACAAAAATGACTAGCACAAATGATGCTTTGTATTAATCAAGATAAGGGCAAAAAAGAAGATTTGGTATGACAGTGACAATCTCATGGCTTGAGTTGTCAACAAATGATGCTTTGTATTAATCAACATGGGGGCAATAGAGCAGATGATTGGTATGACTGTGAAAATCTCATGGCATGAACACAGTCAAGGTAGTTGTCAAGCAAAATTCTAGCAATGATAGCGGCAAGGCATGCACACGGCACTGAACTTTTTACAGTAAGAGGTCAGACTGCTCTATTAACAATTGACAATGATAACAGTGATGAAGCTAATGGCGAGATGTTGGTGAGATGATGGTGATGGTAAAGATTATGATTATCATGATGCTTCAGAGATCAATTATGTCAAAAATAGTGATGATGATGAAAATGATGAAGATAATGATGTAGATGATAGTGTGTGAAAATAATGATAATAATGTTAAAATTTAATGTATTCACATTATTCACTTCTATGCACGGGAGTTTGTACTTTAAACAGACACATTTGATGTGAAGTTGTCTGATTTTACCAAATAAGGTGTGTAAAAACTTGTTTTGCAGCATAAAGTCTGTGCATAGAAGTATGCAAATATATTAAAAGTGGTCATACTTTTGCATGTCGCGCTGTAAAATGAAGAAGATGACTAAGCTAATATTAAAAGGATACTTGACAAATTCAACTGGTTTTTCCTTGAGCAGGACAGTAGCACTGGTCTCAACAAACGAAGACATTTCAAAGGAACAATTTCTTTCTACATTGAAAATAAAACACATTAGTTATAGACAAACATATTGCATAAATTATTATCCATCATCCAAATCTTTTTTTTTTTTTATTATAGAGACAAAGTTTTTATGATTGTGCCTACAGTGAATAGGCTGAAAGAGGCAATCATCAAGTTCTGTTACTGTGGTCTTCGACTTTCTGCGAACTCAGACATTTCAACGGCTTGTTGAGAAAATATGTTTTCAGCTGCCGTCAATCAAGGATTTAAAAGGTACTGTCTAATTAGTTTTGATTGACAGCAGCTAAAAACATGTTTCACAATAAGCTGTGGGAATGTCTGAGTTTGCAGAAGTGGAAAACCGCAGTAAACATTGATTGACACAATCTACTTGCCTGTTGAAATAATATTTGTTTTGGTAATGATAAATGATACACTAGAATACAAAACTAATTATGCAAGCAGCTACTTACTTGCAGAAGCCTCAAAACTTTTAAAGTGTACAGGCTGTATATAGTTGACAAGTTCAGAAAGTGACGTCTCAGGTGCTGACTCTTCCTCTTCTTGTTCTTTCTGTTGAAACGTTTAAAGCAATTTATAAACATACTTATGATAACAGCTTATATACGTGAAAATGAATCCCAGTATAGAAAAGCATAATGTGAACCACAGGAGCAATAAATTATATAAATTAAAATTAATACCAAGCAGACTTGGAAGATTTTGCATTCTTCTAAAATTAATTTGGGAAAATGTGTTGCATTTCTCTTGAATGGTAAATTTCGAGATGAAACCTTGCACTTGTACGTAATTCACTGACATTATCTGAAGGTGATTATTCCAATTCTGGATTTTATGTTGACCCTGCTACTCAATAGACCTCTTTACCTTCCTTGTTTGTTGTCCCACTTCAAATCATGTGATGCTACCCTTGGGAATTGTTTCTCATCTCATCATAAAAGAACAATTCTCAATGGAATGACACGTGGTCTGAAATGGGCAATTTGCATACAAAGGTAAAGACGTCTATTCAGAAACAAGCATGTTACATGACATGTTAGAGCAAGCCACCTATATATTCATTTATTTTAATGACATCAATTATTGTCCCTTCCACAGTTCTCAATGCCAGTTTGAAAGTTATTTGTGTTTTTGCATCCAAGCAAAGAGAAACAGCAAGCATTGCAATGATAGAGACATTTGTATAATAGTCCTCTTCACAGTTCCCTACACAATATTGAAAGGTAGCCTTTACATTAAAGCAAGATGGGTGTTGAGACTGCATTGATGGAGACCTTTTAACTCCTTGCAGGACAATCATTCATCTATCGTTGCAAGCTCAACTTTTGTCTCACTTTGATGCAAAGGCCTGGCTACCTTTCAAGATTGCACAGGGAACTATGAATGGGACTATTGTCCGGAAGTTAAACAAGGTTTCTATCATTGCAAGGCCACTGATAATCTCACTTTGGTGCCACTACCTTTCATATTGGCGCAAAGAACTGTGAAAGAGAGAACAAACTTTGTAAGGGACTTCCCGTCATATTGTCGTCTCTTCGTGGACTTTGTAACCATGTCCAGAATTATAAGTAAATAAAAATAACAACTACTTAATCTGGCCACCACAGGGACAGCCCAAAGTGGCCGTATTAATGGGGTGGCCGTATTAAGCGGGTGGCCTTAAGGCGGGGTTTCACTGTATTGATGAATAAGTTCATACTCACTGCAACTTCGTTATTATCAGTATCATTATTCATATTTTCAGGATTATTGTTCTCAGCCAAGGTTGGGTTGGAGGACACTTCAGTTGGTGTTTGTGGTGTTGACTCAACTTCACATGCTGCAAACAAGAAAGAAACACCGACAATTAGTTATCATTATTATTTAATCTAATACAGTGGTATCTCTATTAAGTGGTCTGACCCATTAAGAGGTCACACTCTATTAGGCGGCCACAATAAAAAGTCCCTAATCTATTTCTATACCTATTCTTTACCTCTATTCAGTGGCCAACCTCTATTAAGCGGCCACTTTGGAAAGTCCCGAGGGTGACCGCTTAATAGAGGTACCACTGTAATTATTTATATCCTTGTAATAGTTTCCTCATCAACATTTCTCCTAAACAAAGTTGTTGCTCATGCTCTCTTCCATATATAATAATTATAATCATCCATATTTGTTAGTAAAATACAAAATTCATAAATATGTGAATATCTTGATAAAAAAATACAACAGCTTGTCAGGAAGCTCTATTAGGTTCACTGTTTGGCTGAAACAAGAACAAAATAATGTCAACAAAAAATTGATATGTTATCAACTTCCCATGACAAAAAAATCTTGCCCTATCATTAATAGTGTAGTTCTTAATACTGATACTATACACATTGATTGCTTACTTTCTTCGCGTTTCAGGGTTCTTTTCTTGTTCTTGATGATAATCTTCCTCATTACTGACTTCAATACAGGAAGGGGTTTTCCTTCTTCTAACTGGTAAATGGAAAATTCTCTTAGGCACAACTTACATGTCATTCCAAAAAAAGGAAAAGGATAAGACAAGGGGGACAAAAAAAGGAGGAAAGGAAAGAAGGAAGAAAGGAAGGAGGGAAAGAAGAAAAAGAAGGAAGGAAAGGAGGGAAGGATGAGAGGAAGAAGGTAGGTAGGAAATAAGCAAGCAAGAATGGGTGGAGGGAAGGAAGGGGTAAGGAAGAAAAAAAAGGAAGGAAAGGAGGTAAGGATGGGAGGAAGGAAGGTAGGTAGGAAATAAGGAAGCAAGAATGGGTGGAGGGAAGGAAGGGGGAAGGAAGAAAAAGAAGGAAGGAAAGGAGGTAAGGATGGGAGGAAGGAAGGTAGGTAGGAAATAAGGAAGCAAGAATGGGTGGAAGGAAGAAAGGGGGAGGAAGGAAAAGAAGGAAGGGAAGGAGGGAAGGATGGGAGGAAGGAAGGTAGGTAGGAAATAAGGAAGCAAGAATGGGTGGAAGGAAGAAAGGGGGAGGAAGGAAAAGAAGGAAGGAAAGGAGGGAAGGATGGGAGGAAGGAAGGTAGGTAGGAAATAAGGAAGCAAGAATGGGTGGAAGGAAGAAAGGGGGAGGAAGGAAAAGAAGGAAGGAAAGGAGGGAAGGATGGGAGGAAGGAAGGTAGGTAGGAAATAAGGAAGCAAGAATGGGTGGAAGGAAGAAAGGGGAGGAAGGAAAAGAAGGAAGGAAAGGAGGGAAGGATGGGAGGAAGGAAGGTAGGTAGGAAATAAGGAAGCAAGAATGGGTGGAAGGAAGAAAGGGGGAGGAAGGAAAAGAAGGAAGGAAAGGAGGGAAGGATAGGAGGAAATAAGGAAGGTAGGAAATAAGGAAGGAAAGATGGGGGGAAGGAAGGGGGGAAAGCAAGTGAGATGAAATAATCTAACAACAACAAGATAGATCAACTTACTGGATATTCATCAAGAGCTTTATCAAGTAACATATCACCAAATATAGTCACACAATAAGCAGCCATCTTGGATTGCTGTTTGGCCCTAAAATAATCAAAAGAATTAAATGATATATTAAATAAATAGACCATTTTATTCTTAAATCCACTTTTGAACAGTACAAATAAGTAGTAATGAATTCTATCAGAATTATTTAATAATAATTATATGTTATTTTTTTTTCATATGTCAGTGTCCTGGTGACCAAGGTGTTCAGTGTCCTGGTGACCAAGGTGTTCATAATAATGTCCTGCCTTGGTGAATAAGAACACTCATTTACTCTGCGAAAGTTTTAGCACATGATTTATCATGTTATACCATCAAATCAGTGACTCTAACCTCGCTCGCTAATTATGTTATTTAATATCTCACATAATAAGCACAGTTACTGTATTTCATTTTATTTTATGTTTGTGATTAACATTAACGGTTAACATTAACATTACTATTTTTGTAATATATTAAAATAATAAGTTTAATTCTAATATCAAAATGTAAATCTCTGTATCTGCACAGCCTGCCTCGACTAGTTATGCTACCTACAGGCTGTGCACGTAAACTCAAATGTACAACATTATATATTTGTAAATAAATTGAATTGAATTGAATTAATGAACTAACAAGTAAAAAACTAAAAAGTAATTTAAAGTTACACATACGTGCAGTGGTTCTCAAAGGATAAAATAATGGGGTAGTCTGATGTCTTAAATGCACATTCTGCAATAGCTTCAATGACATCCTGAAACATAAATAACACACATGTGCACTTTAGATAAATTACTTTAAATAAGATTACTAAAGACCTGTTTCGAGTCAGTCAGTCAGTCAGTAGATCAGTCAGTTAGCAAGGAAAATTCTAAGTGAGAGAGTGCGTCTTTGGGACAATCATTGTGACAATCATTGTGACAATCATTGTGACAATCATTGTGTCAGTCAGTCAGTCAGTCAGTCAGTCAGTCAGTCAGTCAGTCAGTCAGTCAGTCAGTCAGTCAGTCAGTCAGTCAGTCAGTCAGTCAGTCAGTCAGTCAGTCAGTCAGTCAGTCAGTCAGTCAGTCAGTCAGTCAGTCAGTCAGTCAGTCAGTCAGTCAGTCAGTCAGTCAGTCAGTCAGTCAGTCAGTCAGTCAGTCAGTCAGTCAGTCAGTCAGTCAGTCAGTCAGTCAGTCAGTCAGTCAGTCAGTCAGTCAGTCAGTCAGTCAGTCAGTCAGTCAGTCAGTCAGTCAGTCAGTCAGTCAGTCAGTCAGTCAGTCAGTCAGTCAGTCAGTCAGTCAGTCAGTCAGTCAGTCAGTCAGTCAGTCAGTCAGTCAGTCAGTCAGTCAGTCAGTCAGTCAGTCAGTCAGTCAGTCAGTCAGTCAGTCAGTCAGTCAGTCAGTCAGTCAGTCAGTCAGTCAGTCAGTCAGTCAGTCAGTCAGTCAGTCAGTCAGTCAGTCAGTCAGTCAGTCAGTCAGTCAGTCAGTCAGTCAGTCAGTCAGTCAGTCAGTGAGGGAGTGCGTCTTTGGGACAACAATCATTGTGTCAGTGAGTAAGTCAGTTTGTCAGTGAGTCATCAAGACAGGAAGTAAGTAGACAAGTAAATGTGAAACTTCTAATATAGATGATATTCCTATATCACAAGAGACGGAAGAATTGACAATGAATGCTGGACCAAAAGGGCAGAACTATGATGATGAAGTCCAACCCAAATTGACCCCTCTCCCACTAAGTTGTTTGCATATGCACTAACCTTGAATGAGATTTCAGTACATAACGTCATTCCATGTGTAATAACAGGCTCTTGTTGCTCTGTCCTACCATCCCAACAGTCTAGTTCTATACATCGACAGCCTAGAAGTAATGTCTGTCTATACATCTCTACTGACGATTTACCTGTCAGCTGATGACCTGTTAACATAACAATCATTGGTCAGTTTTCACTATCAAAAGCAAAGCTACTTTAAGATCCCTCGGGACATTGTTGACTGTCTTCATTTATATTCATACTCACTCTGTGATGTGTCGAAGCATCAACTTGCACTTAAATTAATATTTATTGTGAAAACCTTAACGAAAACTACAATTATTCAAGTTTTCTATTTAACAATTAATGGTCTATGGGTCAATTTCCATAGCCCATGAGGGTGAGGGGTCTGGTTGTTTTAGAATCCACCAACTTGTAGGTCAAACTTGAAAATAAGAAACCACCAGACAAAATGTTTGTGAAGTGAAGTTGGCAATTCTCTTCTGTCAATCAAACACAGTTTGTCTAGACTACTAATTAATTGAACTGTAAACAACGGTCGATGTAAACATAAAACAGGTAGAAGTATTTTTTTGAATAGAAAATTGAGCCAAAAATACAAATTTTTTGAATTTTTTTAGTTTTAAAGATCTGATACATAGAAAATATGTTTAGGCCCAAAAAATGTTTTTTTCATTTAACTCAGTTCGTTTACAACTTGTTTGTAAAATGTCTACAAGATAAATTGTGTTTGATTGACGTAAGAGAATTGCACTCACTTCACAAACTTTGTCAGGCAAGTAGCAATAAAAAATTGGTGGTAAAATATATATTTAAATTTACAACATTCTTCATCAAGATTTTTCTGTGTTTCACATGATAATCACTACCACTATATGTACACTCAGTTGGTACAGCACAAAACACTGTCTTGTGTTATTAAATTTGTGCAAACAACCTTAAACACTAGTAACCTAATACATTGTACATACCAGTTAAGTAAGTATTATGTGATGAATTGATAAAATAATGTGCAAGACTCTGTGTCATATCCTGGTGAAGTGACAGTCTGTCTGGATTGATGATTGTGTTGTCATAACTCATTAAATATCTTGTAAATCCTTGCACTGAGAAATGACCTAGAAGAACAAACAAAACATCAATTGCATCATAAAGAACTAATATTGTTTTCCAGGTTGGAATTGGAATTGTTCATGTGGCATTCTGAGCTACCAGTAAACCCAGTTAAAGGACTAGAATATTTATTCATAATCCACAATAATAATAGTAATTTAATACATAATGATATATATACTAAACCCTTTGAATAAGAATAGAATAAGACAGTATACAACTTAATTATATGATGGAAATATAGCTAGCTCAGTTGTTTCAGTGGCAGTGAAGTGTTTTAAAAAGTGTAAGGGCTCGCATCCTGAGACCTGATGTCAATTATCCTGATCATTCATCAACCAAAACCAAAAGCATTTTCGAAAAACCTTTGGGGTTACAGCCTCCAACCCACCCCCACTGTCTGTCTGTCATATAATAACTTATACAAAACAGATGACTATAAACCTTCAAACCACCCCACTGTCTGTCTGTCATATAATAATTTATACAAGACAGATGACAAGAAACTATTATATATATACTCAAAAATAACACTAACCTTTCTTTACAAAATCTTTCTTTGGTTCATATTTATTGATTAATTCCTGGGCCTTCTCGGGGTCACAGTAAGGGAAAAGGATTTCATTGAGTCTTGGATCTCTTTGATTGTTATTGATAAAGTCAACTACTTGTTCTGTCGATAGGTAGGGTTTCTTCTTTGCTCTGAAGACATACACAAAATATCATTTTATTGAATAAAATAAAGACATCCATTGAGAGAAATAATCAGGGAACTTTAAGGAGGAATAAAAAACGAAGTTCTGAATAGTCCTTTTCACAGTTCCATTCAGTGACCACAAATGATAGTTCCAAGTCAAGGTTTGCGTTGTTGTGCATGATAAATTATAGTTTTGCTATGTGCAACAACATGAACCTCAACTTGGAACTATTATTTGTGGTCACTGAACGGAACTGTGAAAAGGACTATTGACATTTTAGTTACATCAAGTTTTAATTCAATACTGGCTGTACTTACATTTCAGTAAATATCTGATCAATATCTTGCCGATTACATAGCCGATTATAGAATTCCAAAAATGCTTCAAATGTAAATACATCAGGACTAACTACATCATTCTGAAAAGTTGAACAAAAATCATTAACTGTTTGATATACATTAACTATACATATACATAACTAACTTAACATTAACAAAATACTGACTACTTAAGGTTCATACTAGTGACATAAGTATAAGCATAAGCAACATATGCAAACTCAATGAAGTATTTCTCAAATAAGAGTGAGAAAAGACAAGTGCGGCTAATGAGCTAAGTCCAAGTGAGCCTGCATATGTTGCTTATGCTTTAATGTTGCTAGTGTGAACCAGGCTTTACTAGTGACTATAAGTCACTATCTGACAAGACAAGCAATGTTTCAATGAAGTATTGTTTTCATTGTATTTGATGTTTCTGGTTGAGTGGTATTAACTTAAATGGCACTAAATAAAATCCATTTGGTAGTGACATTTTCAATTATTTATGATTCTCTTTTACTCTGACGAAGGGCTAAAGCTCGAAACGTCAGTAAAGTTAAGTCAACATTTTTTTACAAATTTCATTATATTACCTATCATACATATAGTTTAAATGTATTTTGGTAAATATATCATCATAAATAAATATAATTGCTTTAAATCTACTATAATTCTTTATTAGTATGACTAGAAATGGGGTTCCTGTGGTGATGGCCCCTTGATTGTTGGGCTCCCTGTGTTGAGACCATTATAAAATATTAATAGGCAGCTTAAATACAAATTAATGGATTATCATGTAAAAACCTTTTAATGACATGTATTAAAATAGATAGATATTGCAATAAGCTGTTTAGATACCAAGCAACTAAATCCCAACAAAATATTTTAAGCATCTTATTATAGACAGCTCTTATTATTTGGGTTTTGGACAAATGGAATGATTTTTTTTGTGCAAAAAGTTAGTAAAATTATCGTTATCGCAGTATTATCTATGTTCTACAGAGTATTATATATTTCTATATCTGTTGTATTGATAGCGGTATCAAAGACAACTCAATGGGCTGATATATATTGCCCTTAGAAAATAACTTAGTGTTGTATCATTTTATATTGTATCCCATATTAGGAATACTTAAATTTCATAGACTTTGTGTCCCTAAAGCAATATCACAGTCAGTAAAGTTAAGTCAACATTTTTTACGGTGTTTACAAATTTAATAATTATATTACCTATCGTTTATATCAAACACTGACACAGCCTATATTAGTTTACTTGCTAGTTTCCATCAATATCACAGAAGTTAATTTCATACACCTTTCATCAGAGTTTAGTATATATGTACAGTAAAGTACTTAGTCCTTCTCAAACCTATTGTCTTTTTTGTTTAATTTAGCTTTGTTCATTGTTTAACTTGAAGTCTTTTGTTGTTTCTATTGAATTGCACAGACAGATGTTTAGAAGTACAAACCTTTCCATGGGGCAAACCAACTGACTGTAATGCTTCTTGTACTCTTTTCCTATCTTCTTTACTGGAGCTTGTAATAAACTTGATTATACTGTGAAAAGAAGTGCCTAAGTTAGTGGATAGCCAGAGAACCAACCTCTTTAACTGATCACTCATTTCAGGACCTCTCTGAAAAACACCTTGGTGATGAGAGCCTCCTGCTTAAACATTGTTATAAATAAATAAATAAATAAATAAATAAATAAATAAATAAATAAATAATTAAATAAATAAATAAATAAATAAATAAATAAATAAATAAATAAATAAATAAATAAATAAATAAATAAATAAATAAATAAATAAATAAATAAATAAATAAATAAATAAATAAATAAATAAATAAATAAATAAATAAATAAATAAATAAATAAATAAATAAATAAATAAATAAATAAATAAGTAAATAAATAAATAAATCACAGACTTACTTTTTGATAAGGATTTTTCCCTCTGGATTTGTTTGGACACATATCTTTGTATAACTAGAACATTAAAGGATGGAATACATTAAGTCATGACAATGAGTACATTACAGTGGGTACCAGAGGTTATTTCTACTTGCTTTAGAATTTGTAAATCTAACAGTTAATTGTGATAAATACAAATACTAGATCAAGAAACCTCTAGTTTCTACATTTGCTCAGATTGTTGGAAACTTCATTCATGAACATTTAAGGAGGCTCGAAATGGTTTCTGTATATTTCTATATACCTACATTATATTGCATTTTATGCAGCATTATTTTGAAGCTACACAGTTAACCGATATATCATTTTAAAGCTTATGGATCTAGGATATCATTTTTTTTTAATTATTGCGTTTGACGTTGTCATGACAACAGCAGGCCACTGCAAAAAGGACCTGAAATTCCTTTATTAAAGCTGATATCTCCAAATCCTTTAGGTGAAAAATTTTTTAAACTTGTACATGTCTAGTTTCCTACCTGTTCTTGCAACTGAGGAAAAATAAAAAAAATCTGTAATGCGAAACCTTTAAAATATTAAAAAAATGATTTTTTTGTAGATATAAATGGTTTTTCATTACAGATTTTTCTTAAAATGGATTTACTAAATCTAAACCTTAATTGGAACAAATTGCCAAAAAATTAAAAAAATCTACCATTTCATTTTGTACGAGTCAGAGGGGTCTTGTAAAATTGGCGATTTTGCGTGCGCGCTCAAAAAACCATTTCGAGCCTCCTTAACAGTCTTTCTGCAAACTAACTCACAATATATTTATCATAGAGACCAGATAATAAAGAACTAGTAATTATTATAACATATAATAATTATATTGCTTATAAAATATCAATATAATAATATAATAATATATAATAATATAATCATAATCATGAAATAATATACTATAATAATATACTCAAATTTGATTGGCTTAGAGCAGTGCAGTTCAAGTGTAACAAGTGCTGACTTGTTAAAACTAATAGACTTTCAAATGTTGTATCGCATAGATATGCATATAATATATTGTAATTGTAACTAATATCAAGTTATTTATTTATTATTATTAATAGACATTTATATATGTATGTAGTGCTGATCCAGCCTGTAATTCAGCGACTGCTGCAAGAGGCCTGAATTAAACAAAATTTAATCTATTTATTTATCTACTTACTGTTTTTGTAAAAATGTTGACGGACAAGCATTTACGGCAAGAAGGTTATGCGTAAGTTTCATTAAGGCTGACGTCCATTGTTGTGCAATGTTTAGAGATCCTGATACAAAGTTGATAGAAACTAAATCCACCATATTACTACCATGGACAATTGTTATCGTTCTGTTTGGTAATTCTTCCTCTGGGCCCCCAAACTTCACAGAGTCTCTTAACCGAGGATCCTGGAGTAATAACAAATACATAATATATATATTAAAGATATAATATAATATTAAAATAGACAAAATATATGAAAAACAATTTTTAATATATATCAATCTTCCAACAAGACATGTAATGTCATACTAGGGACATTTATGGTATAGTAAATTATTAATTATTAATCTCAAGTAAATTATCCTTGATAATCCTTTTAAAGAAGATAAATAAAATTATATTTAAATGTTTATTATTATTATAATAATTATTATTTCTCAGTATAGCATCACTTCTTATCCTTTTTATATGGTGTAATTTTTAAAGGCAAGGTAAATATCAAGGTGCCTGATGACAACTATTATTATTTTTATTTCTCAGTGTTATAACTTCATGTCAGACATCTTGGAATCTCGCAATACCTAACTGTTAGCGACGTTAAACTGATAATTGACAATCCCTTCAGGGAGTTTGTAATACTTATAATTTGTAGATCTTATCTGAACTAAAAATATCAGCTAGTCAGTTGGAGGTGTTATCAGTTTTTAGCTGCTCTGTCATTCTTAACTTTGTGACAGGTACAGGAAAGTTTAGTTTTAACAAAAAGACTTGGAGTAAAAACATTAGTTTATGTACTGACTTGCTATGCACTCTTGTTACTTTGACATATCCTAAAGATCATTTATTGCCTGGAGAAGAACTTGAATACTTACAATTATGCATCTCATTTTAACTCTGAAATATTGATTTAAAATACAAAATGCCATGAAAATAAGGGAATGTTCTATGTATTCAAAAATTGAAAATAAATATTTGTTATAAATATTATATTTATTACAGTAATTATTGATCGTGTTCCAGTATTGATATCATATTTCCTATCATGATTACATGTATCATTATACATTTATCATTTAACACCAGTTATCATTGATTGTGTGAATCATCATTATTATTTTAATCAATTATATCATTTTTATGATTAATATTAATCATAATTTTGTTAATCATTATCATTGTATAATTAATATCAATCATTATCATTATTTTAATCATAATCATTATAATTCATATTAATCATTATCATTATAATTCATATTAATCATTATTATTATTATTATAATCATCATTATCATTATTATAATTAATATAATCATTATCTTGTTCTAGTATATGTGATGTCTTCATCACAATCTGTAAGATGTACAAACGCTAAAGCAAGTAGAAAATAACCTCTGGTACCCTGTGAGGGTATATTGTAATCATTGTCACGT
The DNA here is from genome assembly GCA_949775045.1 of Metridium senile. Taxonomy (NCBI): domain Eukaryota; kingdom Metazoa; phylum Cnidaria; class Anthozoa; order Actiniaria; family Metridiidae; genus Metridium; species Metridium senile. Next base: position 5,235,330 of record OX459096.1, on the reverse strand, counting down.
CTTGAATTTCATTATGTTTTAGTTATACAAAGATATGTCCAAACAAATCCAGAGGGAAAAATCCTTATCAAATCCTTATTTTCATCCTTATTTTTATTATCATCAAATGAGTGAATCAAATGAATGAATGAAAATGTATTTATCCTGTGTAAAAGTAGATAAAAATATAACAGGAATTACAGGATAACAATCATAATCATCATCTTCATTATAGCATCATCATTTATTAGCAATTCTGCACAGCTGGCTATGGCTTGATTTGCTGTGAAAATGATCACAAATTCAAAGCAAAGCATGGACAAATAAAGCCGTTAAACAATAGTAAACACATTTGAGTTTACTCGAATTTGAGGGTTTGTGCAAATGCGCCATTTATAAAATAATTGTACAACGGAGCTAGATATATAACATGAAACTGGAGTATAGACCCTTTTAATAAGTCCCAAAGTGTTGTGTTTTCCGCCCTTTACATCAATTTTTTTGTATTATTATAATTATTAATAAATAACAACAGTAAAAAAAGAACACACACACAAATTTATTCTTTTGAAATTTGTATAATATGACAGGAATTGAAAAGAAAAATTTGACATCAAGAGCGGAAAACACAACACTTCAGGACTTATTAAAAGGGTCTATATCTTAAGTTTATTCATTTATATATTGTTCTATTAAATATTCATAACTACATTTATTCCCTCATTTCTTTATTAAGTGAATCTTGCAGTGAATCAGTTTTGAATCATTAAATATTAATAAATTATTAATTTGGTAACTAATAATTTTCATAAAGCATAAAAAATACAATAGCTGAAAATAATGGAAAATCCTGTGAAAAGATCACTGTCTCCACAGTGTAGACGCAATGGTTCCTTAAAAGTACAATAACTTCAATCTTAGATGGTATTGATAAAATGTTTTGTTATAGATCTATATCTCATACATTCATATTTGTAAACAAGAAATAAGGTGAAATATGGGATAAGAAAATGAATTAATTATATGGTAGATATCCCAAATAACTTGAATGTTTGATGTTGATAAATTGCTTTGTTATAGATCTATATCTCATGCATTCATATTTATAAACAAGAAATAAGGCGAAATATGGGATGAGAAAATAAATGAATTATTCAAAATAACTTGAATCTTTGATAACGTTGATAAATTGCTTTGTAATAGATCTATATCTCATGCATCCATATTTTATAAACAACGGTGAAAGAAATAAAATAAAATATGAGATGAGAAAATGAATTAATTATATAGTAGATATTAAATATAACATGAGTCTTTGAAAATGATGATAAATTCCTTAGTTATAGATCTATATCTCATGCATTCATATTTTATAAACAAAGGTGAAATAAATAAGATAAAATATGAGATTGGAAAATGAATTAATTATATAGTAGATATTAAATATAACATGAGTCTTTGAAAATGATGATAAATTCCTTAGTTATAGATCTATATCTCATGCATTCATATTTTATAAACAAAGGTGAAAGAAAAAAGAAAAAATATGGGATGGGAAATGAACTTATTATATAGTAGATATTCAAAATAACTTGAATCTTTGATGTTGATAAATTGCTTTGTTATAGATCTATATCTTGTATGCATTCATATTTATAAACAAGAAATAAGGCGAAATATGGGATGAGAAAATGAATGAATTATTCAAAATAACTTGAATCTTTGATAACGTTGATAAATTGCTTTGTAATAGATCTATATCTCATGCATCCATATTTTATAAACAACGGTGAAAGAAATAGGATAAAATATGAGATGGGAAAATGAATTGATTATATAGTAGATATTAAATAACTAGAATCTTTAATAAATTATTGACAAATTTCTTTAATTTGTTATGAAAATATGTCTTATGAAAAGAAAAAAATAGAAATATGTTAACTAATGAAAAAACTAATTATTAATATTAGATATTAAATAACTTCAATGTTTGATGGAGTGTGTAAATTGTTTAGTTACAGATAAGGAAAGGGGAAAGAAAAAGGAAAGAAAATAAAAGAATAGGAATAGAAAAACAGGAATATGGAAAGAATAAAATATATATTAAGTGATTACAGTCTTAGATGTTGTAGATAAATGAGGTTGTTTGTGATATTGTAGGCCAATTAATTAATGTACATCCTAAAACTTACAAGGAAAAGTGAAAAAATGAACAATAAAAAAATGAAAATGGATGGAGAAATTTGGAATAAATATTAATTGAAAAAGAAATTAAACAATTGAATACAAATAGAAAATGGGAAAAATAGAAAATGGGAAAAAAAGAAAATGGGAAAAGAAATGAACTACTGAAAACAATCCATGGGAATAATAATCATGTTTATTACTAATATGGCACAAATGTCTATACCGTTATGTGAATATAATAATCAAATTCACAAAATATATGAAATTTTTCTCCTGATATTAAATTTTGAAAAAAAATAAATAAAATATGAAAATAATCAAATTCACAAAATATATGAAATTTTTCTCCAGATATTAAATTTTGAAAAAAATAAATAAAATATGAACCTGGGAGCAGAAATAAATTACCACTTAAGATTCATGTGAAAAATAAAACAGAGATAAGAAAAATAAAATGTTATTTTTTCCATATCGATTTCATCAATTTTTTTCAATTTGTTTTACAGTAATATGATAATTATTGTTGCACACATAGCATATAATTATATCTATTTTAAAATTCTAGAAGTTACTTAGGAAATACAAGACAAATAACTTGGCTACAGTCAATTACTTACTGAATGTGCCATTTATAAAAAAAACACTGTCCAATATTTCTCTTGCTTAAAATATGGAAAATGTTTTTTATTACGTTCACCAAACCTAATTCAAAACTTGAGTGCATTTTTCTTCATTTTGTATCCTATTTATATTAATTATAACAAGATGAGATGTTTTAAGCTTTTATAGAATATTCTAAAAATATTATTTCATCTTGTTTTAATCAAATTAATTCTAAAGAGTTTTAACTTTAAGTCAATATAAAGACATCACTTTATTGAAAACCATTAAAGAGGGGACATAAAAGCAAGAAAAAATTAAGCCATTGCAATAAAAAGATTAATTTGGAACTTAAATAATTAAATACTTGGGAGGATTTTAGGAGAAAAAAGAAATTGAAATAATACAAATTATGACTAACAATGATTGGGATTACACAAGAAGTAGACATGAGGTGCCATATAAATAACTATAAATTATACGTTTTTTGATGAAAAACAAAATAATGTGCCTCAGGGTATGGACTGCTTTTAATTGAGATCAGCTCACTTTAGCAAATGGCATAAATTAAACTAGTGGAGAGATAAGAACAAGATGAGAAAATGACAAGATAAGTCAATCACATAGTCAAGATATCTAGCGGCTAAACAAATTGCCTTTAAATTCTGACTTCCTTTTTTTTCTTTTTTATTGCGAATATTATCAAACTACACCACAGGTAGCCCAAGCTATGCATTTGTACGTTTTTTTGCAATATGACGAAATATTCAAAATGCAATAAAAATAAACATGTCTACCTGTGTGTTGTGTTTTTCTTTGCATTTCTGTGAAGTTTCAGGCCATTTCCTTCAATTTTGAGTAATTTATGGCTGATGTTCCCCAGCGTCCTAAGAAGAGGGGAAGGTAGCACACTCGGACGAGTTCGCTCCCCAGGTAGCCTCCAGTAATTCGCTTCTAGCTCGCCCAAAATTACGAATCTCGACAAAATTCCTTCAGATTATCTTTGCACGATAGTCACTCCTTCCACTAAACCAAAGTTCTTTTCAAAACTCGAACGCTTTCACTAAAAAAAAACGCTCTATCTCAACGATATCTCTGAAATCCGAGCCGCGGCCAGATCAGGCTTGCAACGGACTTTTTCAAACCATACTTACCCCTCCCCTCCTGTTACAAACTGCTTTGTACAAATTATATAATTCATGTCTTACATTTTTTAACACCGAATCGTTATGGCTTTTTCCTACTCTAGTTTAACCGAAGAACCAAAACACGTAGTCTCTACAGTAGAAAGCGAACGTAATCTCCTGCTTACAGGATAGCATTCAAAATTGAAGGAAATGGCCTGAAACTTCACAGAAATGCAAAGAAAAACACAACACACAGGTAGACATGTTTATTTTTATTGCATTTTAAATATTTCGTCATATTGCAAAAAACGTACAAATGCATAGCTTGGGCTACCTGTGACTACACTAATGTTTTGTCAAAATACTCAGTACCAGTTAAAAGAAGGATACAGGTCCAATTCCACTTAGAGAACTCTATTATAATTTTTTTATATGACGTACATTATTTTCCTGTTTCTTTATATTTGTATACATATTGTAGGCTAAAATAACATTATATTTGCACAGTAATTCAAACTTCTTTTCCTACCCTCTATATATAGATTTACACAGTCATGTGTCGTAAAATAGATATGAAGTGTTTTGTTTGGTGCACTTTCCAATAAACATGATTGAATTGTTCTTTTCAAACAAGAAGCTCTGTATAATATTATATATTAAACACTCTTGAGCAACCAAACCCAAAAAGTAATATCACAACCCAAAAATACATTTAAAAAAGCTATACCTAGCTAGAGTATCATATATAAGTCATTTTACTGAGGACGGCAGTAATGTATTTTCTAGTTTGTAACAATTTAAAACCTTAACCATATATATATTATATATATATATGTGCAAAATAAAATAAAACACTTTTGTTAAAGTCTCAATGTATTTAGCCACTGTAACTAATTGGGGAGACTCACACTCACTACCTCTACGTTAAATATTTTAGCACACAACTCCACTCAATGTCATGTATATTTCTACAATCATGATTTATAATACTTGAAGCACAAAGTGGATATACTTAACAACACAATTTATTTTCTCAAAATATGACACATATATAAGCTATAAATATAATCATTAGGAGATGATGGTTTATCATACAAAAACTGGGAAGGAAATAGGAATTTTTGTTTTCATTTGTAAACTTAAATTATGTAGACCATGTCATGCATTTGATAGATGTAGCCTATGTGGTTATACAGTGAAAAGGCAAGAGCATCATTTTAAGAGGGGAAAAAATAAAAACAGAGATGAATAGGAAGGATTTGACAAAAGGAAAAGTAATTAGGGGGCAGATCTAGATCAAATTTAGTTGACCTGTTTTTTAACTCAACACACTTTGAAAGAGTGTGCACAGTATATTAAATTTGGAATATGTATATGACATGTATAATTATATTTGAGTATAGTACTAGTAGTGATATAGTATTACCACACTTATATTAGAGTCCTTAAATTGTAAAAAAAATACTATTTTTATCATTTTGTCAGCATAATTGCAGCAATCATTCAATATTATTAAAATGGTTGCCCATTTTAAGCAATGTGGCTTAGTACATAGTCTTTATTTCATTGTAATTATCTTCATGATTTTAACTTTCACTTGTAAATGAGCATTAAGTGGCAAAGTAAAGACCATTTCAGGGTTTATATTTCTCTTAGACTCCATGGTACCACATCCATAGAATGTAATAATTATTCTTTAGAATTTAACTACACCCTGTGGACTTTTTAAGTTTTTTTATTGTTTGTAGATGTATACATTTGCTACATTAACACAAGCTGTTGTCAAATTCTAAAGAATACTTTAGACACTAGGAGGCTGACATTGAACCACAACAACCATGAAATGGTATATTCAACAATTGACAATGTTTTTATTTGAAGTTGAATTGACACATGCGGATCCAGTTCTAATTTCCTAATACATCAATACTTGACAATTCCAATTTTAACCCATGCATCCAATATTGTTTTTAGATTCTTGTCAATGTTTCATTTTTGTTTGTTTCTCTGTTTTTATGTACCAGTATAATTAGCTTAAAAGAATCACTTTAATACAGTAAAAGCCCACATAAAAGAACTAGTGATTTTACCTGCCAGGTTGAAGTGATTTTATATAAAATGTATGTCATACTCTTATATTATATAATTGGGTGTGTATATATAATTAGCAAATTTTCAGCCTGAAGGTTCTTAATATTCCACTGCTTTGTGTGGGTTTCTACTGTAGCTCATATGACTAGATCAAAAACCAGTTAAAACATGTTATAAATGTGATGGATTGACAGAAAAATGGAAGCTAATTTTCTCAACTCAGGCTGTTCTGTAGGATATCATCATATCAATGAAGCACTAAATAAAAATATTCTTGCACACTGATCAAAACAAGTGAAAACAGGAAGGACCACTTCATATTGTTGATGTATGATCAAGACTAATTTACACCATAAACATATTGTGAAGTACAATTAGGTTCAATAGGAATATGCTGGGGGATTTATTTATTTGACATGCAATAATATTAACATTACTGTGAATGTTTTAAAGATATTCATTTATACATTCACAGGAGATCTAAGTTTAGAATTCCAAAACAGAAAACATAACAGCACATGTACAAAAATATCATATCATATATTTCTCTTTATACATTCACAGGAGATCTAAGTTTAGAATTCCAAAACAGAAAACAAAACAGCACATGTAAAACTCATATCATATATTTCTCTTTCATGAATATGAAGAGCATGCATGTACTACTTAAGGTTTGCCCAGAGCCTCATATTGGTTCATTTTTTATTTGATCATTTTTTATAGGCTATTAGAAATCGAAGACAGAGCTGTTTAAAATTTGAACTTTAGTTCTAAAAAGAGTACAAATTAATTAATATATTCAATTCGGTAACTACACACTAACATACAAAATGTGACTATCTAATTTTAAGTGACATTTCCTGCCAACTTGTAGTGTCAAGAATTAAACTGTCATTACAACGTTAAAACCATTAGTTATATATATCATGCAATATCAATGTATCATCATGTTAGGGGGCTTTCATTTATTACTGTATGGGGGATGGGGGGTGGGGTGGGGGGTTGAAACCATTAGTCATATATCATGCAATATCAATATCAATGTTAGGGGGCTTTCATTTATTAACTGTATTGGGGGGAGGGGGGTCGGCAAAATCACCTGTTGTTTTTTCCCAAATATTATGCAACCCCCCTCCCTGGTTGGTAAATATATCCCCCTATATTTACCCAGTTTATTATTAAACCTGCTTATAATTATTGACAGCCCCCCCCCCCCATAACTTCCAAAAATAAAGTGACCCCCTCAATATTGCCAACCCCCTCCCTCATATACTAATAAATGAAAGCCCCCTTATATTGTTCATAATACTGTAGTAGTATTATAAGCACAGGATTTACTACAGTACCCAGTCACATTAGACCTTCAAACACAAAATGAAAATTAGAGTTTTGGTGGACATCAATCAATTATAACATGTGATGTAGATGAGGCACGATCGTCCGGGGTGGTGTAGTCTTGAAAAAGACTGACGGTGTTGATGTCTGACGTTTTGACAACCTGAGCGATGTCATCTTCAGAGTAAAGAAAACGAAAAGACAGCAGTGGTATTTATGTGTCGGTTCAACTGTAACATAAATATATATACTAACAAAGCCCTTGCAGATTATCCTTAGGAAAACTTTATGTACTTAACTTATACTTAATCTGTTCTTAACCGTATGTAATATGTACTTGTTGAAATGTATTGGACCTAAGGGTAGCAATATAGGGTAGGGTAAGGAGTAAGGGTAGCAATAAACCTGCTACATAGTAAAAATGAATAACTTATTCCAAACTCTTTATCTGCAGTGAATACTAGGAAGAAAAGGTTACTAACCTATAGATAAAAAAGATAAATAGTAATTTCAATTCTGTCAAAATTAGATCTAATTCGCACAAATTCTTTGTGTAGTGAATTTATTACTGTCGGTAACAGACAATTTTGTCTGTGTTACCATGGAAATACAGTTGATTATAAAACTTGTCTGTACAAGCAAGATAATCTAAAAAAAACCCAGCTTGTCAAATAAGTCATCCTTATTTTAATTGTTTTATAACACGGTTCTTATTATTGTCAAGTGTAATCCAGCATAAAAAAATATTACTTTTACCCCTAATTCAATTGATTAATTTCATTTATTGTCAAGCTATATTTGGATCAATTTAAATTGGATAAACTGATAGACCAATCAGATTCGAGTCTCTGATTGACTAACCAATATCAGACAACAAAAATAACCATGGTGACGTATTTTATAGAATGATAAAAGTAACTTTGTCAAGAGACCATTTCATGGTGGTTTTTTTTCAGCCTCCGGTTAAGCCTGTAATATATTCTTTAGAATTTATTCTTAAGTCTATTTTATTTGCTTCAATTGTCTGATAATGTGCACATTTCTTAAGTTACTGTGAGCTGTAGTCAAATTCTAAAGAATATATTAAATGCTATCAAGCCCAACTTTTAGTATTTTGAAACCATTTTGTAACTATAGCTGTAACACTGGTAATTACCAGTTTAACATGTCATGTAAAGTGACCATTATATTATATCAAGAGCGGAAAAGTTTTTTTCAACAAGGTACAGTAAGATGACATAATTTTGACAGCAAGCGACAAAACAAAATTAGCTCACTGGCAAAGTGAAAGTAATTGAATGAATTATCAAAGTACATGAAGGATTTATTTAAATTTGGAAACAGGCCAAGTTTTTAATAATTGTCAGTCTTTTTGCATTGTCCTGTCATTAGGTATCTATCCATGTGGTTGGCCTCTTCAACTGGTGAAGATTACGAGATAGAGTTTATTTACTCAACCAGGACTAAGCTACTTAAGTACTAAAGAGACAGCTATAGCTCACTGTGAAGTTACATTTATAATTCAAAGTAAGAAACTGGCGAACACTATACATAACAAAAACTGCTCATAAAACATAATATAACTTTCTGTGACAGGTATTAAAACTTACCCCTAACAATTTAGAACCAATAGTTTTAGTAAAGAATTTCTAATCCTACCACCGACCAGAGCCGACTCAAATGGCTGTAGGTTAATTTGTAACACATCTCATTTTTTCATTTCTCAAATGTACAGCTGAGAGGTTTAGGAAAAACTTTTTATCTGGTGCTATTGCACATTTTTTAATTCAACGTATTTGGTGTGAGCCAGTTAATTTTAATAAACCTTATTATTATATAACATATAGTGGTATACCGAGTGATATCAACTAGATAAAAAGCCTATCCTAGTCATGAAGATATCATTGATATCGCACATGTGTGATATCACTCTCAACCAATGAACTTTCAAAAAAAAAATTTTTTTTCTTCAATCTGTTATATAATAAACAGAACATTACATGTGCGCTTGGAGATATGAATTTTATCTTCTCGTGTTGAAAAGATATCCCACTCATTCGCTGCGCTCACTCGTGGAATATCTTATCAACACTCGAAGATAAAATTCATATCTCCGTGCGCCCATGTAATATCCTCTATTTATTATTGTTGTTGTTGTTGTTGTTGTTGTTATTATTATTATTATTATTATTATTATTACTACTATACTAATATGAGTCCTGACAGCAATTTTAATGGACTGGTGTATTTCTTTTCAATATTTTGCTCCTTGATTTAGTGAGTGATATGTTATTTTAAGTCTAGACTATTCTTTTTAGTCTTGCATGATTGCTTTATCATATATTTGTAAATTATCCACGTGGTGTAATTAATTGAACCAAGGTTGGGGCGCACCTTCAAAGGCATTTTTCTAAATTCTGCCTAATTATTGGTCGAGCTATTTCTCTATTCTCCCTTTAATAACTTAATTGTCTCTTTTGTCCATGGTTCCATTAACTGATTAAACTTATCTATCATGGATTACAACTCATGGATTAAAGAGATAAGTAAGAGAAGAGTCTAATCATTTGCCTTGTGAATTCAATTAATGCTTATCAGGCGATATTGTATATAGATAGCATAGGTCTTATAAATATACTGCTTCTATAAGGCTTGTTTGACTATCATTGTGATCAGCCTTTTGTGTTATCTTTTCCATAATGTGTGTCCCTCCTACTTTATCATCTCCCAAATTGAAGAACATTTAGGCAATAGAATGAACTTGGTAACACTATAAAATATTAACTTTGTTAAGGTTACGGTCCACGTTCGCGGTGTGCTTTCACATGCTCTCAGTTAAAAGTGTGTTTACCGCGTCATTTTACAATAATAATAGACATATTATATATCATTTTAAAGCTTATATAACAGGGAATAAGACTGTGTATGTTTTGTTATATACAACAATTTTCTGTAAGATATGCTCTTCGAAAAACCTCAAAATTAACCGCCTTCAATGCGAGTTGTTTAAAAAAGTATAAGTCAAAAAGTTCATACTGCTTTGCCGTCATTTCTTCGTTATGTCAATCAACACATATTGGTCTTCAAAACCGTGTCCAGTTTTTTTGATAAAATGCTTAGTTTTAGAGTTATGGCCCATTTTGTTATTTAACTTGAAGTTTTAACAATGAGTCAACTTTGAAACACATTTATTCAGGAACGAAGCATTATATCGAAAAAACTGGACACGGTTTTGAACACATGTATGTGCTGATTGACATAATGCAGAAATGACGGCAAAGTAGTAGGAACTTTTGGACTTATACATTTTTAATGAAAGTGCTCGATTTTGAGGTTTTACGTGAAGCATTGGTTAAAGATATTATTTTTCTTAAAAAAACTTACATAGTCTTATTCTCTGTTATATAAGCTTTAAAATGATATATACTTTGTCTATCTTTATTGTTAAGTGACGCAATAAACAATTTTTAACTGAGAGCACCCCGCGAACGTGGACCGTAACCTTAACTTTAGCACTTCATCAGAGTAAAAAGATAATAATGATAATAACAATATTGATAATAACCTTTATTTATTGTGGTCAAATTTAACATGGCTTAATACATAGTATTTTTCTACTTTTTAGGTACTGTCACGTACAACTCTAATTAAGATAGACTTAGGAAGATAGGTGTTTATTCTGTTTTAAATGCAGACTATGAGAAATGCTAGGATAAGAATGATGATGATGGAATGCAAAATGATAATCTTGTATATATATTTTCCTGTATTTATACTTTATTCTAATAAGATTACAATTATCGCCTGATGTGGACTGCCAGTGGCAGTCAGTGTGTCACGGTTTTGGGCCTTTGGCATTTATGGGATGGATAAATAACATATTATTTAATTAATTATATTAATTATACTTTACTTTAATTTAATTTTTTTTATTTAAAGAGATAAGTAGGAGAAGGGTCTAATCATTTGCCTTGTGAATTCAATTAATGCTTATCAGGCGATATTGTATATAGATAGCATAGGTCTTATAAATATATCAATAAATATGGAAAAGAGTTAATTTTTATCCAGTGTATAGAATTGTATAGGTTGTATCCGTTGGATGAGATATTTGCAACTAGTGACACCTGTTCTTGGGTTACTGGTTGCTGCTGCTCACAATGTAGGCCATAATGCAGTAATTTACTCTGTAACTTTTTTCTTTTTTTTCATGTTATTATGTTTTACATGGATGTCTAGGTTATAGGTGTAATTCTACCTGTTAGACATTCCACAACTCTGTTGAAAATGTAATAAATAAATAGAAAAATATATATCAGTTGTATAGCGCTATTCAGGTTTCGTACAAATGGCCCCAGGCAGATATACTAGAATGTTCACCTGGAACAAAGAAGCTTAAAAAGTAACAACAAATTCTTCAGAGAAAAGCTAACAAAGAATACTGAATTTCTTAACAGTATCAATACATTGTATCCTCAATAGTGTTTTATACATGTATAAAGGTACCATGAGTACAACAAAGTGGTTGAATTCACTGTACAAGCAGGATCTATATGAGATCCAGGCACCACAGGGTACCCATTCAGGCTTATCATACTACTAGATACATATCAGCCATTTCTGATCCTACCTAATATTATTCTAATAGGCCATTTTTTGACAGAATTTATAGGCACCACAGGGTATCCAATCAGGCTTATCATACTAGATACATATCAACTATTTCTGATCCTACCTAATATTATTCTAATAGGCCATTTTTTGACAGAATTTATAGGCACCACAGGGTATCCAATCATGCTTATCATACTCTACATATCAACTATTTCTGATTTTACCTAATATTATTTCAATAGGCCATTTTTTGACAGAAGTTATAGGTACCACAGGGTACCCAATCAGGCTTATCATACTCTACATATAAACTATTTCTGATCCTACCTAATATAATTTATTCCTACCTAAGATTATTTCAATTGGTCATTTTTTGACAGAAGTTATACACTGGTAATATCCAGTGAACTTAAAGACACATGATCTAAATGCTTGAATACACTTGCATGACTATATATGGACCAAATTAGACCTAATTAGCCTAGCTACCAAGCATTATAGCATGGATCATTAAAGTTATGACCATTATAACAACAATAATAATTGTCACAATAACAGTAAAGATAATGATCAACATGATTATTTAAATGATAATGTTAGTTATAGATAGAGAGGGCATATAATTATATTCAACTAGTGTCGACACTGTCATTATATTGCTGTGTAAATAAAACAGTCATATTTTATTGCAGCAAACTGGAGCAATATATATTATGTGTTAAATATATTTTTACAAAATGCTGAACATAACATTTTTATATGTTTTTACAAATTATTTTTTTTACATTTAATTTTTTGTGATCCATGGTCACAGAAAAATAATATATTCTTTGTAATTGGTGCACTTGTGCACAAATGCTTACAAATTTCAAGAATCATCTGTTTTATTCTCTGTGAACTGACAGAGTCCCTCACTTACAAAATGTTATTGTATATTTAATTTGTACACCAATTCAACTTTGTTAAAAATCATTTTTCTTATCACAATATTTATTGGGGATGTTTATAACATTTACTACAATATTGCTACAAATTATAATTATATATTGTCTAATTATCAAATAAATATTATAACGTAGGTGTATTATGATTGCTAGGGTTTGTGTAGTCTTGCGAAAGACTGTTGGTGTTGCTGTCTGACATTTTGACATCCTGTGCTGAATTCATCTTCAGACAAATTAAACGACCAAAGCACACACAATGTTTTCCGCAGATTTAGCAAAAGAAACAAAAAGACAGTGATGTTATTTATATAATATGTTGGTAATGTTGTTGAAAGGAATGTTGGAGTGTGTTTCAGTGTCGTCAAATAATATATTTGTAAGATAAGTGGATAATTTGAAACTTTGAACATATAGCATCATATATAGATATCCACAAAAAGCAGAGTATTAATCAATATGCATCAAGTAATTCTACTATATTTATTGACTGAAACAAGCAAAAACATGAACTGTACAAATGAAAATTGGGAGCTTTCAATTTCGCCTTTCTAATTATTGTATAGAGTTGAACAATAAATAAAAAATAATAGTCTATGAGACTAGATATGTGACAGTCATCAAGATTCTTAGTTCATAGTTTATCAGAATCAGACATTGCATATATAAGAAAAGGATTGGTCATTTTATGGGCTTATTACAGATTCAAGAAAAGGCAATGTAAATGAACGAATGTGCTGAACTTCATTTATAATTTATCAAGTGAGAGCCATTCTAGCTGCCTTGCTTGTTTGTTGTATTGTTAGTCACACAAGTAGAGGAAAATTGCAAAAATAATGAAAAACAATAAAAGAATAGGGAAATGGGGGAAAACATTAAAATGGGAAAGAAAAATAGAAAATACAAAAAAGATGAATATTCAGAGTGTAATTGAACAGTGTGAGATTGATACACTTAATATATGAAAGGGAAAAAAATCAACAGGAGTTATGCAAAAATGAAAGTCGTAATTTGAATACACAATGAAAATGAAAATGACTAGAAAAGGAAAATGGGAATGAGAAGAAAAAAAAGAAAGACATACTGACACAAGTGAGTGAGAGATCCATGACATTTTGTTAACTTTGTTTTCACTCATGATTGTAAACTGCTGGTTTACAGTAGTCCGATAAGTCCTCCATATACACATTAGTAGATTGTAAAGCGCTGTGAGCTATTGGAGAGATATAGCGCTATATAAATTGAGGCATTTTTTTTTTTCAATAAAAACAACAAGAGAAAATATTTTTGCAACTGCTTCATAATAATATCTGAAATCCTAAATTATACTGAACAAAAACGTTTTCCATAATTATTCAAGTTGAATAAATTTACATAAAACACTAATCAAGCAGCTGGTTACACTGCAATAACGTCTGGTTTTATTTTATTATGATTACCTAGCAGAGAAAGCTCCATCTAGCTTACAACAAATATAGTGAACCCTGTTGTTCCTGCTAGCATGGATTAATAGCAGTAATCTTAGTTTTGCCCTGAATAAACCCTACAGAGCTAATCCTACTTTAGTGGTATACTTAATCAAACTTTGAACAACTGGGTATGTAGTATAATGGATGACTGTATCATATGATCAAATGTGTATGGCATATGGTCTAGTTGAGCTAGCTTTTTTCATTGAAATTTAACCACAACTGTTCATCAATCATACAATACAAATGAAATGTGCACTCTCTCAATCAATTAACATTGGTGTAGTTTAATTTTGATCTCTACTAAGTTAGAACCTCCCATTGAGATTTTATGAAAGTCAAGATCAAAGGAGTGTTTGTTTTTGGTCCTTGAGGTGCTCCAGACTCGCAAAGTTTAAACACTGTGAAAGGACTCAAACCCAGACACAATTTAAACCAATGTATGTATTCAAAGTAAACAAAGTGAGCTATGCATATTTTTCATGAAGAACATTCAAGAAAAAAACTTAAACTAATTAATTTTCAAAAATGAAAAACAACAAATTCTAATAAAAATTTAAAAAAATCCATAAAAAGTTTATGAAGGGCAATAAACAGTTAAAACATGCCAAAACCTGTTCATTGTGCAAGCATTGTTGTTGCATGCCATAGGATCTATTTGCATAGCTTTTGGGACACTTAATATATTGTAAGTTATTTAAACACAGGCATGTTTTCACTTCTAAGAGAATATTGTTTACTGTCAAGTCCTATATAATTATGGAGCCTAAATTAAAGTTATTATACAAAAAACTTTATAGAAACATGAATTATTTAAAAGTACAGCTATGGCAACAAAAATAATTATAATAATAAAACAATATTAATTTAACGTTTTTAATATTGACACAATTAGCATGAAAGTGAAAAAATATATATATTAAATTTTCCATCCTGAATATTTTTTATTACTTCAAATATTCATGTCTAGAAGCACTAGTGTCAGTGTCCGATTGTACAAACCTAAACCTGGGTATCCAATTAAGCTGAGTCTCATGTGACAGCTTGTCGTCAAGCTATTTTAGGAATTATTTTAACCACACTTGCAAAAGTTATTAATTTTCGCATTAATGTTACTCGAATGAGTGGAAAATCCAAGAATTAAAGGAAAAGGAATTCATTAGATTTGACATTTGCATTCTCAGCTGCCATTGATTGAGTTTCTAGATACTAGTGAATTTTTTTCGTTAGCGTTAGAGAGCTCTGAGAAGGCAGAGATAATCTCTTCAGATCATAAACTGTAAGACATTGCCCATTAAATTAGCCTCAAGAAAGGTTGAAAATACACTGGTCAATAAAACGCAAAAAAATAGTTAAATTCAAAAGCTAGAGTTATATCCTAAATAGAAGTAGCTATAAATTATGAAAACTGTAATTATACTCGTCTATGAATAAAGAAAAAAGAATACACTTCACAGAGATATAACTTAAATTAATACAAAAAAAATACTGTATTTATGTTACTTGGGATGATTTTTATATTTTTCTGCAGCTGCTGAGAATTAAATTTGTACAAAGGAATTAATTCTAGCTGAAATACAAGTGGGACAATTGTTTGCAAGTCCTAACAAAAAGAATCAATAAATAATTAAAACTCGGATTTCAAGCATATTCTGTTTAACTCGAATGAGAAGAATACAATCCATCTCTGAACGTAAAAAAATGAGCACTAAAATCAACTTTGAATCGCCGAGGCGGGAGAATTTCCAATTGTTTTAAAATTTTCATTATATTAGTGTCTTTGAGATTTTTACACTTACTTTAAAAATTGGTTGTTTGTAAAGCGTGTTATATCTCGCTCAAAGTCATTCCGAATAATTTATAATGCTAATGTCAATCGCATAAGAAATTGGACCTTTACATAAGTCTACTTGCATTTTACATGACGATAAATTAACATGCCGAGGGCTGACCTTAACAAGAAAAGATACTCATTTAGATCGATATTTTTTAAGGAAATTTCTTTAAAAAGTGAGCTGTTCCAACTATTAGGATCCTACGGACGTACAATATGAAAGCCGTACAATCGTCGGTGATACAAGTTTAAGTCGCCCGCCATCAATGTTATATTATCTAGACCCTTAATTCGCTTCTAAAACTGTCTGTGATTATTTGACATGAGGACATTAAAATATATTTTTTACCTTCGGTATGCGAGCCCATTTCCCTGTTCTGACGTCGCGAATCGATGTGAACTCCAAAAAATCAGTCTCCTGCGAATGAAGAAACAAAATGAACACCCAAAACATCAACTTGGTACATTTTAACCTCTAGCTGCCGTAAATTTTGACCGACAAAGCAATCGACAAAAATCGCCTTTTGACAATCATTCTAGCAGAGAAAAGATAAAGAAATTACAGCTGTTTACGTTCAACAGATTAGGGAAAGACCTCGGTTTGGAAGTAAACATTAAAAATCTTGTGTTTTATTACGGTTGAGTGAGTGTACTTCCATGTGGCTGCAATGAGCCCGGGCGATTCGTGTAAACAAACCTACCTTATCTTCGGCTTTCCAATACACGAGGTGACCGGCTTGATCGACTTTAACTACACATTTTTGGCCGGTTGTACAATCCTGGGTAGCAAAACACAAATACTTGTTGTGATTCTTTGAGACTTGTAAGTTGATTGTGATGCGCTTCTCTTTGTACGGCGAACGAGTAAATGTCACACACAGTCGGCATTTCTTTCTCACTTCAACTCACACAAATACATTCAAAACTTGACTGCACAAAGCATAAAAGAACCTCAATGACTTTGAATTAGAAGTTAGAAACCCTAGCTGTGTGTACATCTCGTAGGATTGCGTTCGTACGTACATGAGCTAATTCAGCGATGGCTTTTCTTCGACCAAAACACACAGAAATTTCCGCAGTTTTTATACTTACATCGTCCCATTTTATAAAAGTCGATCCTCGAACTAAACAGTCTGCAACCTCTGGAGGTCTGAGCTTTTCGAAATAAACTTCTCCACCCGCCATTTTTGTGTGTGTGTGAGCTGGGAGTCGAGCTGCCGTAAACCGTTCAAAATCAACTAGTATTCCCGACCAGCCAAAGCGCGCGCTCTGATTGGTTGAAACCTTTCAGAGAATAGCAATCAGTCGAAAGGAACAAATTCGCATCCGAAAAAACGAGAAATCTTTTAAAAACGGGAAAAGATCTGTCAAATTAAACATTAGAAGGACTCTTCAAGCCAGACAATGCTAAACATTACGATAATATGAAGCCTTTCTTCTAACTAGTGGCCTGACACGTCCCAACGGAAAGCCAACTTAGGGGGGACATTTGCATTGATTTTATGTACATGAATAATCATAGCAAACAGTTTGCTAATTTTAAGAAACGCAAATTTCCTTGTTAAAAAATGAAATGTTTACATTTGGAAGCGTTTGAGTGTTAAATAGAGCGACTTGCATAAATCTAGTATGTAGTAGTATTGTATAAAAAGATCATCTCTGTTTCCTGTCTTGATAGCATATAAAAGCGGTGTATTAATTTTTTTAATTTTAGTGCATGAAGCTCAACTAAAACATCCACCAAAACAAATAATAAACATTATCTTCCATCTTTTTGTATGAATCTCCAAACTACTTGACAAACCGAGAAGTTGATGATAATCTAAATGTTGATAAATAGCTGGGCTCAGTTGGTATATATCAATTGTTTCTTTTCCATAATACACAGCAAGAAAGTTACTATATAATCTTGAATCACGAAACGTTCAATTAACTATTAAAAATGCTAAGACCATGAGCCCGTAAATATAGAAAAATAGAATATGCAAAAAGCGTTTGATAAACACCGTCTATAGAATTATCAACAATATATAAATAATCAAATAATTGAAGTGCGAAAAATATGTTTTTTGACATCTTCAGTTGCGGAGAGATAGCTACTTTGGAAAAGAATGCTTTTGTTTACCCAAACTAGCGCATTGTTTCATTGCAAGAGTTTTCTTGCCTGCAGAGAACTTAAACTCTCGAATATTGTTGGTATACATATTATTATAACACAAACAGCCCGACAATACTGAAAAGAACATGCCTAAAACATATTCCTTGTAAGTCAAAATGTAAGTTTGTGGTTGATGCGTCAGTTCTAATCTACTTGCAGCACGTTTGTAAAATAATATATATGTTTTAAAACAGCTTATACAAAGAAGATTTCTCTTTAAATACAACCTTTTTTCATATTCAAATCTATCGCTCATTTTGAATATTCGAAATTAAATATTGAATTTATTCTGCTTTATAGTACGTACCCCGAACCGCAAGTATAGCTGTTCTTAATTACCGTAATTATCATGCTAACCCATGGCAACGGTCTACAACAGGCCACCAGCAGCCCCAATTGCAACCACAGATAACATACTTGAAACACTACAACTATTTCTAACCAGATCTTTCTAATACTACCAAGAAAATATTTGAAACAAAAAGATAAAAAAAGAAAGATTAATTGCCTTTTTTGTCTATGCGCATAGTGAGAAGCCCTTGTCTAACAGCAGATAAAGCCGGTTTTGAAAAAAAGGGAAACAAAAACCTATTTTATCTCGAATTCATATAGACCCTTCCAGTTATCCTTCTCGTGATGGATGCTTGACAGAGGTTTAACAAATTGTGCGGGCATTTTCAAAGGATTCAATTTCCAGAATATACCTGAATTCAAAATGTGAGATATATAAAGCTGTTCACTGTTGCATTTTAGATTCTCAGTTTGCAGGGCTCTGTCATGTCAAGTTGTTATCTTAAATTGTATTCACTCTATGTAATTTAAGCCTTGTATATTTAGCCTATTGCATTGTTTTGTATAAATATATTTTGGTAGGTAACAAAGCACGTAAAAAAACATAGAAAAAAATGTAAAATACGACAACGAGCAACAAACAAATTCAACTTGTCGAAATAAAAATCACAAAATTCTCAAAAAGCAAGAAAAAGTGATAATTCTTTCAGTAACGACTGAACTAGTACACTACTCCATAATGCAAATTTGCTGTTTTATATTTTTAATTCGCATATTTTGGCATTTTGAGGGCGAAAGGCAAAATCTTAATAACAACAAAAATGAAATACCAAAACATAATACAGTTTGTATTGAAGAATAACTTTTTATTTTCACACAATTCATGTGCCACACTAATAAAACACAAAAAGTCAAAACAAAAACACATTTGGGAGACTTAACAAGGGATTACCTTCCACAACGTTATCCAGTAACACTTGTTTTTTAACGGAACACAAATTACCATTTTTACATAAATGGAAACACCGACTCTAGTTTTCATCGTATTTTTTTTTCCTTTTGACATTTTTCTATAAAAAGACCCATATATATACATATCAAAAACAATATTGTCGCAACTATTCAAAGATAAATATTCCTGTACCAACATAGCGATATGATAAAACGATGTACGTACAGAATTCAGCCGATACATGCCAAAAACAACGATTAGTTTTCAGGCCAACCAATATCAACAACGTCCTGCTGGGTGTTAACCGCTGACACCATATCGTTGATGAACGTGGGCGATAACCTCGCCGCCATCCAAATTGAATATTTTGCACTGTTTCTTTATCCCAAAAACAGGTGAAAAATTAACGCAGATTACTTTGCCTATATAAATAGACCACACTTAAAGTGGTACAGTCGGCTTTTTTTTTTCTTTAAGAAATCAGACGCGATTTGGCAAAAAAACAAAATGAAATTTTTCTCGTCATATATAGCCTTTGTCATTGGCTATTGCGTACAACAAGAAATGCCACTAAAAGGCATTAAACAAAATTACATTTCCAAATGAAAAGTGACCCCTGCAGTTCTTTAGATCTTTGTCGGGGGTAAAATATCATGCCAAACTGGGATGGGAAAATTGTAAGACAAATGAATACTTTTTTTTTTTTTTTTTGGAATTTAAGGAGATTTGAGCTTGGGAAGTACAAACCCCAAAAATTGAACCAAATGTAATGAGAAATCTGAAGAATATTCTAACATTTCACTAAAAAAATTAACTGAAATGAAATTCTTATCAGATTTGGTAAAGAGAGCCTGAAGACCAAATTTAGCTGATTCAAATGCAATTAATAATACGAAAAATATTTTTATAATTATTCATTAATTCATAATTCACCAACGTTTTGACCCAATTCAAAACCACTGGGAATAAAAACTTTAAATTGGCCCAAAATGTTTCCTTATATTCCCAAAAGATTTGAATTGGGTCAAAACGTACAACGCCAATTTAATCTATAAAACTTGGGCCCTGTATAATAATCCAACCAAAGGAGGATTTATATATAAACACTTTTTAACAGCCATTCATTCATTCATTCATTCATTCATTCATTCATTCATTCATTCATTCATTCATTCATTCATTCATTCATTCCTTTTTATTTTATTTTTCGATTTCATTTCAGTCATCATATATTCTTCTATAGAAATATATCATATTGTTTATTAATATTTTATTCGTATTATTCATTTCTTTTTAAATGTATTCATTTTCTCGTTCATTAATATCAGCCAATCAGCATTATTGATTCATTGATCCGGGGGGAGGGGTGGGGGGAACTTTGCTCGATCGAATGGTAGGAGTGGTTGACGCTCCTTTCAGGGTTAAAAATATACCCTTTTCGAGAAACGTTGTCACCCGTGAACTTAAAAGCCTACAATGGGTAACCTATGTATACTTTATCAGAACGCAGAGATTTCATTCAAACATCACCACACGTTATTGAGAAATGACCGTTTTGACTTACGATAGACAAGAAAGGCGCGCCGAATGCACATTTAATTTCTGAACTGATCCATGATCCTTTGCGCCACTAGCTTGTAATTTTCACGGGTGACAAACTTTCTCGGAAAGGGTGTATATTCTTTTGCGTACCTTTTAGGGGTCTGGCCTCATAAGTGAATTAGCTGTAGGGGTCATTATAAATTGGCTTTGTAACCAAAATATAAGCTTAGGCCAAGTTCAAACATCGCATCTCACATGTGCCGAACCTAATAAAAATGAACTCAAACAATAGGTTTGCTCATTTGCATTAGATGCAGCACATGTGAGATGCGACGTTTGAACTGACAAAAACATCGCATGGTCTTACGTATCGTTTAGGGGTCGAAATGAACAGAACAAATATTTGACCTACCAACCGCCGGTCACAACTACCATTTGGACAAATGGAGTCCCCCCCTCCCCCTCCCCCCCCGGTTTCATTTATTTTAATATTCATCACCATAGCACTATATTTTCATTTCAAATTTATTTATTCTGTCCGGCAAGTTTATTCACACAGTTGTTTGACTTTGGCCATTCATTTCAGCCGAAATTATTCACAAATCTATTTATTCATTTATGAACTGATATATTTGTTTGTTCATTTATCCGGTAACACATTTATTTCGCTTTCATTTATTCCTTTCAATCGCTATGCCTGATATCCCCTATTTATTATTGCACTAGTATTATCTAATGAAATATTGATATATTATTTACTCAAATTCTGCTATTTGGCGCTTATTTATAGACATAAGTATTCATTAGTCTAGCCGCCCTTTATTCATTGCATTTCTTTGAATTATTCATTTCCATCCATTTCAGTAATTGCATTGATTTATCGATTTTTGAATTCATTTCCTTGTATGGGGTCATTTCAGTCTAAGTCGTATTTTATTCATGTGTTCCTTAAAATGGCCAAATTAACAATAAAAAAGGGAACAAGCTTAAATTAGATAGAAAGAGAGAGAGAGAGAGAGAGAGAGAAAGAGAGAGAGAGAGAAAGAGAGAGAGAGAGAGAGAGAGAGAGAGAGAGAGAGAGAGAGAGAGAGAGAGAGAGAGAGAGAGAGAGAGAGAGAGAGAGAGAGAGAGAGAGAGAGAGAGAGAGAGAGAGAGAGAGAGAGAAAGGGAGCGAGAGAGAGCATGAACCATTTTAAAACGTCAAGCTAGATTTTGTTTCATCAGTACCTTTTCAATTACAAAATATCTCGTTATCTTCTACACATCTCTTCCTCATTCTATCAGTAAAATACGTTACTAAATATAACCTGGTAATCTGGATATACATAAACGATTTAGCGGCAGATTATCATTTGAGTCATTAACACTTTTTCCTGAATAAAACGGATGCGTCAGATATTGTCGCTTGATAATAGCATTTTTTTAATAACCAACAATTAAAAATGTAAATGAAAATTTTGTTGACTAGATTATATATTAATTCGACGTCCTTGAATAAAGCTTTTTATGAGTGTTTTCTACAATATAATGCATGCCACTTGGTAAATGGAATAAAATCAAAAGAGATTTAGTTCATTAGGATGAGATTTGCTT
This sequence comes from Metridium senile, assembly GCA_949775045.1. Taxonomy (NCBI): domain Eukaryota; kingdom Metazoa; phylum Cnidaria; class Anthozoa; order Actiniaria; family Metridiidae; genus Metridium; species Metridium senile. The sequence continues at coordinate 5,212,617 of OX459096.1, read as the reverse complement.
GACAAGTCAGTGCTGATTAAGAAACCGAAAGAGATCAAGCATGAATACAATTGCAAAAGTCCTTATTCGACAATAAGATATCTGTACGATCCGGTCTTTCGATTCATATAAGACAACATTTACAAACAAAGCAGTTGATTTAAAAATCGCGTGCTGCTTGAGACAAAATAGATGATGGCTATAGGATTATAAATAGGGATCAGGATTCTAGATCGCTAGCTGGCGGCAGATCCCTTTCCAAAGCCAGGTCGCGCAAACCTTCTTCTTCCCCAAGTAAAGGGGGCATGCGAGTCATGTATGTGAAATATTTTCAAATGCGCATTAGGATCGGACGGTTAAATAGTTGAGAGAGAGAAGGGTTTGGGCAAGTTGTCTTGTGTAGGCTATTTTTTTGCCCACCAGACTGCGCAGGTCAGATATCTGGATATTTTTTACGCTTTGCACGATAATTTTTCAATTTATTTATTTTTTTGTCGTGCACAATATTTTGTTCAATAATGTGCTCGAATTTGTTTGTTGGTAATTGCCCAGCGCTAGCCTTCCTCCCCCTCCCTCCCCCCCATCAAATATCAAATCGCAGAAGTTTCTAGTATGTATGAGTTGGTCACAGAGGGTGGTCACGGCCAGGGTTTGTTACATCTTCGGTGGTATTCTTCCGTCCCCCGATGCATGTTACTGACTGCAGTCTATATGATACAGTCACGGAGCGATAGGAATTGTGGGAGTTCGATCATTAAATTCAAAAATGTTACTGAATTACAAACATGGTGGGGAAGAGGGTGTACCTATCACGAATCACGCGCCGTTTTTTCGTGATTTCACGGATCACGGAGTTACGTAGAGCGTTTTCACGAATAACAGTTTTAGAACTCACGATGTTAACTCTGATGTTTCTACTAGGCAACGTTTTGCGCTTGTTAGACGGATAATCAATATTAACTGGATCTACCAAATATACAAAGAATAACACTGCTAGTAATATAAACGTCTCATCAGTTACACAACCATTTATATGAAAAGCTGTCACGTTTTCACGGATTACCGATACTGTTATCACGAGTCACTACAGTGAAAATCTGTTAATCACGGGCGAAGATGATTTAATTGATCACGGCTTAAATTGTTTGTTGTTCACGAATCACAGGCCAAATTTAGGGTGAATCACGGATCACGGATAACCCCTTCCCCACCCTGTACAAATATAAAAGCATTTCAGAAGTAAGCTTATATATTGAAACGTACTTATAATAGTGCATTTGCAACTTAATGAGCTCCTACAATTCCTATCAGTTTCAGACTAACTATTTGGTTCTTTCACTTTCTCTAATGCACGGTTAATAATAACTCATGCATTAGTATAAGCCTGTCAATAAGGGTGGTCACGACCTGGGTTTGTTACGTGTTCGGTCAGTCGGAAGTTCTTCCACGCTCCTGTCTCGCAAACTCCCTAAATTATAATTATGATTTTTGATTGATTATACGCCCTAAATACATGCAGAAAAAACGGATATTAAAGTAAGGCCCTATGCCTATCTGTCGTGTTATGATAATATAAAAGGTGGTTACGTGATAATAAATGAAGTTGCTTGTTGTATAGGATGTCGAGAGGTCACGAAACAAAAATTATCATCAACAATATCAATATGTTTATACTAATAACAAGAATAATATTTTACCACTAAAATGGCAAAAATGATCATATCATGATTTCGATCATCATCATCATCATTTTTCCCGCTCGGCGCGTGGTCGGCCTTGGGGTGTGTTTGCTTGGAGCAAGGAAACCTACGCTCCAAAAACCGCGTCTTCTAACTTTTTCCAATTTCGTCTCTTGTCGAGACCGATGTTGAAGATGACGACAACGATAATGATATAGATTATATGTATCACTATCATCATCATTATCAATATCATGATTAATATTAATGCCCTTAATATCAATCATCATCATCATTATCATAATAATTAACGAACATCATAATCAATCATCACCATTATCATCAATAATCATGAATGCAATTTATTAAAAAAAATCCGAAAAAAAGAATTTGGGTATTCGGTTGAAAGTTTACCTACATCATCTTCATCTACATCATGTACGAAAACAAACATAATTGCACACAATTTCCATTTTGTTATCAGTTTTCCTTACAGCGAGGACACTCGAACCCTGAACCCTTTTGGTTTTTTAGTTACTTTTTTTTAACCCACATGTCTTGAGAGATTAGATAAGAAATAATATTTTATTATTTATAATAAACACTCAGTGTATTTGAACCGAGTCATTGTTTCATTTTTAGAGGTTTTGAAGCAGTATAATGTTCAGAAGAAAAAAAAAAAACATTAAAATGAGTCAAGTGTTCGATATGTTCAAGATCCTCACTGTAGAAGCAAGGATGGCACAGTTGGTTAGTGCGCGTTCTGTGCGAGAGGTCCCGAGATCGATTCCCGGCCCAGTGACCTTGCATCCTTGTTTCGACTTCTTTCCTTTCCGCGTGTAGCTTTAAGTAGCTTTAAATACCCTCAAAACGTAAAACCCGTAAAACGGAGCACTGATCGATGGAGAGAGGGAAGTAAAATGAATGCACCGTTGGCCTCAAGTTTATGAGTCAATGACTGTCACGAGCTACCGACGTTAAATAAGGTTTCTTTACTTTACTTTACTTTAGAACTTGTGTTAATATTACGTGACATTTCTTCAAGTGTTAATGGTTTTTTTTGTGGACAATTTAATTGCATTAATATTCCATCTACAAAACGCTGGCGGTTTTGAAATATACTCTTTTCAAATAGGGTCTGGTTTTAAGACTTCTGGCGATACATCCCTATCAAAAAACAGCCCCACCCGCGGGAATTGAGGAAAGAATCCATACCCCATTTCAGAAAAATCGAAAAATGGACCCTATTTTTTTGTATTCCTGCATAATGAGGCCCTTTGTCGCATAAGTTAATTTCTTTCAAAAACTGAAATCTGTACCTTTTCTAAGACACATAAATAAAAAAAATTTTACGCCATTTAGTAGCTGCCATTTAAGTTAAGTAGCTACAACTTTAAATGAGAAACAAAGTGTATCTAGGATATATATATATATACTCAGGAGATAAAGGCCCGGGCAAACTGTTTCAACATTTGCTTCAACACCCGTTCGCTTTTGTTGAATGGCAATGTTGAAATGTGTTGAATCGATGTTGAATTGGTGTTGAAAGAGTTTAAAATCGAACGGATGTTGAAGCAAATGTTGAAGCCGTTTGCCCATGCAATGTATACTAAGTCACGTGACTGATGCTTTACTAAAATAGCCAACTTTCTTGAGATCGGGGTATATTAGAAACACAGTGAGGGATTTATTTTAATCTAAAAATCCATATCAAAATCGCTACCACACATTGATTGAATGTAATTGTCAAGTGTCTTAGCAAACGTAATATATGATTAAAAATGATCAATCACTTAAAATCTCCTAGATAACTATCTCGTCCAAGAAATTGGATTGGGAACCAGAAAAATAAGGGCAATAACAAATCTCCTATGTTTTAATTTAAACATTTTGATTTTTAAATATTGTTTAAAATTTTAAGAATCGTCTAGCAATAGAATCCAAATTTCCACATTCCTTTCAAATTTCTTTACAAATGGTTTAATCATTCATGGAAAAAATATTTGTCTCAAAGCTGGACACAGAAAAATCAGTAACCACATAGATGAAAAAATTGGATCATAGTTTAGCTTTTCGATTAAAAGATTAAAGCTGTGTGTTGAGGTTTGAGATGAACATATGCCACAAAATGTCTGACAAAAAAGTCAAAATATCATTCAACTTTTTTTAAAACATAGGAAGAAAAAAAAAAAAATTAACCACTCACATGAACAAATTGGAATTTATTTAGTTTATCATCAAAATATTTAAAAAAAAATTATGCTGAGGGTTTTTGGCTTTATACTTTTTATCTTTAGTTTACCACAAAATTCTGACATAAATGTCAAAATACAAATTAAGAAAAGCTGGTTTTGTTGGAGGTAATATCTTAAGTTGATTGAAGTCATAATGCTTTGTCATAATTTTTGTTTAATTAAGCGTTTGTAATTAAAATTCAAGAAATAAAAAAATGTAAAGCAAATTAGTCATTCAGCATTAAACTTCTTATAGCTTACTAAGATGGTAATGAGATTGAAAAGTGGTTTAGGTGACAAACAAAGAATTTATAATCTATGGGCATCACGTTTGATTTATAGTTTGGTCCATTCCGCAATTCATGCCATGTACAATTTGAAATATATATTATATAATATAAAGAAATATATAAATTATTTAAAATGGTCAATTCCATAAATTCATACGATCTACCATTTAAAATATATATTACAGGCAAGGGACTTTTGTTCTACAGACAATAGTTTGATTTAAAATTTGCATAACTTCAATTTCTCCCAAACAAAGAGTTATTACAGTGCGAATCGAAAAACCCGTGGGCACCGAGAAATATTTTAGAAATCGTTTATTGTTCGTTGAACAACTCACAAACAACTCTAACTACAAGGTTTATCATACTACACATCAGTCAAACTTCTTATGTAAGTGTTGTTTCTGAGTTTTCCAAAAAACAATAAACGATTTCTAAAATATTTCTGGGTGCCCACGGTTTTTTGATCAATCACACTGTAATAAAAAGAAAGATAGTAAATTGTGGGAGCTATGGAACCATATTTATCTGGTCCCTGCCTATGAGGCCTGGCGACTCTCTGTATTTAACTGTGAGACAAAATTATGAATAAACAAATAGAATAAAAACAAAATAAAATAAAATAAGATATGAAAAAATGCAGATCGAAAGTTGAGACAAAATAATGAATAAACAAATATAGTAAAAAAAAATATGATATGAAAAATGCAAATCAAAAATTGAGACAAAATAATGAATAAACAAATATAAAAAAAAAATATTATATGAAAAATGCAAATCGAAAACTATGAGTGCAAACGTCCTTTTTGATTTTTATAATGTTTCTTCAAAAAATAAAATAAATTCTATAAATGTAAATAGATAAATAAATAAAGAATAAGAAAATAAAATATATGTAAAAAGAAAAGGACTATACAATTACAAAAAGTATTGCTTATACTTTTTTATATATTTTAGAATGGGTACTTTGTACAAGAATCTTTTGGTGGCCTCTGACTGCATGGTTAAGATTTTTCATCCTCATTCAATAGACATGAAATATACCAGAAAACTTGAGAAGAAAACAGAGAAAAAACATATGGTATAATGAAATTTGGAAAAATTATAACAATACCACCATACATCATGATAATATTTTGGTAATTATAATAGACATACAAAAAAATAAATCATGTGTCAATACATCATTTTATTTATTTAAAAAAGTAAAATATAAAAAAGCACATGGCAAAAAGTGTGAATGACACATGAGCATAAAGTTAGAGATAAGTCATGACTTTAACCCACAAAGCAGATAAAAGTATATTATTTTTTTTTCATCCCAGTTATACATACACATAATTACAAGAATGTTGCCACATGAAAAAAGAACATTAGTAATTTAGTAAGTAAAGAATAACAAAAGAAAGAGTTCAGCTTGAGTGATCTTTTTTTGTCTTTTAATTAATTCCTTAATTCCTCTTGCAAGTAGGTGTATATGTTTAATAGGCAAATATAAATTTTTCGGTGATTCATATTATATTTCTTTTTCTAATCAATGTTGTAATAACGGTAATTGTAATGTCTCATGTTTAAAGAATATGTCACATTTACTGCCTTCCTTCCCCACTGTAAACAATGTCAAAATCTTTTCATTCAGTAGTTTATTTATTTAGAATTTCAATGTTTTGGTAATTGTATTTCATTGTGTAAACAGTTGCATAAAAAATGATTGCCATCTTTCAACCATATCAAAAATCAATGTCAAATTATTTGTATTTAGTAATTTGTTTTCCTAGTTCATCAATAATTGTAAGTTCTAGCTAGTTATTATATTTCAATGTTTCAGAATACCCACATTTAAAAGTCAACATCTTTCTTCCTCTTTTCCAAACACATATTATAAGCAATGTCAATAAATCGTTTCTCATCTACAGCCAGATAGACATCTTATAAATTATGTTACTAAATTCTAAATTCATGTTACTGATTTCTAGATGTAGAAATAAACACTAAAACCATGATGTATAGAGTACAAACACTAAAAGTGTGCAACATAAATACCACTAAATACTGCTAAATTATGCAAATTCTTTTTTGTTCTCTATTGTTTAATCAACACTATTTAGTGCTAAATAGTACAAAGTATTGCACACTTTTAGTGTTTGTACTCTATAAAAAATTACTAACTGATAGTTTTATTAGTGACTGATAATCATTATTACACAACTGAAAACATTAAACACAAAAGGAACACTACCCTATTACAACTTTCTTTGATAGTGACTAATAGTCACTAAATATATGAACTATTATATACTGTAGCAACTTGATTTACTTCATGGATAAAGTGTTTTACCTCCATATAAAATTAAAATAATGTTGTAGTTACTTCTTTATAAGCCAAAACAAATAACGATTGACATGATTGACATGAATGCCGGATCTAAATTTGTCCCTTAGACGATTCATCTCCAGACATTTTGTCCCCTTTATGGGACCATTCATCCTCTTTGTTATACACATTAAATTCACACTTGTCTAATAAACATCCTAAAACAACACTATGACTTATATGACAGTCTTTTAGTAGAAAAAAGCATTCTGAACTTCTTTTGGATGAGTAGGAAAACAATTTCAAAGTGTATAAAATCTGCAGTACCAGTTGGATTAAATACTTGTAGCTGAATAAGAGACAAATTTGGACTTACAAAATACTGTGTCATATTTTATTAATTATAAATCATGTTTTAACTTAAGACAAATAACAGAATTAAACTATAGTTATAAACCAAACAAAAAAATGGAGGAAAATGGCATGAAAACATGTTGTTTGAGAAATTAGATAGGAAATAGAAGAAATGTAAAATTAAAATGTGTTTCATGAAATTTTCCTGCCGTTTTTGTCTGATTAAAAAATAAAGTTAATTTCTGGTCTTTGTCTTATGTTAAAACATGATTTATAATATGACAGTATTTTGTCCAAATTTATCACTTATTGGGCTATGAGTTTTTAATCTATTAAGTAGTAATAATAATAATAATAATAATAACAGTTTAATATCAAGATTTCCACTAAAATGGCTCTTCACCTGATATGAACTATATATATATATATATATATATCTACTCTACATAAAATATCTTGGAAACTACATATGTACAGCTAAAAATAATAATAAGTAGTACTGATTTATATGTCCAATAATCTCAACTACTAGACAAAACTGAATAATTGTTTGCAAATATATTTTTATTTGATCTTTTAATTATTAATTGTGCTCAACTATTGCATGTAGTTGTTGAAAAATAGAAATAAGTCAGCAGAAACAGGAAACAATCATATAATTTTAATAATTTGAAAAACTGTTCAGTCTAAGCAATTAAGTAACCACAATATTTACTGTATAATTCACAGGGTTTTTACTGTCTTTATTTTTTCACATGTTCAGTGTGTGGAAAAGAGGCTTTCATTTCACATTGTTATACATACTATATTTTCTGTGAATATGTGAAAATCATGTGAAAAGTTTCACATGATTTTCACATGTTTCACAGTGTCTCCCAACAGTGTGCCATACTCTGCAGGCCATAAACAATATTTTTCTTTGCCCTGGGATTAATTTATAAACAGGAAATCTAACCAAACCATTAACATTTAACAGTATCAATATTATAACTGTTACAACATTCTGACAAGAAACCAGTAATTGACACTTTAGAAGTTAATCTTTTGTAGAGGGATTGTTATAATAACTCTATATTATATCTAAACCCAGGTTGATTGAGCCTCTTGTTAAGATGTTGTAAGATCTGGCAACATCATCCAAGATCTTACTAAAAGCTAGTAAATTTCTTGGAAGGATCTTGGGAAAATCTTAATTAAATCTTGGCAGAAACTTGAAAAGTCATGCAAGTTCTTGCAGATTGAGGGTTACATGCCAAGATCTTGTAAGATCATACCTGGATCTTGCCAGGATCTTACATGTATCTTGGTAAGATGTTCAACCTGGGAATTCATTGTTTTATTTTGCTCTGAATACTTCCATAGCAACACATATAGATCTTACGATGATAAAAGACTAAATATTGATCCGTAAGTGTGCAAGCCATACAGTTTTCTTAATTGCATTGTCTTCTGTATATTGTATATTTTGTTCTTCAACACTATTGTCAATGCTTGTATCGAAAAACAACCATGTTTCTCCACCAAAGTCAATCTTTAAAGTAGTCATGCACGTTCCTTCAAAATTATGTTTCCATAGCAACAAATCCTGGAATTTTTGTCTCCATAGTAACAAGTAGGAAGTAAATTCATTGTATATAAGTTCCATACCTCAACCTCGGACTTCTAAATTTGAAGAAAATAAGAAGATGGTTGTCTATACTTTATACAAATTTATGATTTTCATCTTGATCATTTCTTGCTGCCAGTAAAGCTTCTCTTTCTTTTCTTCTTTTGTCAAGATATGGTTTGGAAAAGTAGAATATTGCGGCACTACCAAGAATAAAAGATGCCCTGAAAAAAAAAAGAAATTAAATAAACTAAGGAAATTTGGAAATGGGGTAAAAAGCATACCCTGTTCATAACAGAAAACTCTAAAAACCATACCCTGTTTATGACAGAAAGCTCGAAAAACCATACCCTGTTCAGCGGATCATCCCTGTATAGTAAATATATGGGAGTACCCCCCCCCCCCTTCTACACTGTCCACAGCAGTGATGCTTACTTACTAAAGCTAGATTTTGCTTGAGATAAATTAGGAATCATGTTTATTACTAACATTAGGTCTCAAGATAGGAGCCCCAACAATCTACCCCCTTCACCCCACTGTAGAGTTATTGATTGTTATGTTTTAATAAACTATAAAGTTTGTTTAAACATATCAATATTTGTGGAGGAAAAGAGTGAAACCAATCGTACTGTATAAATTTTAGCTGCTACTACTGTCACTACTTCTGATCAACATTCAAGTCTTCTATTAATGGCGATCTATCCAAAACTTTCAATGAACAAAACTTACCACACTCCTGATATTATACAAACACGCTTTATTCGTACTCTTAAAGATGGTTCAAGCGCGGAAAACTCACTTCGAAAACTCATTTTTATTATCCAACGCTGCTGCAAAAAGCGAAACCAACAGGCTAAAGCTAACAGGCGTTACTAGATGAACGAGAAGAAATTGGGGAGAGAATGGGCTTTGATTTTAATTTTTGAAACTTTTTGAGTGTATTTGCTTTGCAAAAATTCAAAAGATTTTATAATGTCCCATCAAGTGAAAATTACAATTCTGAAATTTTTATGTTCGCTTTTCTTTGGTGGTTGGTTCTGCATACCTTTGTAAAGTTGTGCGCGTTTTTTACAACACAGGAAGCCCAACGTAACATTATTGCATTTGGCGTTTGTCAGTAAGAGGATTTCTTGATTCTTTCCATTATAGTTTTGCTGTATTTTATTGTGCTCTTTTGCATCATTTCATTTCCTTTTCCTTTTTCACTGGTATTGTTTTTTGCATCCCCTCACCCTCGGTAGGTACTCCGCAGACCTCTGTGCAACGCAGGCACATGCGGTCACATGTCGGTCACATAGTGGTCACGCAAGTGACTGTCACCGTTACAAAATGGTGGACAAGGCTGCACAGATTACGAAAAAGATATTCGATCTTTATCGAAAACATGGGGATAACGACTACATTGGCGAGCCTGTATCACAAACAGAACATATGATACAATGTGCTATGCTAGCAGAGAAGGAAAACTTCAGTAATGGTGTGATTTTGGGGGCGCTATTTCATGACATTGGACATTTACTTGGGCTCGAAAACAATTCGCCACAGATGGAAACTTTTGGAACTCAAAACCATGAAAAGATTGGTGAGAAGTTCTTGGCTGATTTAGGATTTCCCGAAACTGTGACAAAGATGGTAGGAGGTCATGTTGAAGCTAAGCGTTATTTGGTGTATAAATATGAGGATTTTTACAACAAGGTATGTTAACTGGTTTAGCTAGATTTTATAGAAACAAACTGAAGACTGACAAAAAAATAAACAAAACAAATAGACAAAGCATGCATACAGGCAAAGCAACAAACAGACAGACAAACATATATACCAAATAAATATACCATATATAAACAAATAAAAAAAATTATCATGTTATTAATTGTCATTAATGACAAATATTGCTGCTGTTGCTACTAACTTTCATCGATTGATATAATCAATTGTCTTTGATTAAGTAGGGTCTATTCAGGTTGCCATGGCTATTATAACCACATGTACTAATTGAATAATTGTTTTTCTCTAGTTGTCAGAAGCAAGCAAACAAACATTGAGACATCAAGGTGGTCCAATGACTGCTGAAGAGGCTGCAGACTTTGAAAAGCTCCCAGTTTTAAGTGCACTGATTCAAATGCGGAGTTGGGATGATGAAGCGAAGATCCAGGGCTTGCAAATAGAACCTTTATCAAAATACGAAGAAATGTGTATGCAATATCTGAGATCAATCGACCAATGAATGAATGAAGGAAAACTTTATTTAACGAGGAGACCTCATCACCCTAAGGTGCTTTTCATGAGGGACCTCAATAGATAAATATATAGTCGAGTAATCAATCAATCAATCAATCAATTAATCAATCAATGCAGAAGAAAATTCAAAGGGGTGATTCAGGTGGCTAGCCACTTCGTTTTGAAAAACAATTTATTATATATTTTTACAATCAATCAGACAATCAACAAGTCATTGTAGGCAATCAATTTTAAAAGTTTTTTAAAGCCTTATTATTGGATGTTTTTATAATTATAATAAATAAATAATAATTAATTAATTAATAATAATAACAGTTTATTTGAAGCATCTCTACATCTTCAAAGGTGTAACATAATAATTGTCAAAGAGAAAATTGAAATAGTGGTATGAAATAATATAACTTAAAACTTGTGTATTTATAAATTATGTATTCTTTATACAAATAAATCATTATATTATCAACAATATGATCACTGTATTTCATTAATCCATCCATTCCCATTTCTGTGAAATGACAAGACATGACCTGTTGTCATTATTAGTGATTATTTATACTACAATCTTTACACCTATGAGCACTCTCAATGACACTAGGTCATGTCAAAAAGTTCGACTAAACTATAAATCTTGTCGTCATTAATTTTATTGTAAAATGTTTAAAAACGAAATGCTTAGTTCGAATTTTTTAATTCTATTTTCATTATTGCCTTTATTCTTTAATATTTCTATTTTTTATTTATTTTGTTTTTGTCAAATCTTGTCCCTGTTGACGGGCTCCCTGTGGTTTAATTGGGTTTCCTTTGTCGAAGGTCTTGTGTTTGCAAGTTCGGAACGTTTCGTGAACGCCATGTCTTCAAATACAGGCCCAACACGTTGGGGAATTCTAGGCGCTGGTAAAATTGCAAATGACTTTATAGTTGCCTTGAAGTCTATTCCAGCCGAGGAACATTGTATAATTGCAATTGGAGCAAGCACTCTAGAAAAAGCGAAGACCCTGGGCAGCCAACATGGCGTCCAAAAGGCTTACGGTTCGTACGAGGCAGTTGTAGAAGACCCAGAAGTTCAAGTTGTCTACATCTCTGTAATTCATCCTGCACACAAGAAGCTTTGTTTACTTGCACTAGAACATGGAAAACATGTTTTGTGTGAAAAGCCTCTCACAATGAATTTAAAAGATGCAAAACAAGTTATGCAAATTGCTCAGCAGAAAAAGTTATTTCTTATGGAGGTGGGTGTATGTATATGGAATCCGTAATATTACTGTATTATTTGGGATCCCTGTGTGCCAGAGTTGTAAACAGTATTTGGGTAAGACCCATGGTCACTTACCAGCATGCTTTGCGTTGTTTATTTTGATTTGGGTGTTATAAATTAATTAATTCACAGTCAGTACTATTAGAGAAAACAAAATGCTAAACGATTTAGTAAGGGTCAACTACATAATAAAGTTATTAGTTGTTTCACAGATTTATGGCATGAACTCTAGTAAAGTAAAGTAACCTTATTTAACGTCGGTAACTCATGACAGTCATAGACTGATAAACTTGAGACCGATTGTGCTCATTCTACTCCCCTCTCTCCATCAGTGCTCTGTTTTACGGGTATTTAAAGCTACATGGAAAGGAGAGAAGTTAGTTGAAACATAGATGTGAGGAATCAAACTCGGGACCTCTCACACACAATGCAGCACACTAACCAACTGTGCCATCCTTGCTCCTTATTATAAATTAAATTATGAACAAATGAGTAGATCTTAGGCTGTCTCACATCTGGCCTTTTTCTTGGCTAAGTCGGTCAAAACATCCAGATATGAGGCAGGCTAATAGATCTTAACATGATATGATAAATGAAATTATTTTCTTCTCTCAGGCACTGTGGACAAGGTTTTTTCCTCTAATTGCAGAAGTAAAAAATATTGTTGACTCCAAAGAAATAGGAGATGTAAAACTAGTGACTGCATCATTTGGTTATGATGGAACAGGCATAAAACGTCTATCAGATAAAAATCTTGGTGGTGGAATGCTTTTGGACGTTGGTATTTACACTTTGACCATTGCTGATATTATTTATGGTGGAGAAACCCCTCAAAAGATATCAGCATGTGGACAAAAAACTGACAGTGGCGTAGATCTGGTGGTTGGTGTGAATTTATTGTACAGCGAGAATAGAATGGCACAAGTAGCAATGTCAGGAGGTACAAATACTAAAGTGATGATAATGATTTATTAAGTTGGACGCAACAGTGGTGATTATGATGATAATGATGCCAGCGATAATGGGGATGGTATAATAGGCCTTTTGCAACAACAGGTCACGTGACCCTACCCCTTTTAAATCGAGAGACTGTGTCAAAAATTATGAACATCAGAAATGAACGAGCACCTCAATATTAGTAAGAAGCCATTTTTTTAGCTTATAATGTTGAGCATATAAGAAATGGCATTAAATATAAAATTAAATATTTTATAAGGATAATTTTTGTATGGGAAATATGAGCTTGCCCACCAGAGCATATATTTTCCATACAAATCCTTATGAAATATTGAATTTTAAATTAAATGCCATTTCCCTTGTGTTAAATTTTATGAGCTGATATTTCGCCTTCATACTAATGTTGAGGTGCTTGTTTCATTTCTGATGTTCATTTTGACACAGCTGCTCGATTTAAAAGGGGTAGGGTCACATGACCTGTTGTTGCAAAAGGCCTATTAAAATGGTGATCGATGTGGTAATGGTGTGAATGCTAATGGTTAAGGTGATCCCATGGTAACAGTGGTGCATGATTATAATGACTGTGTTGATGTTGGAAATGTTCATGATGATTGCTTTTAAGTCTAGCCTAGGAGGGGGAATCAATGGTAAAAGTACAAGGTGCGCCCACTGATATCTTTTCGGATATTAAAATAGAGATTGACACTTTCATATTTTTTTGGTATCTTTTAGGGTATAATTGCAAAAATGAGCCCACGATTGTCCATATACATCCACTTTTTTGTTTTGCTTTTATGTGGTAAATTCCCGGGAGGGGTACTCCCTTTGTCCAAGTGGTAGGGGTGATTGGCGTACCTTTTAGGGTAAAAATATTTCCTGTGTTTACCTTTTAGGGTCCTTTTAGGGTTCTGGCTCAAAAATCAGCTACGTTACATGATTTCGTACCTGTCAGAGTTATTTTCACTCTGTATTGTTTCTTTTTGAAGTAGGTAGAAATCGACAAGGCTTTATCAGTTATTTTTATCTGTGCGTAAGTTTAGTGGTCGTTTTCAAAACCTCCGCCGATCACCCCTTCCCACTTGGACAAAGGGAGAACTAAAAGGGGCAAATAATTTTGCCACTGCTCCCCTTTCCTCCTGGGATGTCTAGAAAAATAATTTTCAACTCAAAATCTATCCATTGATCTTTAATACTATCAGATTGTGCTCTACCAAATAACTGTACTATCACTGGCACAAAGGGGTCAATCAAAATATGTGCACCATTTTGGTCTAGCCAAAAGATCATTAAACAAGATGGAACAGAGAAAGAGTTTCCACTGCCAGAGCCGTGTGCTCCATTGAATTTTTTAAATTCAACAGGGATGAGGTAAGGAATTTGGACTGAAGAGGAGGGGGAGGAGAGGGGCTGGGATGAATGCAGAATTTATTTTCAAGGACGAAGTGCATCACCATCATCAATATCATCATTAATAAACACCATCATTATGAATCATCACAAACCTATCAATAATCACTGTTGTCATCAATCGTGTAATAGATCAAGCATGAGAAAGAGTGTTTCCTCTGAAATCTAAACACAAGTTACTTGAAAGTATGAGGTACTTTGAGGTGTAGCCAACTTCGAAGTGTTTGGATAAAGGATCGAGGAGGCACTCTTTCAAGTGCTTGATCTGACTTCTCAAACCATTAATTAATAATAATTCTTGGAGAAATTCAAAGCAAAATTGGCCAGATTTTATGCTAATTACCGTAAGATAAAATGTCCAAGCCTCCTTTACAGTTTTGATTTCATTTGTTTTGTCCTTATTTATTATTAACGAGTTTGAGAAAATCTGTTCAGAAATAATTATAATGCAGTGAAATAATTGTAATGCAGTGAAATAATTGTAATGCAGTGAAATCAAAGCTTTTTTTGTTTGTTTTTGTGTCTAGGTATGAAATCCAAGAAGTTAGGAAATTAATTTTGTCAGGAAGGACACAAAGCGACATTATGCCACACTCTACAACAGAAAGAATTATGGGATGGATGGATGAAATAAGAAACCAAATTGGTGTGGTGTATAAGGAAGATGTATAAATGACGATAATTTTGGTGATAATGATAAAGTATTCACTCTGAAGTGAATCAAAAACCTTGAATTTTAAAAATATAATAAAAATATAATGGTGTCTTGTAGCAATGAAAAGCAACCATGATGATAGGAATATAACACTGATTCTAAAATAGTTGTTGCATATTGGTATGTCTTCTATTGTTATTGATTTATTCTTGGTTCATTGGTTGTATGTGTTTTGGATATTGGTATGTCTTCTATTGTTATTGATTTATTCTTGGTTGTTCATTGGTTGTATGTGTTTTGCATATTGGAATGTATTCTATTGTTATTGATTTATTCTTGGTTCATTGGTTGTATGTGTTTTGGATATTGGTATGTCTTCTATTGTTATTGATTTATTCTTGGTTGTTCATTGGTTGTATGTGTTTTGGATATTGGTATGTCTTCTATTGTTATTGATTTATTCTTGGTTCATTGGTTGTATGTTTTGGATATTGGTATGTCTTCTATTGTTATTGATTTATTCTTGGTTGTTCATTGGTTGTATGTGTTTTGGATATTGGTATGTCTTCTATTGTTATTGATTTATTCTTGGTTCATTGGTTGTATGTTTTGGATATTGGTATGTCTTCTATTGTTATTGATTTATTCTTGGTTGTTCATTGGTTGTATGTGTTTTGGATATTGGTATGTCTTCTATTGTTATTGATTTATTCTTGGTTCATTGGTTGTATGTGTTTTGCATATTGGTATGTCTTCTATTGTTATTGATTTATTCTTGGTTGTTCATTGGTTGTATGTGTTTTGGATATTGGTATGTCTTCTATTGTTATTAATTTATTCTTGGTTCATTGGTTGTACGTGTTTTGCATATTGGTATGTCTTCTATTGTTATTGATTTATTCTTGGTTGTTCATTGGTTGTATGTGTTTTGGATATTGGTATGTCTTCTATTGTTATTAATTTATTCTTGGTTCATTGGTTGTATGTGTTTTGGATATTGGTATGTCTTCTATTGTTATTGATTTATTCTTGGTTCATTGGTTGTATGTTTTGGATATTGGTATGTCTTCTATTGTTATTGATTTATTCTTGGTTGTTCATTGGTTGTATGTGTTTTGGATATTGGTATGTCTTCTATTGTTATTGATTTATTCTTGGTTCATTGGTTGTACGTGTTTTGCATATTGGTATGTCTTCTATTGTTATTGATTTATTCTTGGTTGTTCATTGGTTGTATGTGTTTTGGATATTGGTATGTCTTCTATTGTTATTAATTTATTCTTGGTTCATTGGTTGTATGTGTTTTGGATATTGGTATGTCTTCTATTGTTATTGATTTATTCTTGGTTGTTTATTGGTTGTATGTGTTTGTGTTCATGAAGTGGTAGAGAATGGAAGCAATTCAAGCACAATATATATCTGGATTCATTTTTGCCCCTCATTTAGTGCTACTATGTAAATGTCTAGTTACATTGATGTATTTTAGTTTTGTAACACCTTATGTACTCTAAATGGAAGTAACTAATAAATAAAAAATTATTTAAAATATGTGGATTCAAGTTGTGGATTCAAGTTTTGGACTTTTTCATCGTTTTTCCTCACTCGTAAGCGACCATGTAGAGTCATTAGACTTTGGACTTTTGGAAAACAATACCTAAATTAAAACATCTTTAGAGATACTGAAATATGCCAAAAAGGGTAAGATACAGTAATGTGTCCGAACATATTACAAATTACTCATTGTTTGGGCTTCATGTGATAGGGTTCTCATGGTTTGGGCTTCCTGTGTAAAGGTTCTGGTAAGCGACCAACTCCTGTAATCAACCACTTTATTCTGGTCCGAGGGTGGTCTTTTACGAGAGAGTTAACTTTATAATATAATTCTGTGCTTTTATTTGCCGCTATTGGTTTTAAGATCAATAATATAATTTTTATGATTTCTATTTTTCTCTACTGAGGATTTGCCTACTTGCTGACCAACTTGCTTTATCCAAGGAGGGGGAAAAAATGTTTGAAATAGCAAATAATTCTATGTTATTTCTTTATATACATTACTGTTACTACCTTTAAAAGCTTAACTTTATCATTGTCAAATTGTAAATAATTATATTATATATTATATATTATGTATAGGATAATGGATGGTCTCCGAGGCTTATTGAAAATAATTACCGAGCGTGCAGCACAAGGCCATTATTTGCAATAAGCAGAGGAGCGAGGCCATTATCCCATTTAATACACATTCTCATTGTTTTCGAAGGAAAACCACTTACTAACAATTCCCAAAGGGTCCATTAACTAAACTATTTTTCTTGTCTGTCCCATGGGACCAATGCTAACAATGTCTTTTGTAACAAGTGTCAAAAAAAAGACATTTCATTTTTATTCAAACCAAAGCTACATCGGTTGGTCAGATAGCATACAGCGTTAGGTGTAGGAATTCAAAGGCAGAGATTGCGGGTTCGAATCTCGTTGGTGTCATTTGATTTTTTCTTTACTTTAAATTCAGATCTAAGTCTCAAGTCTAAGTTTCATATCTATCAAAGTATCTTTCAAACCTCAATCTGGATCAAAATAATAACCTCTAGCTCCAAATAATAACCTCTGGTTCCAATTGAGTGACTACAATAATGACCTATGAATAATTAATTCATCAGCCCCACTCTTCCCTGCTGAATTCAAAACCCTCCCCAGCTCGAAGATTCTCGTAAATAATGACTACTTCGAAACAATGAAAGTGTGTATTAAAACTGTAGATGCCTTACTAGACCACTAACAACAGCATGTACAGAATCCATTGCTTTCTCAAGATCATCCCATTCTGGTGGTATTGCTTCTATGAACATACACAAGTATCAAAACATGTTATGCAAATTATATACTTTAATGATGAAATGTCCATAATGATAATTATTATCATTATTGATATTACAAGCATTATGTATATTTAATACCACCATAATAATTAATATCATTATTACAATCATGAATCAAGATCAAAATCTTTCTCCATCACACTATCATTATCATCATTACCACAATCATCATTATCACCATTATTATTATTATCATCATAATCACTACTATAGTATCATTACCATACCATCATTTGTCATCATAATCATCATCCATGTCATCATTGTCATCACCACCATCATCTTTGTCATCATTTTTTTTCATCATCATCATTAACTTATCATCAACATTATCATCATTTGTGTCATCATCATCATCATCATTTGTGTCATTATCATCATTTGTGTCATCATCATCATTTATGTCATCATTTGTGCCATCATTATCATTTGTGTCATTATCATCATTTGTGCCATCACCATCATCATCATTTGTGTCATTATCATCATTTGTGTCATCATCATCATCATCATTTGTGTCATTATCATAATTTGTGCCATCATTGTCATCATCATCATAATTTGTGCCATCATTGTCATCATCATCATCATTTGTGTCATTATCATCATTTGTGCCATCATTGTCATCATCATCATCATCATTTGTGTCATCATCATTTGTGTCATCATTATCATTTGTGTCATCATCATTTGTGTCATCATCATTATCATTTGTGTCATCATCATCTTGGTCATTATCATCATCATAATCACTACTATAGTATCATCATTACCATAAATACCATCATTTGTAATCATAATCATCTATGTCATCATCATTGTGATCACCATCATCTTTGTCATCATTTTTTTCATCATCATCATTAACTTCATTATCATCATTTGTGTCATCATCATCATCATTTGTGTCATTATCATCATTTGTGCCATCATTGTCATCATCATTATCATTTGTGTCATCATCATCTTGGTCATTGTCATCATCATCAGCTTAGTTGCCACCTTACCTGGTGAAGCGTCAATGTTTGACAGAAGCTCAAAATGGGCTTTCAGCATAACGAGTTTCCCAGGATCATTTGATCTCTGTAAAGCAATGGTCAGATCCACAATGCTTTGTGAGAATGACTGAGGGGTCTGTAGCTTATCAATTATTGACTGCATGTGAGATTTATAGTCCAGGTTGCCGTAGAGAACCAAGGACCACTGCTCAGGTGATATGCGAAGCCCTGACTCCATTGCAATCTGAACTATTTGAGCATCATGTTCTCTTCGTAAAGCATGATAGGTACGAAACTGAAAAATAGGAAGTGAACAAGGTGTTTGTACAAGAAGAAAACATGAATGTATAAATATAGAAACATGACATTTAAAATAATTAAAGAGGAATACAGAAGCAATTTGAGGTTATCTATGCTCTTTCATGATATATTTTTGTGATATACAGGTAATGGCATCTATTATAAAGTTATTTATTTATAACTGCTTAAAATTGCAACTTTAAGGTATAATTGGGCAAAATCGAGGTGTCTTTTTGAAAGCCGCGTAGTGCGTACAGTTTTAAATATATTCATAAACAAATATTTCGTTTTCATTATTGGTTTTATTAAATAATATTTAGTTTTAATGATATTGCTATTTTAACGAAATCCGACTAGTCAAAATCAATAAGAGTATAGTCCCACAATATTTAACCAATCGGCACAAAAACTAATCAAGCCTGTTAAAAAAACTCATCAACTTCAAAACGGTGTCTGCGTTTTTTAATTATGCGCTTTGTTAATTTTTTTTTTATTAATTTTTGTATCTATAGGTATAGGTTATTTTGCAGTTTACCCTTAATTTTTAATTACTTAATTATAATTAATTAACTTCTACATTATTATTTTTATTTTTATTATAACTTTATATTAATTATTATATAAACATACATATTGCATTTTAATAATAATAATAATAATCTATAGTTAATTATTTATTTGTATATATATTTATCATTGCATATGGACAATTTATGCATCGGCGCTATTTATTTATTTATTTGTGACATTTTACCTGTTCTTTCAACTGCATCCGTGAAGAATCGCCATCCCTCTTTGTCACCACAAAACAAGATGCTCTGTACAACAGCTGCACTACATGACCAATACTTGTTTTAGAAGCCTCTGGAAACAATTTCTCCCGCAATTTCAGAACCATAAATTGGACAAGAACTTTTCTACTCAAAGACACGCCATCTTCAAGGGCAAGTAGAATGAGCTTCAAGACTTCTTCTTGCATAACCGGGCCAAGATACTGGCAGCCACGACTTCGCACAGCAGCCCAAAGATTGGTCGACAACTGCTGCGAATTTTGGTGGAGTAGCATAAATTCTGTAACAGTACGTTCACCTAAACTGCGAGCTGCTCTCATGCAACGTGCTCGACCTTCTTCCTCAGCAAGCTGACAGTTCACAAGGTTGACTAGCCTCCTCTGCATTGGTCGGTTAAGTCCTGTTATACCATTCATACGATTAGTTGCACTTGCCATATTGCTGTCTAGTGTGGATACAGATTTCAAGTACATGGCAAGTTCTTCAATTTTGCCCATTGCGTTCAAGTATTTGGCCTTGTTTTCTTGTACAGATGGGATATCTGGAACATTTTCCTCAGTGATTTGAGCACCAACAAGTTGTAGAAGTGCTGTGTTCACAGGAAGTTTATCAATGTCTATACTTACTGCAGCTTGGTCAACTGGACATTGTGTTTTAGGAAGAGTTGATAGACAGGCCTTGCACAACGTGTGGCCGCATCCTAGACTGATAGGGCGGCGAAGGGTTTCTTCGAATTTGTTGCCACATATTGGACAAGTTAAATACTCTGTCCACTGTGGGGTTTGAATTGGCATCTCAGATATCAATAACTACAGTCGTCTCCAACTGAAACAATCTTTACCATGGGTATATATACCATGGGTATATAATATTTGAAGTGACTTCAAAGAACTGAAAACACAAAACGTGCTGACAAGTGAATTGTTTGGAAAGTGAAAGTCCCTCGATGACATATTTATATATAAAATGTGAAAAGGTCACGTAATGATATAAACTTTTACAAACTCATCATCTACGTAATTTTTCTCAATTTGTTTGTGTCCAAACGAGGTGTTTCATTCAAATATTAATTTAAAAGAAAGTTTCAAATACAGAGCTTATGAGAAGATGGCAAGTTGTTTACTTGATGATTCACAGTGGGAAGTTATACTACATACTTCCTGTAAAACTAAAGCAACTTTTATAGGCATGACCAAACATGACTGTTAAAATTTTTCAGAGGAGGAGAAGAGGAGGTTGCTTACCGTACACGTGACTCGGCTACTTTCTGTAGCTATCATGGACATGATGGAATTTCACGAGTGTTGATCTTACAAAGCTAAATTCATAAAGAAAAAAATTATTTTTGCTTTCAAGTTTCAAATGAAATCCAATATATATAGTCAAAGAGCAATTGTGGAGAGTATCATAGAAAAGTAATAAATATCTCTACCTGTTTTCGACTCGAAATGAATAGCCTGCGTAGCAAGCGTTTCGTTTATATGGGAACGAGAGAAAGTTGTTTTTTGGTTGTTTTGGGATAGCTGTGTTACGGATATGGCCGCGCGAAACCTAAGACGAGTACAAAAAAAACGAGAGTGGTGGAGAGGGAGGGGGAGAATAGCGGAGTAAACCTCTCCCCCTCCCCCTAACTTGATGTTTTGTACTCGTCTAAGATTCCCAAAACAACCAAAAAAAAAACAACTTTCTCCCGTTCCCCCCAAAAGAAACGCTTGCTACGCAGGCTACGCAATGAAAGGATTCCATTTCTAACCTCGAGTATTTGCGCCAAAATATGGCCAGTATTCGGCTCTCCCCTATCTATGTTCAAAGTTGATATTACCAGCTATTAAAATATACAAAAATATATAAAAAGATGCTTTAATTCATGCTTAAAAGTAATAACCGTAAAGAACGCCAATGCACCTCCTATCGTTTTCGTGTTATCTTATATTTTAGTGATGTTGTTTACGACTGTTGTTATGCTGATCCTCTGCCGAACATGGAGTATTTCTGATTAATTTGTTGTCCGACAGTGAATCATAGGTAAACATGTGACGATAAAAGAGGGTCCTGAAGAGGGGTCCAAATCGATTTCCCAGTTTATATTTGTAACAAATCCCAGTAAAAAATCTCATAGTCCCATCAGTAAAATCCACATAATCCCATCAGTTTTGCTCAAGTTTCGGCAATCCCATTCCCATTTTCTATTGTTCTTTTATTTGTAAATCCCAGTCCCAGTGCATCAAAAACCCATTTTCCCAGTCAAAAAAGGCCAATCCCAGCTCCCATTTTACCCCTTCAGGACCCTCATAAAACATCAATATTTGTTCGTAAAAAATATTCAGGCATCTAAACAAAAATAGTTTAGCAGTTTATATGGAATAAAGTCGCATGGTTCATTTGATCATAGTTAATAATCTATTAACTATGATTTGATTTATAATTATAAGAGAAATTGACTGCCGGTCAATCACTCCGATATCATTAGGAGTCGAGCTCAAATCAATCGATTGACAAACAAATGGATAATAATTGTGCACGGAGTTATAATTTCACAACAGTGTCTGTCTGCCGGTCACGCAATCACTTCTTTTAACATTTAACATTCTTTTAACATTGTTAGCACACGACGAAATTGTTTAATGTAGAAAACAATAAACGTGAACTGCTTCATAAGTTTTCGCCAAATCATTAATATGAACTCTCTCCTGGACATCCTTTATGAAAAAAATGCCTTGATGCTCGTTTTGACAGTAGTATCGACCGTTCATTTGAGCTCCACTGAGCCCCGCACGCGACAATATCAAACACAACTGAAGCGAAAATCCGTTCCATTCTCCCTCTTTCTCCCTCTTCCACTTTCCTGAACAGGAAGCCCATTACATTAATGCCTGCAGAGGAAACTTATTGTGTAGAAAGTAATATTTCATATGTACATGTTTTCTTAGAAGGAATAATATCATCTTAGGACAGGCATTCACTCCTCTTTGACCAAATTTACATAATGTCACAGCATTAAAAGAAGGGGTTAGCTGCTGTGTTCTTGCCAACACTACCGTCTCTGCATAACTACACACTAGTCACACCAATTATTTAAAAAGGCAATTTGCAGCATTCTGAGAGTATGTGTAGCGTTAATATTTTAGAAATAACGCATACCTGCACTTAAACTGAACTTTTCATAGTCCCTTCGCCTTCCAGAACTGTATTTGAATCAAATTTCAAATGGTTATTAATGATTTCAATGCCATTTTGCAAAAATGAAAGCGAAATTAAATATATGTATTGTTCTATTTCATCAATTCAAACCCCGTATTCCATTCCAGTCCGATTTCTACCAGTTTTGAAATTACCACACTTTTAATGTACCATGATCCTTTACAGTCTTCATAAAAGCGGGAAAATTAAAACGGCGGTGCGCTTCGTTGGTCGGAAGTCGAGAAGCTGATCAGAATTTTCGCTTTTTTACATGGTGAGTGCAGCTTAAATTTCTCGAAAAATATCCCAAACATTAAATTTAAAACGAGTTTATAAGTTTAGGTCAGTGTTCAATTCATTTTAAGTTGAGAAATTATACTTTTTCAGCTTTTTGTGACATCCGAACTCGGGGTTTTCAACCCACGTGCTATTTCTTGAAACCATTATCTGCCATCCTTTATAGATTATTTTATGAAATGACAGCTATTGCTTTTAATACGTACTTTTTAAAAATATATATATTTGCAATGTATATAGCAATGTGTTTCTTCATATTAAAAAAAATCCCTCCGTGTTGAGGGTATGGATAATTTCTGGAACTACAAAATTTGCATACAGAGGTAAAGAGGTCTATTCTGCTCACCTATTCAATATCTTCTATATCCTATTATTAAGTAAGACATTCAAAACAATTGTTAACTTAATGTATTGTTTATAAAAAAAAACAATCATGAATTTAATAATAATTACAGTGATTTTAATAACATCTTATAATATAATTATTATGTACTCATTGTATATAAATAATCACTTTGTTGCATCAATACATAAAACAATCAGTAACCAAATCCACATACAGTTAATGTCATCTTTAACGTTGTCCACCTAAAATACAGATTAACATTACAACAAGTGAATCTTAGTTCTTTGCTTTCAGTAGTTGAAATTTCACTTTTATCTGTAATACCCCTAATCGAAATATGGCGTCCAAGATTAATAATTATTGTTCTTGACTGCCTAGCCTTGCATACATGTGAAAACTCCATTGTGTTTCAACGTGAACACGATCGAGCTAGCCAGTCAAAAATAATAGTCATTAAAATCGGATGCAATATTTTGATTCGGGCTATGAGTAATTGGCAAACATGGCATACACATTATGAAATCTTTGTTCACAATTGATGTTAGTATCGATCATTTAGAGCAAACTTATATGGTTTACTGTACTTTTTGGTGGAC
Source organism: Metridium senile (assembly GCA_949775045.1). Taxonomy (NCBI): domain Eukaryota; kingdom Metazoa; phylum Cnidaria; class Anthozoa; order Actiniaria; family Metridiidae; genus Metridium; species Metridium senile. The sequence goes on along the minus strand of OX459096.1, from coordinate 5,188,265 downwards.
AATGATATTGACTCTATATGATTGCAAACAATGACACTCTTTACATAACAAAATACAGATTTGCTAGGCAAACTAGGCGTACACTTCATTAAATGACAGGTTCATTGTTTTCAAGAAACCATATTAAATACAATATGAAACAATAATGAAGACAGATTATTTACAAGAAATGTTACTTAAACAATGATCCATACCTGTAGAGACACAATCTGTGAAACACATTTACTATTGAACAACTTCAGAAGGCCCTCCATGACTATTTGCCAACATAAAATTTATCTGAGATGAACATTAATGAATATTTTGATTTGGTACATCACAGTTTGACAAATAGAGTGCAAACAATCCCGGGGGGCGGGGGGGGGGGGGGAACTCTGGGGAAAAAGTACAGGGGATGCTCGTTGAAAATTTTCAAAAATACCCCTAAAAGATACCGGAAGTCTTTTAAAAAGGGCGTGGCTGGATGAATGTTACCCCCTAAGAGATACCACATTAATTAATAATATTAATATATGTATCACAAGCGAATACTGATTAGCTCTTCTCTCCTTTTTTGACACCCTAATAGATACCAGAAATGCTAATTTTCAAAAATTCGCATTTGACACCCTAAAAGATACCAAATTGCTGATTTTTACCCCCAAGAGATACGACGAGCATCCCGGTACTTTTTCCCCGGAGTCCCCACAGATATGTTCTCACAGATAAGTATTCACATTAAAGATCTTAAACTAATCTACTTTCAGTTAAGAATAGTTACTGAACAATAAGCAAATCAAATACGATTGTAATCAAAATGCACCTCCTTGTCATCAAAAACTATATTAATTATAGCAATAACTTGTCAACAAACATGTTTCAGATTTACTTTCTTTATCAGAATACTGTATCCATACTTGCAGACTTATTGCTCTGACTTTTGTAAACCATTGGGAATGAAATTCATTAATTACAGCGTGACGAGCAAAAGTATGACCACTTTTAATATATTTGCATACTTCTATGCACAGACTTTATGCTGCAAAACGAGTTTTTACACACCTTTTTTGGTAAAATCAGACTTCACATCAAATGTGTCCGTTTAAAGTAAAAATCCCATGCATAGAAGTATGTGAATACATTAAATGTGGTCATACTTTTGCGCGTCCCGCTGAAGAAGATCACTCCCGCTGAACTATGAAAACATTCTTGCAAGTAGGTGTATATTTAACCATGGATTATTGAAGCTGATTCAATAAGATTCTTCAATCAAGACAAATTCAAGAGTTCAAACCATAACAAATACATCTTTAAGCCATAAAAAAACACCCTAGTAAATCTACCAATATGGTCAATAATTATATCTGACATAAATATATTTTTTTCTTTGTGCACTTTGTTTATATAGAATGTTGTAGAAAACTTGAACCCAAATATGTATCCTTGCTATTTACAATTCTCATCCACCCAATATAATTTGTACCCATATCGTACAAACTAAATTTCCCAGGTATGGTTATCAGTACGTATGCATGTTGCTTAATTACTGGTACATTATACACCTATTTCAATAAGGGTTGACAGAGTCAGCTATGAATGGCGATTGCACGACCATAGTGAACTGTGGTTATTTGTTATTGATAATTTATGCCTCTTTTGTGGCAGAAAACGAATTTACTAAACAACGCCAGACCCACAGAGTAAAGAAGAGCTAAGAAATTGTTGAAACTGTGGTTAGCAATCAGAAAAACACAAGCATATGTTGTATCACTGTTCACTTTGTCAACCTTTTTGGAAACAGGTGTATTCTTTTGACTGAGTGCAGTAGCAAAATAAAAACACATAAAAAGAAATAAAACAAAATACAAACATAAACAAAAAATTACATATCAGAAAAAAAAAAAAATCAATTAAGCAATAGCAGCATTTATGTGACAAATGATTACAGCTATTTCAAAAAACGTAAAATACTTAATACTGAATAGTACATGGCAAGACCGAAATGCATTTTGGGTCATGTAATATTGTTTAAAGTAAAACAACTAATAATTAGTTATTTTTTTTTATAAAGCATTTAATTCAAAACAATATATGAGCTAGTTGTGGGGAGTACATATCGCTATATAGATATTCTTTATTTCAAAATTAATAAGACCCACAATGCCCTTTGGTCTTGGAATGCCCAATTCAGAATTCAACGTTTTTTGAACTAGCTGTATCCATACTTACTACATCTTCCCATGTGGGACTTATTGCTGCATGGCACTTAAATCTTCTCTAATTTGATATCCACAATGGATAATAACATTATACAGAACAACAACGTTGGTTCACATTATGTTGGTGTACAGTAATTAGTGTGTTGGTAGCAAGGTTTGGTATGGTGATCTGATTGCCTTGCGTAATTTTTCACCATTTGCTTGAATTTCTTCATTTTTTTCTTTAACAGCCTGAAATTTCAAGATCATTACAAGTTAACTAAACAACTAGTTTTTAAGCAGTCATTCTATTGTAATATAAATATATATTTGTAATAGTGCACAACATGTTGACATTTCTTGGAAGGTCCACAACACCAAAAAAATGTTTTGATAACACTGCATCAAATGAATGTAAAACGCTCTCATATTGCATGTCGAGGAAAAAAGAGTCTAGTGCAGTTGCATTTATGCTACTTCGAACCTTTGCCATACAACTCTCCGATTTCAATGGCGATTTTATTGCAGCTTTGTCAACGCAACATTGAAGTCTCCTAAATTCGGACGTATTCAAAATTGTGGCGACAGACCTTTTCAAAACCAAACACACACCAGAAATTCATGGGCCCTCTACTTTGTAGGGTTTGTAGGTGGAGTTTAAAGAAGTGCTTGGTTGCTTTTGAATATCAGAAATCACAGAATATGGAAAACTGTAAAAAGTTAGATTTTTACCTTTTTCATTTCTTGTTCCAAGTTTTGCTGTTCTTCTTCATGTCTGATTTTCAACTCATCTAATTCTCTTGTTTGTCTGGTCTCCAACTATAATAGTTTGTTTTGTAAAGAAAAATATCATTGTTTAGTTTGGAATTGTCCCACAATAGATAAAATTCAGTTGATGTTTTCCAAACCCATATAGATGTGTTTCTCCAAGAGGACTGTTTTGAGAAAACACTTAAGCAAGCAAAGAAGGTTTAATGACATATAAACTAACCTTTTTACGCTCTTCTGCAAAATGTTTGAAATTCTGTCTATCACGCTCTCTTTGTTTTCTAGGGAATAAAATCAAACAATTTAGCTCTAGTGATAACCAAAACACAAGGAACCCAGTGATCCAGGTACGGTATATAATTCATATAAGACAAACCAGGATCACAAGGTACACTTCACACATCAAAACAGATGTCAGAATTAAATCCTTATTCACTAATCCTTATTTTATTTGAAGTTATAGTCAACACTCTGGCAATTAAAAATGCAAATGAAAGCTGTTATCTCATCCTAATTTAATAATATAGAGGAGTTAAGATATGGAACTCGCTACAATCTGACCTTTAAAAGGAGTGTACTCTGTCTAAATTCAAGAAACAACTTAAGCCAGTTTTAAAAGCAAACCAAATATTGTAAATTAATACATCCAGTATATTTTGTAAACAGTTGTTGAAAAGCCCTTCTGAGTTTTGACTGTGTACATGGTACAAACTACTAGCTCCGCCAAAAAAACCCTGAAAAAACCCCCTACTCCATGACCATTTGGGGTGCTCCAGATGTGGATGCTTATGTGACATTAACATATTATTATTTTAATGTCACATGACCATTTCGTGTTTTTGGTGGTGCTAATGTAACAGTTGAGTAATTTCAGTAGTATTATTTAGAGCATATCATACCTGTCCCTTTCTTCTTTGCTTTTGATCGATTTGTCACTCAGTAAAAGTTTGGATTGTTCAATGGACTGTTTTGTTTGTTTCTTCTTAATTTCAGCATTTTCCCTACAAATGACGGGATTGATATTTTAAGATCAACTAGACGCACTTAGTACGTTTACTCAGGCTACGTCATAGAGTAGTTGTGGTTTACCTGTGGCATTACGTCATGTGTAATCTCGACACAACGATAGACCCATAAATAGAAAAGGTAAACCCAGACTCAGGCTCCCCTGCGGGGTAGCCTGAGTAATAAAACTTAAAATTTTCTCTGTATGTGGACTACATTACAGCAAAGTTTCACAATCATTTTAATCACAAACCTTTCATGCTTGATTTTCAAATCCTTAACCTGCATTTCATGGATTTCCTTCATGGCAGACTTGAGAAGTGTTGTTTGCTAAAACAGTGATCATAGTAATAAGATAGTATATATGATCATAGCAAATAGTAAATACAATGTGTGCCTGATTGTTTAATGCCTTGTTAGTGAATCTCAAGAACTCTGGATTACTTCTCAAACATTTTATGACTTTCTTTATGACTTCTCTCTTGCTCTGCAGCTCCCAGAGAGTTTATACCACAGTATAAAGACATGCCCACCACGTGTAGTTGAGGATTCTCCTAATTACATATTATAAACTTAAAGTACTTACAGTTTCTGAATGTTTCTCATAGATCTCCATTTCTTCGACCATTTGTTTATCAATCATTGCTGTCCATTCATCTGTCTGTGCAGACAATGTCTTATTTGCCTGTGGGTAAGAAGATGTCTGATTTAGACAATAAACAGGTACATTATACACTTAATGACTGGGGAAACAGTTAGTTTTGTTTCCTGAGAATCTCAATGTTTCCCGAGGCTTCGGCCGAGGGAAACATTGAGATTCTCGGGAAACAAAACTAACTGGTTTCCCGAGGGATCAGTCATTAAGCATTTTGTTATATAGCTAATCATTTTAGACAAGTCAATTAAGAAAATTTGCATTTTTATTCAATGCGCTGGGCACTTGTATCCCGGTCGGGATACAGTTAAATTTAACTAGTATCACGTGAGCATCTATCAACCAATGAGAATGCTTGTTATATAGTCAAAATGATTAGCTATATAACAACATAATATATTTTCATTCATATGTTTTCATTTCCCATGACATGTTAACAGAGTTTGTTTTATTTGTTGTTCTCTCTCATGACATCAGGTTATCTGGTTTTCCTACCTCCGCAAATACCAAGATGTCAGTTTGAAAGTAGTGTGATTGTAAATACATAATGTAGTGCGGAGTGGTATGGGATACAGCAGGCCCCTATCAGCTATAAGCTGTAAAAAATAGCCTGCTTCAATAAATGAAATATTTTTTTGAATTTTGAAATTTCAGACCCTAACCTCAACAGTCTTGACACATTATAAAACTACACACATCCAGATGGCCACAATTATTAATATTCACCACAGAGTTCAAATGATTCTAACCAAATATAAGTTGTTTTGCTATGCACTTGATGTTGTTGTAAGATTTTTTGGGAGAGGGGGCACTAAATTGACACCAGCAATATAACAAAATAACAACAATGGAAAAGTTAATGATAACTAATCATAATCATGATTGATGATGATGATGATGATGTTAATGATGCTGGTGATTATGATGATGATAGCAATAATGTTACCTCATCCCTTTGAAGTTGACTTTGGTATAAGATCTTCTTCTCATAGACCTTCAATGCAGCAGTCTTTTCCTCCCTAGTTCAACATAAAAAAAATCACTTGATATTAATTCCAGGTGAATTCGTGCACGCACTTCCGGTTAGTATAAGCCAATCAGAAGCATTTCTGTCGCATTGCCAACAGTTCCAGATGGCGTTTTTGGAGAGAGTTGTTTAATTCCTGTGTTAGCCCTCCATAAATATACGGGTCGTCCTTAACATAACGTTACATTACAAATTATATGTAATTCAGACAACAAGAGCCATCTGCTGCTCTATCAGCAATAAAAAAGAATAAAACCATACGCAAATGCCTAAAAGTAACCAAAATCATTGCTGTCTGAGACACCATTAATAATATTTTGAAATTGTTCGTTTTGACAAACAATCCTTTGCACACTTCAAAGCGAGATCACCTGGTTCGAATCTACATTATTTACACAGAATAACCTATTTATTTATTACCTATTTGTAATCTGTAATCTATTTTAGTAAAAACTGAGTTGACTTATTATGGCCAGCACACACACTAGTCAAGGTCAGTTTATTATGACAAGCACATGTACACACACTAGTCAAGGTGAGTCAACACCCCTCCCCTATCAACTTTCCTGGATCTATGCCTCAGCTGGATAGCACTTACCCGCATCTTCTTGATGCTCTTTCATAGTTTTTGTATGCTGCTTGTTTGTTCTCTTCAAAAGCTGTTATCAGCTGCTCTAGCTGGTAGGTATGTGTCTTCTGCATTGAGTTTCTTTCCTGGTTGTTCAATATAATCAATGTATTAGTTTCAATCATCACATCATATAATATAATCCCACCATGTATTTAACTAGTGTTTACGATTGATTTAAAGAAGGAAGAATTTGTATTTCATAAATTCTCTGGGGAGAATAATGGGAAATGCTAATCAAAATATGATGTTGAATCCTCAATTCTGATTGGTTGATCTTGTGTTTGTTCTGAAGGTCAACTCGGCTGGATTATATCAATGTCAATTTAAGCTGTGTCAATTATCATAAAAAATGAGAATTAGAAGTTTGTTCAATGTTATAGTGGTACTTCTTTATACTGGGCCCTTAAAAGAATCGAGGAAAACATTATTCATAGCCAAGCACTGTTCAATATGGGCTGGGGTTTCACTTTATTAATAAAATACATTGTAAAATGTGGTTTGAATGTAGAGTGTATTAACATTTGACTAAATTATATTTTGGGATTATTGTATACTGAATTCCTTCAGAGATACATACAAACTTTATGATGAATGTTGCACTCTGAAATCCTATCACTTAATATATATAGTATAATCCTAAAAGTGCTTACAATTTGTTTAAGATTCTAATGTGATGTGAATGCTCAGGTGTATGTAATGGTGTTGAAGTTTTGACAACCTGACTTGAAGTTATTGTCACAGTTAGTTACCTTAGAATACTTCTTCAGTAAAGTTTCAACTTCTTTTTGTTGTCTCTTTAGAGCTTTTCTGTATGTCTATTACACATGGAATGGATATTTTAATATAAATATTTGAGTTCAAATTGTCAATTCAAATTTAATTTTTGGTTTTCCCCAATCTGTCAATCAGTCTGGAGGCGGATCTTATACATCACACTAATCAACGAGTTAACAAATTACATAAGCTCTGCCTCCAAAGTTTATTGATGGATCAGAAAAGACCATTATTCAACCCAAGTCACAATTCAACAATTTGCAGTAATGTTTCTGGTTGAACTAAAATTAATAGTTGCTAGATATAAATTATAAATTATTTACTAACTATTTTGTTTGTATTTCATGGTTTTGGTATTTTCGCTCTATATAGAAAGCAATAAAATGTACTAAAATTCTTACTGTTTGCACACTGCTCAATGACTAATTTTACATGTAATTATCCAAATGAAGTTAAGTTCCATCAATTACAAACCTTGTCCTTCTTCAGTTCTTCTTGGCTAATAGGAGCATGCTTCATTTCAACTGGAAGAAAAATACAACACCATAGTTATCATATTATCATTATCAACATCAACAAATTTCCATCAACATCATTATCAACAATTTTTTTATTATAGTTATCAACATTATCATTGCCATCAATCATCATCACAATAATCATTGGCAACATATCAAGTAATCACTTTGTTAATTCAAGCAATCATCTCAGTCTATCATTACCATCACCATTGCCATTACCATTGCCATTACCATTACCACTACTATTACCATTATCATTACCATTACCACTACCATTACAATTACCACTACTATTACCACTACCACTAACTACCATTGCCATTGCCATTGCCACTACCATTACCACTACCACTACCACTACCATTACCATTACCATTACCATTACCATTACCATCACCATTACCACTACCATTACTATTACCATACCATTACCATACCATCATCATCACTATTACCATTAATTACCATTTAATACCATCATTGATATCAACAATGTTTTCCAAAACATACAGGTAAATTTCACAATAAAATAACTTAATTTGAAGTCAGAGATTTTAAATTCTACTTGTTTCTTACATTTCTTGGGAACATTGCTTTCCATTAAGTGCAGCGCAAGCTCTGACCCACTCCTTGGTCCCATGTAACTCAGAGTAACAATAGATTCTCTAGGTCTGTTGTTAAATTGTGGTAGGGAAGCTGAAGATGATGTGCTGTTTAATGATGTCAGTGATATTGATGATGATTTCATCTTGGAAAGAGCATTATCAGAGTTGCTTTTCTTTATATAGGAAGGTAAAATTTCTCCATCATCCTAAAATATAGAAATATCAGCTATTGAATGAATAATTATAATAATTTATTTCTTCAGCGCATTCCATAATATCTCAATGCTTTTACAAATATCAATTACAGAATAATAAAAAAAGGTTTTAAGACATTGTTTATAAACTTTGTTCAAATAATGCCTTTATTATATTATCTATAAAATAACTGATAAGAAGAACACAAAATTTGTATCTTGTAAAAGAAATAGAAAACTGGCCTTCTGTGCTTTATGCAGTAATAAAGCATTTATTGGGGATTATCAGAACACTCGAGAAGTGTTGAGAAGCACTCTGCTTGGCATCAATCGATCCCTACATGCTTTAATTATAACTGCACACAGCATGTGCACATGTTTTCTTTCTCTTTAGTAATATCAAAATATTACAATATTTGTTCTATTGCTAGCAAAATTAAATTTAAGCAAAGTAGAACCATACATTAATTGTACAGAATAGTTTGTACAATAAGCTATTGGATTAATGACCTTTTTTGATGGAAAAATAAGTATTATGGCTGTCAAAATGTTTTGCTCCAGAAAGTCAAAGAAAATTGTGAAATTCAGAGCTAAACAGAACTTAACTAAAATATATATTTTTTTAAAAGTTTCAAAACATTCTTAGGGATTCCAATAAACATGCATATTTGTTAACAAAAAAAGTGTTTTAATAAGCAAACTAAATTAATGTAGTATTTGTGCTTACAGGGTCATCCAGGATTTCAAACATGACCATCTGAGAGGCTCTTTTCTCTGCTGCTGATTGATACTTGATAGGTTCAGACAGTTCATCCACGATATCTAAACCAACAATATTTCATTGATTAATTATAGAATACTTTTGGATTTAGAGTGAATATAGTAACATCAAACGAAACAGACATTTTCTTGAGTTTGGTTGAATGGCTAACAAGTACTACTTTCTGGGCAAATCTCCATTCATTTACTGTATCAATCTGCCTATGGGCGACATGGATGGTCAAGTAAACATTGTGGTCCACGATTGATGTATAGATCAGGTATAGATTATGTGTGAGTTGAGTTTGTTTGATGTGTTGTTCTATTTCTTGTCGAGAAAATTTATTGTTTTCTTCCTTTACAAAAGATTAAAACATATGAGCAGTATTGTTTGCTAAAATATTTTCAATTGGTAATAATTATAAGTTGTATTGATCTAAGGTTTGCACTTTCCCTACTTAAAATATACTGTACAAAATTACTTGATTCTGATTAGATGAGAGGAGTACAATTAAATCGTAAATTGTACTCTGCAGAGTACCAATGAGTTTTTCAGTATATTATAAATAAAAAAACACACAATCTTAATTCACATACAATTTGTAATAATTATAGATACTTGTGATGTTTTGAAAGTTATCAAATTGGACTCGCTTGTCGCCTAAAAGGCTTGTCCAATTTTGATAACTTTCAAAATATCACTCGTACCTATTAATTACAAATTGTACTCAAGATTGTACGATTTCCTATACCAATCCATACATGTATACTTTTGCAGAGGAGACGGCACCTACCTCCATATCCTTCAGGGACATAGCTTCTTAATGTGATATGCACAAAGAGTGTACCAAGAGGAATACAGTATCCAGTTTCTGTTCTCAGAGGAATATGTCTGTAACCTAAAGAAATAGCCTCCAATATCAGAACAATACGACAGACTGTTTGTCTTTTATGACAATGCAGAGGCAGAAACATGATAGTGGAGATTGGAAACTTATAACTGGTAAAGAAAGAGCCTCCAACATCAGAACAATATGACAGACTGTTTGTCTTTTATGACAATGCAGAGGCAGAAACATGATCATGATAGTGAGATTGGAAACTTATAACTGGTAAAGAAAGAGCCTCCAACATCAGAACTTGATAACAAACTGTTTGTCTTTTATGATAAGAACAATGATTATGAAGATTGGAAAACTGGTGAAGTTTCATGGTGTCTACTATGATGATATTAGACAAGTATATCAGCGATCAGTAATGGCTGCCACGAATTTCATCGCTCCAACATCTCTACTTATTTTTGGCCTTTTTGTGCTCTCAAAACTGCCTTCAGATCAATTATCCCATCATTTACAGCTTCAAGTCTGTAAACTGGAACAATCTCCCCCAAGAAATCATTGACTGTTCTAATAATATCAACTTATTTATAGTAGAATGTTGTAGAGCAACAATCGCTGCTGTGTATTTATATCTTCTGATGTAACACAATAAATCTAAGTGAAGTGAAGTATAAATACAAAAGGTGATAAATCATTATACAAAATCGCGCACTCTGATTGGTTTGCTATCTAAGATTATCAGTCGATAATCACCTATTCGGACAAAATGGCTGCCAGTAGTCATTTTGTCACTGTTAGTGGAGATGAAATTGAAAACTTTAAAGAAAATGATGTCTCAAATTTGACTAAAGAAGCTACAAAGTTTGATGTCAAGCTATTTAAAGGTATCATAGTAAATGTTTTCACTTTCAATGCTGTTTCCTTCTTTTTATTTTTTTGTAAATAATCACCTTTGCATTCATACTAAAATGATTATTCACCCCTTGCAGCAAAGTGATTATCAGTGAATATTTACTTCGCTGCTGGAAGACTCGCCGCTTGGTAAATATTCACTGATAATCATTTCGCCTTCGGCGAATAGTTGTTAAATTACAATGAGCAATCCCTATAAATACCTGCTTGTAAAGCATTAAGAGGGACAATCCTCTGAGCCAACAGTTTGTCATTATCATCTACAACACCAAGTCTAAGTAGTGCTAGTTCTGGCATAACAACCTGGAGAAGAAACATGATATTAGCTGGTAATGGCAAATGGCAAAAAAAAGAATGGACTTGGATTAAAATTATATTTGAATCCAGATGGGAATCAAAAACAGAACCTTCTGTTTACAAGTCAGATGCTCTGAGCTACTGGGCTCAAATGGTGAGCTAGATCTTCAGTGTAAGTGTTATGTAACAGACAGACTGTATACACTACAGTCAAAGAAATCATTTCAAAGGAAATACAAATATTATTGGTAATTCATATTATGGTGTGCAGAGAAATAAATGAAGTGCTCTTACTAGAGTGTGTGGTATTTTGCAGTAAGGTGCAACAACCTACCCTTCTAAAAACAAACTCTTCTTCCTCATAGACTGTGTTCAGTCCTTTACTGGTAGACATCTTAGTCTTATACTTTTTCCTAAGCGTGTCAGTTGGTAAGCCACACAAGTCTACTTCAACAAGAGTTGTGATCTTCTTATCAGACAAGAATTGACCAGAGATGACTTTAACAGCTAAGTAAGCAGCCACACAGCCATCTATCACAGATTCTGTGAAAGGATCAAATTGCTTGTCCTTTCTTATCATGAAGTCTGGCTTTAAGATGTACCTACAGAGATCAACAAAGTTAACAGAGCACATTACAATTATCATATATATAATACGCTAAGTGAAAAATGTCCGCATCTTATTCCAATAAACCTGCCCACTGTGCCACCAAACGAATTCCATAAATGCTAAGAACAGGTAATTGTGGGTGCAATAGGGGGTAAATTGGAACGAGAAATTAAATGCTTGCAAAGTCGTCTCGCAGCGATCTCCATCTTGGATTATCATTGACACAGGGAGATCAATCATTACAAAGAGCAGCACAAGCGCTATTAGGAAAAGTAGTGAATTTTTCACACAGGTAACCTGACTAGTTATATATGACGTGTTACACAGAAAGTCATTAAATCAATAAGCACAAATCTATGTTAAGTATATGAAAGGAAATGATAACAACTGATGATAAAACAAATTTAGCAACTGAAGCATAGATTGAACGACAGAAGCAACATTGGAAACTATGTAAACAGTCAAGAGAGTTTCCTGGCCATAGTTTGGTGTGTTTAAATGATTTGAAGTGTACTTACCCACATGATCCATTCATTTCAAACTTCCCTTGGTTAAGCTGATAGGCTAAATCTAATAGTATGATAATAGACCCAAAAATTAGCATGAGAAGTAGAATCTAAAGTAGCTTTTTACAAGAAATCACAAGTACAAAAGATAATTAAATGAGGTTTCCAAATGGAATTGGCATCTTTAAACATCTAAATATCTCCAACATTTAAAGTCTTCAAAAAAAAAATGGTTCAAAGCAGACATACCACTATTTAATCTTTATTGAAAACACCCATTGCAATAGCCCTTTTAATGATTGTAATCAATCAATCTCTGCTTTGACAGCATATAGGATATTCTTTAGAATTTGACTACAGTTCACAATAATTTAAGTATTGTACACAATTTCAAACTATGGAAACACTTAAAAATCCCATGGGCCTTATAGTCAAATTGAAAGAATATACTACAAGGTATCAAGGCTGAGGTCGATTGATGGGAACCTTGAAATGGTCTATTGTTTTGTTTGGTTGTTTGTGTTTTTTGGTATGCTAACAAACCTGGTGTTTGGAAATTCAAAGAAACCATTTGACAGCCAACATTCCAGAAAACCTGGACAAAAATAAAAAAAGTGTTAATTTAAATATTTAGCAGGGCTATATCATTATCAATGTTTCATGGTAACATAATGATACCAATGAATAGAGGCCTACTGGTGAGAGAACAGATTTGACTCTGGCAATATTATTATTACAGCGTGACGCGCAAAAGTATGACCACATTTAATGTATTCGCATACTTCTATGCATGGGAGTTTGTACTTTAAACAGACACATTAGATGTGAAGTTGTCTGATTTTACCGAATAAGGTGTGTAAAAACTCGTTTCGCAGCATAAAGTCCGTACATAGAAGTATGCGAATATATTAAAAGTGGTCATACTTTTGTGTGTCACGCTGTAATAATATACATTATAAGATAATGATTATTGGTGGTGTACCTGTGGATTGTAGTTACTAGAATCTACTCTACTCCCCTTGGGGTATATTCTGGACAGTTGTCTCTTGTTGTATCTTGTAGATAGGTTAAAATGCAATAACTTACATACAGATGAACAATTATAATAATAATAATAATAATAATGATCTTTATTGGGTATAACAGATAAAGTTTACACACTTTTTTCCAATTAAAACTCTTTAAACATTTATCACTCAAATAGACCTCCGTATGCAAATTGCCCATTTCAGACCACGTATCATTCCCTTGAGAATTGTTCTTTTATAATGAACGTGTTATATCATTTACATGTAAAAGAAACAATTCCCAAGGGTATAGCATCACGTGATCTGAAATGGGACAACAAACAAGGAAGGTAAAGAAATCTATTAATTGTGGTAAGAAAGAAAAATAATAAATTTTAATATTTTTACTCTGACATAATTTACAAAATTGTCTACCATACTAATGATGTTAGCCTAAGGATATTTACATTTATATTATTATTTTCATAAAACAAAACATTAACTAAAGGATACTTGACAAAATCACCAGGGCTTGTCTTAACAAGTTGAAAGCCAGTGGTTTCATTGAAAGATGACATATGATAAGAAACATTTTTCTCTGTAAAAGAAGATATAATATCTCAGTTTCAAATTGAAGATTGGTCAGAATAAATAATACTGAATGTGCAATTTTCATGGTCCATGGAATTCAGTCTTTCATGTAGTGGATGCTGTCCATGCTGATAAGTGACCATAAGTCTTAAACTAATTAACTAAATAAATAAATACACTATTATAATATATAGATAGAGAGGATATAATGAGTAAAGCAGAGCTTTTTTCCAACTCGGTACTCTCATGCTAAAAAAAAATTATTTTACGTCTAGTGCTGATTTGTAGGTGGGAATCATTATACAATCAAGTAAAAGTCATCAGCTGTTTTTATAAGATGGACGCTTAGCCCGAAACGTCGGATTAAATAATCTAAAAAAGGTTGATGACTCTTACTTGATTATAAAATTATTTTACCTTCAGCTTCTTCAAATCCTTGGAATGGTACAGGCTGTATATAGTTAACCAGTGATGACAGGAATGGATTGATGTTACCTGTTGTACTTTGAGATTGAAAACTACTTATCAACTCAAACTCTTCAGGAGTAAGACTTGCTGACCTTGAGCCCTTCAAACATAAAGTAGATGTGAATTCTGTATTCAAATAAACTTTTAACTAGAGCTGTAACCATCATAAGACTAGACTAGCCTAACAAACACATTGACTTACAGCATATTGACTGACAATGATTATCAACAACTCACTGACTGACTAACTGACTAAACAATTGTACTGTAAACCTAACCAACTTGTTGAATGACTGACTGACTATCTGGCTTGCTGGTCATGCCAAATGACTGTTCCACTGTTAACTGGTCAACTTGCTAGCTTTCAGTTTGACCTTCTGAATGACTGTCTTGCTGGCAAACTGACAGAACTGGGTGACTAACCAAAATGCTGTCTGTCTTTCTGATTAACTGACTTACTGGCCAACTGAGCATGCATTCTGGATATGAATTAATCAGCTCACTAACTGTCTGTCTGTCTGTCTATGTCTACTGAGAAGAAACACCAATAATATCAATGAATCAATCACAGTTATTGCTTACAGTGAGGATACTTGAACCATGAACACTGTCTTGACTTTTGTCATGTTATTATTTTCTGAACATTCTAATGCTTCAAAACCTCTAAAAATGAAGCAGTGAGTTCAAATACACTAAGTGTTCATAATAAATCTTACTTTTTAATCTATTCACTCATTGGATGTGGATTAAAAGAAGTTAAAAAAAAAACCCTCAAAGTGTTCAAGGTTCAAGTGTCCTCACTGTAAATTGCTATTTATAAGTCCAAATAATATTTTGCTTAATGTAATATTCTATTCTATGTTGAAATCTTCTACGTACCTTCTTTGGCATCACATTAATTCTAAGAGAACTCCCAAAATTCTTATCCTGCTTCATCAAAGTTCCAACAACATCCCTCTCTTCATCCTCATCACCATTTAACTCAATGCTATTGCTACTTGCTATGCTCTCCTTTCTTTCAACCACATCTGATGACATGCTGCTATCAGAATCCTTCCTTTCTCCATTGACTGAATCTGAGATAGTATTCTGTGAGGTCAGTGATGTTGATGAGCTAATTGACGAAGTACGCGTGGCTGATGAGCTAGTTGATGAAGTACGCATGGTTGACGAGCTAGTGGATGAAGTATGTGTGGTTGTTGAACTAACTGAAGAACTGCGTGTTTCCTTACTTAGGGTGACAGTAGATGCAACAGTAGTAGTTGTGCTAGATGACTGACTTGATATTTTACCATTAGAATCCTTTCTTACAAATGAAGTTGTAGTATCATTACTATTAGTATTGGAATTTCCATTGACGTGAGGAAAATTTGCAGTGAATAATGTAATAGGGTTAATAGTAACGTCCTTAGTGGGCGTAGTTGCTGGAGAAGGGTATGGTGATGGTGTAGGCGTTGTATCATCTATTCTGCCATCACTGTTGAGAGCATGTTCTCCATCGACGACAACAGTTACATTGCTATTATTTATACAGTCCTTCTCAGAACCAGACTGAGAAATGTCTGAGTCAATGCTTGAAGCAGAATTAACTGAAGATCCTCTTTTACGTATAACATAATGACTGCATTTAACACAGTAATTAGTTTCATTTATGGAGTTCATTGTGTCAGGTTCTCCTTCACAATCACTGCAACTACAGTTACTAACTTTATCGTAATAGTCCGACGTTGAAAAGTGTGAAATATCTACTTCTTTAAGGTGATTAAGAGCTGAATCAACATCATCTAGTCCATTTTTCAAACCAGAATCATCTATCTGTTTCAATAAATAAGAATATTCAGATACAGTGTGGCACTGTCGTTTTACATTGTTTACTTTCTTGCTCTTTTCCCTGACAACATTTGCAGCTTTTTCAATAATATCTGACGTTACTTTACTACTAAATTGTAAAATATCACTGAGTTCTACTTGGGAAAGGCGTTTCTGTTCATTGGGAAACTCATTATTGTCCTCAGAATTCTCTTTCTCCTTGGTTTCTTTATTATCCTCCTTGGTTTCAATGGTTTCAACATTGTCGTCCACTATTGCTGTTTCCTTTAAGCTCCCACTGTCTCTTCTCAAAGTTGCACACATTGATTCCAAGTCACTAAAATCTGTATAAAGTTATATATATTATAAACATCAAAAGCCAAACATGATATGGGTATTATTTTATGGATAGTACATCATCATCATCATCATCAAAAAAAAAAAAGATTTTTTCTTTTTTTCACATCATTGATTGTTATTTAAGAAATGGAACACATTTTTTTCTTTTTTTTCACAGGCTCATGAAAACCTTGATCTGTTTGGAAGAATTCTCTAGCAGGTCCAAACACTCGACTTTGTCTCATGGTTGGACTGATCTACTCATGAATTCACCCAATCTTGGTTTTCATAAGCATGTTATAACACAGAATATGTATTTCATTGGTTTCATTTCTTAAATCAAACATGTTCTTTTCATTTTTTTTTAATGTACAAATCATGATTACCATAAGAAGATTCTCCTTCAGCTTCTTGTTCAGGTTTCAGTTTTTTATTCTTGATAAGAATTCGTCCTTTAAGTTGGTTAGGTGATGGTAATGGGCTTCCTTCCTCAAGCTATAAAGCAATCCAAATTATTCACACAAGGAAACCATGGATTTTGATTAATATTGCTTACTAAAATAGACTGCATGCTCAATGTTTCAGCAATTTTGATATGGGTGGCCTAGCAGTGAGAGCGCTGGCCTCTCATCGCTGTGGTCCAGGTTTGAGTCCTGTCTCGGGCATGGATTGTATGTGAGTTGAGTTTGTTTGATGTGTTCTTCTCTCCTATGCCACAAGGGTTTTTCTCCGGGTTATCCGGTTTTCCTCCCTCAGCAAAAATGAACATGTGAGCTGATTTGTGTGCAAAATATTAAACGTAGAGGTAGTAAGTGTGAGTGAGTCTCCCCGATTAGTAGGGCGCACAGTGTCCAGCTAGAAGATTGAGATGTTAAAAAAGTTATTATTATTATTATATTATTATGATAACAAGCAAGTTAATTACTAGTATAGGCTGCGCCAGTGTTTGACATAAACAATGGTAGGTAGTTGATCCGAAGAGGCGGGACAATCTATTTGAAAACAGTGCACCCATGCCTAGTGCCACCAATTACCTTTCCAACCAGCCAATATTTATCAAAACAAATAAACAAGATATGGCATAATGCTAATAATATATTTTTTATGATTGTGGTACTTACAGGCCAGGAATCTAAAGGTTTGGTAACAAGTGCATCACCCAAGATATCAACGCAGTAACTAGCCATCTTGTACTGTTGTTGCTTACTGGAAAAGACAGCTCATTATCAGAACAACACAACAGAAATCAGAAATGCTGTCTTTTTCATACATATACTTTAATATTTCAAAATTTTTTGTCGCAGCTTAAGCAACAAGCAATTAACAAGCATCAAGCAAAGACCAAAATGAATGATTGTTTTGTGCTGGTATTGTAATGAAATTAGACTTGTTATTTCTAAAGTATTTTTATGTGCATGTTATTGTATTACAATAAATTCTGCTGATAACAAGTCTGATTTTAATACATTATCACCACAAAACCAGCATTCTTTTCGGTCTTGGCTTGATGCTTGTTGTATATACAAAGTAATAAAAATGACAAGCCTTCTCGCTTTCCTATTCATTATCAAACTGTATGCCCAAGTAAACATATAATATTGCATGACTAAAAATGCATTTCGGTCTTGCAATATGCACTATTCAGTATGCTATATATGGAGTATTCTACCCGTTTTGAAATACTGTAACTGTATAGACCAAAGCGGAAAAGGAAATGAGGCTTATTATACAAACAGAGGGAAAACATTCCGTCGGTAAGGACAAAACTACAACTTCATTGACAGCATTTTATAGTCGTTTTTCCACCTTTTTCTTTTGTAAAATACTAGAATTTTCAACTAAATTACCGCTTTCTACGTTATATTTTACAATAGTTAGCCTTTTTTCAATTTTTAGTAGCATTTTATTTTGTTTTTGACCTTTACACTGCTCGACTTCACACCCATTGACAATGAAATTATGGAGGAGAAAAGTGATTCAAAGTCAGGTAAATTGATCTTTTTAACTAATTGAAAAAGAGTTAGCCTTTTTTAGCCATACATACGACTTCATATAAATTTTTTAGTTAATTTTGCTATCACTGTATTAATTAAAAGTTTTGTTGCATTGCAAGAAAGGTGCTTGTCTTAGAATGCAACATGAATTAATGTTGTCTATAACATAATATAACTTTACCTGCAATGATTTTCAAAAGATAAAATCACTGGAAAATCAGTGGTTATGAAGGCAGAATCTCTGATGGCTTCTATAACATCCTGTTTAATATAGACACAAATATTTTGTCATTACTGAATGATGAAGCATCAAAATATGTGTAACCAAAACTAATTATGGTTTCCACAACACATCAGAGTAAAAAGGTTTGGATACATAGGGCATGTTCAAAGGACAATTAGCATAACAAAAAAAACATTGACATGGCACGATAGGGGAAACATCTGAATGAGTGAAAATATTACTGAATGATGAAGCATCAAAATATGCATCTAAAACTAATTTATGGTTTCCACAACACATCAGATCTAGAGTAAGAAGGTTTGGATACATAGGGCATGTTCAACGGGAAGGACATGCAATCCTCCAGCAAATGTTTCTTTATATTCTATTTAATACATTATCTATATTTGTATATTTCATATATTTCACATTATGAGTGAATACAGTTCTGTAGTTTTAGCATTATTTATATATTTTTACTTGTTAGTACTCTCTTCAATTATAGTATTAAGTTGGAAGTTAAATAAATAAATAAATAAATAAATAAATAAATAAATAAATAAATAAATAAATAAATAAATAAATAAATAAATAAATAAATAAATAAATAAATATTAAAATACCTTGAAGGAGACTTTAGTACACATTGCATTTCCATGAGTAATCAATGGTTCATCATTTGGACCATCCCAACAATCCAGTTCTATACATCTAAAATATAAGACAGTTATGGTCAAGGTAATGTCAATCTAGTTCTATACATCTAAAATATAAGACAGTTATGGTCAAGGTAATGTCAATCTAGTTCTATACATCTAAAATATAAGACAGTTATGGTCAAGGTAATGTCAATCTAGTTCTATATATCTAAAATATAAGACAGTTATGGTCAAGGTAATGTCAATCCAGTTCTATACATCTAAAATATAAGACAGTTATGGTCAAGGTAATGTCAATCCAGTTCTATACATCTAAAATATAAGACAGTTATGGTCAAGGTAATGTCAATCCAGTTCTATACATCTAAAATATAAGACAGTTATGGTCAAGGTAATGTCAATCTAGTTCTATATATCTAAAATATAAGACGGTTATGGTCAAGGTAATGTCAATCTAGTTCTATACATCTAAAATATAAGACAGTTATGGTCAAGGTAATGTCAATCTAGTTCTATACATCTAAAACATAAGACAGTTATGGTCAAGGTAATGTCAATCTAGTTCTATATATCTAAAATATAAGACAGTTATGGTCAAGGTAATGTCAATCCAGTTCTATACATCTAAAATTATATAAGACAGTTATGGTCAAGGTAATGTCAATCCAGTTCTATACATCTAAAATATAAGACAGTTATGGTCAAGGTAATGTCAATCCAGTTCTATACATCTAAAATATAAGACAGTTATGGTCAAGGTAATGTCAATCCAGTTCTATACATCTAAAATATAAGACAGTTATGGTCAAGGTAATGTCAATCTAGTTCTATATATCTAAAATATAAGACGGTTATGGTCAAGGTAATGTCAATCTAGTTCTATACATCTAAAATATAAGACAGTTATGGTCAAGGTAATGTCACAACTTTGTTTGGTGTTTTTTCAATTGATAACTTATGCAGTCATTTGAATTAACTTTGTTTATCCATGAAATGGAAATTTACTTTTGAACAAATAATCTCCCAAAAATACTTATCATTCCGCACAGGGAAGAAAATGGTTTATCAACTTGAATGTTCATGTAGAGATAAATTATATGCTTCCCAATATTGATGTGGCCATTAATGAACATTTTTAAATGCGCTGGCTTGCTGCATGCATGTATATATTGCAATACATAAAGGATTCTGCGACTATACCTACCTACAACCTGCAATCAAGCATTGTCTGTACATTTCAACAGATGATCTGCCACCAAATTGTCGGCCTAAAATAGTAATATACATGTTAAAAATTGCTGCTAAAAATTGTGATTTATTTATTCATGCTTATTTTGCATAAAGCCTGCATGCAGAAAAGATGGCTCTTCTTTTACTCCCACGAAGGGCTAAAGCTCGAAACGTCAGTTAAGTTAAGTCAACATTTTTTACGGTGTTACAACTTTCATTATATTACCTATCGTTTGCCTTCTAGTGGGTATTACTTGAGCAGAGTAATAAAGACAGAAGGATCATGTGATATACAAAACTTACCTATAAGATATGTATTATGGGAAGAATTGATAAAGTAGTGATCATGTGATATGCATGTGATATGCAAAACTTATCTATAAGATATGTATTATGGGAAGAATATTTGATAAAGTAGTGATATGCATATGTGATATGCAAAACTTATCTATAAGATATGTATTATGGGAAGAATATTTGATAAAGTAGTGATCATGTGATATGCATGTGATATGCAAAACTTATCTATAAGATATGTATTATGGGAAGAATTGATAAAGTAGTGATCATGTGATATGCATGTGATATGCAAAACTTATCTATAAGATATGTATTATGGGAAGAATTGATAAAGTAGCGTGATATACAAAACTTACCTATAAGATATGTATTATGGGAAGAATTGATAAAGTAGCGTGATATGCAAAACTTATACCTATAAGATATGTATTATGGGAAGAATTGATAAAGTAGTGTGATATGCAAAACTTACCTATAAGATATGTATTATGGGAAGAATTGATAAAGTAGTGTGGGATAGGTTGGTTCATGTCTTGTCTCAATTGTAATTGATCTGATTTTAGGAGTGCTGTGTCTTCACTGAGGAGATATCTTGTTAAACCATTGACACTTATACGATCTGGAAAAAGGAGTCATCATAGTAAGTATCACCCCTTCACTCACTGTCACTCACTATAACTTAAAAATCACATTGAAAATAAATTTGTATCAACTGCGTATAAAAAACTAAGGTTTTACTGTGCGACGCGCCATACCCTAGTCACTTACAAATTAAAACTTTTGATGAATTTTTGACATTATTTTGACATTTTTTCATCTCAATCAGACCAATTACAGACTTCAAAGTTTCTAAAGTCTCTGCCTGTCGATATAAACTTGTACCTGATTGGTTCATAGAGATGAAAAAATGTCAAAATAATGTCGAGAATTCATCAAAGTAACGTTTTTGTAAGTGTCCACGGACGGTGACAATATTTTGCAAGAGAGTTGATTGTTACATTAGCCATACCCACACATTGACAAAAGAAATAACGACTATAGAGAAGGTTGTAATTCTTAATACAGAAAGTTCTTCATTTGTTTAAGTTTTAACTTATAACTCAGGCAGATTAGACTTTATCTTAAAAAATTTCTGTAAACTTTTAAAGAACTAATTTTGTAGGTAATCTGTCTTGTCTGCAACTCGTCATTGAAAATACCCATATAGAACAATATTATACATTGCATAAAACACTTTACCTCTTTGTAACATGTCTATAGACTTTTCATATTTCCTAATGATTTTCATAGCCTTCTCTTTGTCATAGTAGGGATAGAGAATCTCATTCAGTCGTGGATCTCTTTGCTCCTCATTTAGAAACTTTACTAATTGGTTAACTGTCAGGTAAGGTGCTCTTCCACCACCCCTGTAACAAAGAATGATTATCATGATAACTATGATGATGATAACTACCATGACGATAATGTTCATTATGATAATGGTCCTGATGATGATATCGATGACTGTGATGAAAATAGTGGTGATGATAACTACCATGATGATGATGACATTCATTTTGATGATGGTCCTGCTAATGATGATGATAATAATAATAATAATAATTTAGTTCTTAGCGCACTACAAAAATCTCAGTGCTCTTACAATATCAGTTATGGAAAAAAGTAACGAATAGGATATATATATGGTTACAATAACAATATGAAAATGATGATGATGAGAATGATAATACGCGGAAAAGAAAAAAAGAAAAATCCTAGGAATTATAAAGTAGTGTCTTAAGTTTTGATTTAAATAAGTCTGTTGAAGGTGCGTTCTTAATTTCCACCGGTAGTTCATTCCATAGAGATGGAGCACATATCGAGAATGCTCTTAGAACCGTAGTTTTTTGTTCTATACTTTGGTCTTATTAAGTGGTTGTTATCATTAGCGTTCGATCGGAGAACTCTGTTTGGTTTGTTTAAGGTTAGTAAGTCAGCAAGGTATGCAGGTGCCATCCCGTTTAGTACTTTGTAGGTGAGTAAGAGAATCTTGTAAGTAATACGCTTGCATACAGGGAGCCAGTGAAGGTTAAATAGGATTGGTGTAATGTGGTCAAACTTGTTAGATTTAGTAACAAGACGAGCAGCAGAGTTTTGAATGCGTTGAAGTTTCGAGATATCTTTATCGGGTAGGCCATATAGAAGACTGTTGCAATAGTCCAGTTTAGTGGTTATAAAGGCGTGGATAAGTTTTTCTGTACTAGGTAGATCGAGGTACTTCCGGATATTCCCGATTCGTTTAAGCGAAAAGGATGCAGACTTGCAGATATTATTGATATGTGTTGACATTGTGATGATGACTGTGATGAAGATGGTGATGATGATAACTACCATGATGATGATAATGATGGTCATGATGATGATGATCATTATGATGATGGCCTGATAATGATGATGATACTATGATGAATATGGTGATAATAGTTATCATGATGATGATGATCATTATGATAATGGTCATGATAATGATGATGATGACTACGATGAAAATAGTGGTGATGATAACTACCATGATGATGATGATCATTATGATAATGGTCATGATAATGATGATGATGACTATGATGAAGATGGTGATGATGATAACTACCATGATGATGATGTTCATTATGATAATGGTCCTGATAATGATGACTATAATCAAGATGATTAAATTGGTAAATGATGATAACTACCACTATTTGATGGTGATGATTATGGAAGTCATGATAATGATGATGATGACTATGCTGAAGATGGTGATAACTACCATGATGATGATCATTATCATGATGGTCCTGATAATGATGATGATGCTGAAGATGATTAAATTGGTGATGATGATAAGATGACCATTATAATGATGTAAATGGTAATGATGGTGATGACAATGAATAATATGATAATGGTAATAATATTGATGATAATTATCACCAATTAAATGTTGGTTGATGATAGCAATGATGATGATGATGATGATGATGAAAATGATGATTATATTGACAATGATCAATGATGCTGATTAAGTTTAATATTAGAATGAATGATGATGCTGAATATGATAAATATAATACCAATAATATCTATATAGATGGATTGCAACCATTCCCAGGAGAGCTAATTGAACAAAAGTACCACTAGCTAGTCACAGTGATGTTTTTCTTTTGTAAAGACCACCAGCATGGCTGCCTTTTCTTTTGTTCAATTCACTCTCCTGGGAATGGTTGCAATCCTCCTATACACATAGCCCATCTGAATGACCACCAATATTTGTATCTTACCATTTCACACACAGTTGGTCAATTTCCAGACGAGGGCAAACCTTCAAGTACAACTGGTAAAAGTTCTCAAAGGACATATCTTCAAAACACATCTCATCATTCTGAAGGTTACAAAATAATAGGATTAGCTTAAATGAGGAAAACTTTTTACTTTTTTAACTATGCCCATTTAAAAAAACATTTACCAATTTCTATTATATAGTATAATCAGGTGATGAATTAATAAATGGAATACATCTTCTGTATTTTCATGCACTTATGAAAACCGAGATGCATTTGGGAGAATATGAGAGCAACTTTGTCAAAACACAAGATGAAGTTGAGTGATTGAACCTGCTCAATAATTCTCGCAAACTTATCGAGGTTTTTTGAGAAACCATTAATATCTCTTAATAATAATAATAATTTCCATTTTATATAGCGCCATATTCTTATAAATAGATATGTTAACATTGTTTAATTGAACCTTAGTATATTATAAACATATTAGATTAAGGCCAGGGCAAACAGCTTCAACATTTACCATTTAACAAAATTGAACGGATGTTGAAGCTGTTTGCCCGGGCCTTAAGCATAGATTCAGGAGGGTTAACAGAGGGTGACTCTCTTATCTGCTGGCAAAACACACTGGTATTCATTAGCCCACTCAAGTCACTTCCTGAAAGAAGGCACCAAGGCATTTTACTTCATTAGCGGAAATAGGCCTTTTGCAACAACAGGTCACAGTACCCTGCCCCTTTTAAATCAAACAGCTATGTCAAAATGAACATCAGAAATGAAAAGCGCACCTCCATATTAGAAGGAGGCAAAGGCGAGGAAAATCGCATTTAATTTAAAATTAAATATTTTATTAGGATTTGTATGGAAAATCTGTTCTGGATGGCAAAGCATATTTTCCATACAAATCCTTACAAAATATTTAATTTTATATTTAATGCCATTTCTCCTTGGCATGCTCATTATTATGAGCTAAAACTTTGGCTTCTCTCTAATATGGAGGTGCTCTTTTCATTTCTGATGTTCATTTTGACACAGCTGCTTGATTTAAAAGGGACAAGGTCATGTGATCTGTTGTTGCAAAGTCCTATTGTTCATTGTTTAGTTTCATGTGGTTTTGCCACAGGGTCAAGGTTATTATTCACTTATATTCACTGAGTCTGAGGTGGATAATTGTTTTTGTATAAAGCAATTATACAAAAGTGATTATTTCAAAAAGTCAATTAACAGCCAGTTTTTTTTTAAACTGTTCATTTCTTATAATGGCAAGCAAAATGCCGTAGGTGACTATCTAGAAACAGTGTGAATTTCCCGACAAATTTTCTATAACTACTTGTGTATCTATGCTAATAACATGTAGTCATTAGCTACTGACCTTTCCAGAAGACAAGCCCAAGTCACGTAAACCATTCAAAACAGACAAGAAACAGTGTGAATTTCCCGACCAATTTACTATAATTATTACTTGTGTATTTTTGTTTATTTTTGCTAATTACAGGTAGTCATTAGCTACTCACCTTTCCAGAAGACAAGCCCAAGTCACGTAAACCATTCAAAACAGACAGCTCTAGTTTACCAGTATTGAGTGCCTTGCATATCCTAATGGAAAAAGGTCGTATCACTCAACATATATGAGATATAGGACTTACCAGATACTTAACTAAAAAGCTACTTTGCAAGCACATCAATTATGTAACCTCTCAACTCTCAACATGTTTTTAAGCTTTTCCATTAAACAGCCACTTTAACAGCTGTTTTACAAAACAGGGAGACTTATAACGCTCAAGCTCTAAAGACTAATACTTCACTAGTCAAGAAGATTATTTTGGTTTGACAAGAGGAGATAAATAAAAGTTTTTTTCTGAAATGACCTAATGCTTTTTTTATAATGCTCTTGGCACTGTTTAACTCAAGCTCTAACGACTTATACTTCACCAGTGAAGAACATTATTTTGGTTTGACCAGAGCAGTTAAATAATTTTTTTTTCTGAAATGACCTAATGGTTTTTTTATAATGCTCTTGGCACTGTTTAACGGCTATTAAAGGAAAAGCATTATTAATGGAAAAGCATTATAAATGGAAAAGTGTTTAGACAGGTTTTTGCATGAGAGGTCACATATATGCCACACTATTGATTGTTATAAAATATAATTAACAGAGAAGTTGATTCAATTATGTGTCTGACATAAGTCTGACATATGAAAGAGAGGTCTCTATAGATCTGTCTCTATTGAATAATTGTTTCAAAATGTGTGTAAGTGTTTAAAACATTTATAATAAACAAATACACATTTCTATGCTTTCTAGTCTGTACAATATTATGGAATATAAAATAATTTACATTTGCTGCAGATGTCTTAAAATCTTAATGTCTTTACTTTGAATGCAAAAAAAGCAGAAATCAGCATATGAAACAATTTAAATAATATTAACTGGTAATAAAAGCAAATTAAATAAATTATACTCATCAACTTTAATGCAATTTAATAATAATAACATCAAAACATGTACAACTGACAGCATAATACTATTTCAATGCTGTTTTAAAATAATGTATTAACCCATCAAATAAAATGAACAGGAAGAAAATACTTAAATTGGAGCAGGTGAACAAATAAACGATGAATGCAACGGCTATTTGCATCTACAGGAGACAATGCAAACAGTGTGTGCCCTAAGGATGACTGCCACAATGATTAATCATTGTCATCACATACTCAACTAGACAAAGTGGTTCAAAAAGGTGGCAATGTCCTGTTATCAACTGACATATTTTGGCATAATGTGTTCATACTGTCATATTATTTTCAATTTGAATTGAAATATGTGTTGCAAATAGATAAATTAATTCCATTAGCAACTGACATGTCACGTTGTGGTCATTTCTTATCTATTTTTGATCTATATTTTTTTTACTTTTTCAATGTACCAAATGCCACATTTATCATGGTATTATATTATAATATAGGTTATGTATATTTTCTGTATATTTCTAATTCCTTTTCTAATTGGAGCTTTATTGGGATCATTTTTTTTATAAACATGCCTTCTTTATGGTATCTTGAGATTTCCTTTTTTTATTATCTCGGATGTTTTTATCTTTTTGTATGTTTGCCTATATCTGCCTGTGAAAATCTGTATGTCTTTACACCCAATTCAGTTAATGTTGTTTATCTGGGAATGCATGGTTTCAAGATGTGAGACCAATTGGAATTGTGTGAATTCATTAAATTCCAAATGCACTGTTTTCAACATGCTTTTCTGCTGAATTAAGGATAACAGTATCCCAGAAATTAGCATTGATATTCAAGCAGGATTATATATTAGTGTATTTGGAACTTAATCAGCTCCTACAATTCCTGTCAGTCTCAGATCAACCATTTCCAGATTATCAACTTTATTGAAATAGGTGTATACACTTACTTGCAATAACATTGTCATATAAAAAAGAAAATTACAAAATAGGAATTAATTAAAAGACAAAAGTAGAGTACTCAAGCTGAACTTCTTCTTTAATTTGTCTTTTAATTATTTCATATTCGATAATTTTCTTTTTGATATGACAATGTCTATATGTCTGTCTGTCAAACTGTTGGACTGTCAGTCAGTAAGCTAACTAGTCAGTTTTCCAGTAAATCTGTCAATCAGTCAGTTATCCGCTCAGTCAGTCATTCATTAAATCAGTCAGCCACAGTGTATTAGTCAGTCATATCCTTATAAATAGAGCGTATTTGTATAACCCACTTTTAAAATACAAATGAGAATATATGTGAAATAACATGCTAATGAGGTGTGTGTGTAGCTATTTGCTTTTATTTTTTTCTTTGAGCCACAAGCCACTGTGGAAAACATTGATAAAAGTGGTTTCGAGTAAATCTATAAACATTTTCGTTGTCAATCATGTTTTATTTTGATTATTTGAAGCCGAGAGCGCAACTCACTGAAGCATTTTATAACATGCACACCTAATTAGCATATTATTTTACACATATTCTCATTTGCATTTTAAAAGTGGGTTATACGAATACGCTCTAATATCAAATAATATTTTATTATCAATATTTGATAATTATCCAATCAATAATAATTGCTGTCAGTCACAATAGACCTTTTAATGGTTCTCGTCTACAACCTCTGCCTCAATAGCATGTAATATTTTTTTCAAATTTGACTACAGCCTGTGGAATTTTGAAGTGTCTTAATTAGCTTTCATGTTTGATAATGTGTACATTCCTTAAATTACCGCAAACTGTAGTTAAATTGTAAAGAATATACATGCTATCGAAGCTGTCTATTGAATTGCAGTATTGTATGTGTATTGCATAATATTAATAATAAATAATAAAAGCATTTATTTAATAACAGGTTCCCATTTAAATCTGTACTTTCCCATTTAAATCTGTACTTATGCAAATTTTGTTGATGTGTGCTAAACACACAGATCAACCAAATCCAATCAGAGAAGTTCACTTCAGAAATAATATAGTCTGATTGGGTTGAACTGTGTGTTTAGCACACATCAACACAATTTGCATAAGTACAGATTTAAATGGGAAAGTACAGATTTAAATGGGAAAGTACAGATTTAAATGGGAAAGTACAGATTTAAATGGGAAAGTACAGATTTAAATGGGAAAGTACAGATTTAAATGGGAACCTTTTTTATACACAATGATTTACATGCGCAGCTTAGGTGATGTGGTCGCATGCATGTATAATAATAGAACTTAATACTAAATATAGTATCTGGCACAATATGTGTAAACTTACCCTTTAACCGATATTGTCCCTAATGTACTTGAAAGAATGCTTGCTTTCACATACCTTACACAATAAAAACAGCTAGGTTAACTTAATGTGGCTAACAAACAGGGTAAGAGAAGTAGGAACAAATAATAAACAAACTGCAAGACAGGGGCCGGTTGTACAAAGCCTGAATAGCGCTATCCACCGGATAAATCCCTATCCACCGGATAAATCCCAATGGCTAAAACCTATACAAATAGTTTTATACAATGGATAACTCTTATCCAGTGTATAACTTTATCCAGGCTTCATACAACTGTCCCCAGAACATAGTAAGCATTTACAAAAAATAAAAATTCAAAAATAAATAGTAAAGGAATGGAATGTACATTGAGTGTAAATTAACACACACTCGGCTAGCATTATGTGAGAGGCCATTTGTACTGGTTTGAAATCCAGTGAAAACATTTTGATAATATTCCATTAACTAAAATGAAAATTTAAAAATATAAAAAATAATACAATAACATAAATAAAAGTCTTCAATTTTCTTCATTCAGGCTAGCATGGGAGAGGCCACTGGTTCGAATCCAGTGAAAAAGCTTTAATTGGTATACACTCAATGAAGAAAAAATAATATATAAAAAATACAAAAATATAAATAAAAATCATTTCTTTTTGTATACAATAATATTTTGTTTTATAAAATTTCTTGAAAACACGTAAAAAACAAAAACACTAGATTACCTATAAACATGTACTAGATGTAATCTAAATATTATTCAAATAAAGTGGAATCATTTAATCCAATTACATAAAAACACTTAAACATGAAAACATCTTACTGTTTGAAGAGCTGTGTCATAATATTGATGTTATTGATTCTGTAGTCGTACAGTAACGGTGACAATCCTTCAAGCCATTCCTAAAAATAAATAACCACATTAAACTATGACACAAACAAAACATACAATAGAGTGTAAACAAAAAATTCATTGAAATACAAAGTACTGAATAGTACAATAAAGTACTAATTAAACAATAGAGAACAATACAATTAACTAAGCATAAACTTGCACAATTTGTTTTCCAAGGCCTATAGACCCTTTTAATAAGTCCCGAAGTGTTGTGTTTTCCGCGCTTACGTCATATTTATTCTTTTCAATTCCTATCATATTATGACATCAAGTGCGGAAAACACAACACTTCAGGACTTATTAAAAGGGTCTATAGTTCAAACGTTGCATCTCACATGTCCCATATCTAATTCAATTGAGCAAAACATATTGTTTGAATTCATTTGCATTAGATTTGGCACATGTGAGATGTGATGTTTGACTTAGTTTTTCTGCTCAATTAAATCCCCTTTCAATTTTCAGCCTCACTTTATTGCATAATGGTCCCAGATTAATTGATACAAATGAGGCAAATAGTGGTGGTTTTTTTTAAAAATAGCCTAGTTTTTAATCTAAAATTATCCTAGTATTTTGAACTCATAGATATTCTGGGAACATTGTAAGAGCTAAATATATAAGATCCTAATGTGGATTAAAACTAAGATTACAATCTTAAACAGGATACAATTACTTAATTAAATGACTCTTCTTAATAGCATTAGTTTTAAAATCCAGGTGCACATGACACAACAAATGCAAAATGTAGTAAAATATGGTGCTTTGTCATGATTGACATGTTGAAGGATTTGTGATACATGTACAACTAATTGTAAGCAGATAAAGAAATGAAAAAAAAACCTTTTTGTAATATATCACTCTACTTTTGTCAGACACAAGTGTGTCTTCACTCACTACCTCCAAGGGAGCACATCAGACTGTTGTTTGTGGTTTGGATATATTCGATCTTTTGAAGGTTTTAAATTACAACGATCTTTTCAACGTTTTAAATTACATCAACAGCTAAATTGGTAGATTAATGGGACTATCCGCCAGCAAGGGAAAAATGCGGGAGCGCCTGCCTCTGCGAGCGAGTCCCAAAGGGACGAGGGGGGAGTGAAACAGTGGAATGATCAGCCAATCATGAATCGAGAATAGACGTTTTGGGGGGTGTGTCTCCTCCTGATGCTCATAGCAGTTTCCTTGGAAACGGAAACAAAAGCGGAAACGATTAATGTATGAAATACAAGCCTTGACCTTCTTGTTGATCTCTTCGCTGATAACCCAAATGTTTACGTTCGGATTTTTAATGGAATTTCAAGTTGTTATGGTCATATTGTAAGCTCAAAATCAATAAAATAATATGAACTTCAAGCAGCAGTACTCCAAAAATAGGAGGAAAATGTCTAGTTTAGTTTAATAATTCTGATATCATGCCAGTAAATATAACTGTGAGTAACAGTATACGTCTTCATGAAATGGAGCGCAATACGTGAGATGCAACAAAGATTTTCCCTGCAGCCACGGACGTAATTCAGCTTAATAACTTTACAAGGATACTAATACAGATCTTTTTTGCCATGCGACCTTCTCTTCTTCTTTACACATTATTATAAGGACATGAATGTAAGGAACCACAAAAAATCAGTTGTAATCCTGGGTTTTAATCATATATATTCAAATTTGAAAATCGTTGAATATTCAAATAAGTTAAGTTTGTTATATATATGTAAATCTTGATCATGTAAATCTTGTTCATGTAAATCGTCTTTCCCTGTTCGACCTGTTCTTCGTATCTGGTTTTACAATTTCAA
Source organism: Metridium senile (assembly GCA_949775045.1). Classification (NCBI taxonomy): domain Eukaryota; kingdom Metazoa; phylum Cnidaria; class Anthozoa; order Actiniaria; family Metridiidae; genus Metridium; species Metridium senile. The sequence continues at coordinate 5,156,615 of OX459096.1, read as the reverse complement.
TTGTTCTCAATTTACAAAATGTTCCCAGCAACGGAAATGTTCCTAGCAACATGCTACGAGCATCATACTACAGAATTTCAACGGTTTCATTCCCCCTCGCCCCTACGGGGCTCGCGGGGAGTTACAACTCTCGGGTGACACTCGTACATTGCTCGTCCCTATGGGACTCGCTCGGCAATGATATTTGTGCCCGCATTTTTACTGGTCTGTCGATTGACGAAATAAGCCGTTTATGTAATTTAAAACTTTGAAAAGATGGTTGTAATTTAAAAACTTCAAAAGAACGAATATATCCAAACCACAAACAACAGTCTGCCGTGCTCCCTTGCTACCTCTACATTAAATATTTTTAGCACACAACTCTGTTCGCAAAGTATGACAAAAAGAAGTTTCTTAATAACAAAAAAAAATGTCATTCCCTGTCTGATGGGTCGATTTGAGAATGATGACATTGCTACTTCAAGTAAATTACCTTGAAACACAACTACTATACAAATGAATTCGCAGCATGACTTAAGGGAGGATGAGAGGAGCACTATAACTATCTTATGTGCATACCAAAATTACTTTTACAAGATTAGCATGACTCCAGGGAGGATGAGAGGAGCGTTATAACTATCTTATGTGCATACCAAAATTACTTTTACAAGACTAGCATGCATGACTCCAGGGAGGATGAAAGGAGCGTTATAACTATCTTATGTGCATACCAAAATTACTTTTACAAGACTAGCATGCATGACTCCAGGGAGGATGAGAGGAGCGTTATAACTATCTTATGTGCATAGCAAAATTACTGTTACAAGACTAGCATGACTCCAGGGAGGATGAGAGGAGTGTTATAACTATCTTATGTGCATACCAAAATTACTTTTACAAGACTAGCATGCATGACTCCATGGAGGATGAGAGGAGCGTTATAACTAACTTATGTGCATACCAAAATAACTTTTACAAGACTAGCATGACTCCAGGGAGGATGAGAGGAGCATTATAACTATCTTATGTGCATACCAAAATTACTTTTACAAGACTAGCATAACTCCAGGGAGGATGAGAGGAGCATTATAACTATCTTATGTGTATATCAAAATTACTTTTACAAGACTAGCATGACTCCAGGGAGGATGAGAGGAGCATTATAACTATCTTATGTGTATATCAAAATTACTTTTACAAGACTAGCATGGCTCCAGGGAGGATGAGAGGAGCGTTATAACTATCTTATGTGCATACCAAAATTACTTTTACAAGACTAGCATGACTCCAGGGAGGATGAGAGGAGCATTATAACTATCTTATGTGCATACCAAAATTACTTTTACAAGACTAGCATGACTCCAGGGAGGATGAGAGGAGCATTATAACTATCTTATGTGCATACCAAAATTACTTTTACAAGACTAGCATGACTCCAGGGAGGATGAGAGGAGCATTATAACTATCTTATGTGCATACCAAAATTACTTTTACAAGACTAGCATGACTCCAGGGAGGATGAGAGGAGCATTATAACTATCTTATGTGAATACCAAAATTACTTTTACAAGACTAGCATGGCTCCAGGGAGGATGAGAGGAGCGTTATAACTATCTTATGTGCATACCAAAATTACTTTTACAAGACTAGCATGGCTCCAGGGAGGATGAGAGGAGCGTTATAACTATCTTATGTGCATACCAAAATTACTTTTACAAGACTAGCATGGCTCCAGGGAGGATGAGAGGAGCGTTATAACTATCTTATGTGCATACCAAAATTACTTTCAATTGACATATTTCAAAATAAATAATATTCAAACAAATATCAAGACTTGGAAGCTCAAAGGGGCAAAACCACACGCAGTTACCTAAATTGTTACCCTGGCCGTCTCTGCTTGAACGGGAAAACTCACCACAGGATATGGCACATATAGGTCATGTCATAAGGTCTTTCTGATTAGATGACAACAATATTGCACAAGACAATAGACAAGTTCTGAGTGTGTTTGGATTTTTTCATGAAAAAATACATTCAAGTATGAGTTGTATTTACAATTATAATTATTATAAGGCACATTGAAACGTACAAAGCTTAACCTATGTTCTGGACAGAATATTCAGATACAATTTTGTATGTACAAACTAGAGGTTTTGATACCACATTTGGTATTTGATGCTCAAATCAAGATCATGGCTGCTTCATAATTCTTGCTAAATTGTGTGGCTTTCAGAGGAGATGGACCAAATATTGAATAGGGAGACTTGATATTTTAATTTTTAATATCATTTTGAGAGTTCTAAAGCAAGAATACATCAATAACTACAAGTAAAAATTAAAGTAAAATACTTTGAATATTCTGGAGCATAGAACAAAAGACATGTATTGTGGTTGCACGTTTCAGCCCACTTATGAGTTTTCTGTGGTGGCACATTTCTGTTTTCTATTCAAATCTTGTGTTAAATATTAGGAGAAGAAAAGGTAAAGAGAAACTATGTGCAAAGAAAAGGAAAAGGCAGGCTAAGAAAGAGCTAAAGGAGTAAACAAGGAAGTAAGAACATCCAAAAAAAAGACCAAAGCACTGACACAGTAAGAGAGATATTTTGTGTCCACCATGAGTGGGAGAACACAGCTAGAGTTCTTTGAACATGTTTCCTAACTTAAAAAAAATTAGGATGCCTACTTTATAGGAGGATATTGCAATGTAATCAAGATATTTATATGACAAATTTGGGAAGGACAGGAACAAAAAAAACATCACGTGGGCAAAAAATGGAGTAAATGAGGAAGATAATTATAAAAAACAACTCTAGGATGTCTTTTTTATTGCAGGAAATTGCAATGTAATAAAATTAATATATGACTAATTCTGCAAGGAGAGGAACAAAAAAAGCATTACGTGGGCAAAAAATAGAGTAAATGATGAAATAACGCAAAACAAAAAACATCTTAGTTGTAAATGAGGAGGGAGGCCAGGGGGACTTTAGTCACTAGTCAACCCCTTTTTTTAAGCAGTCACATCTTAATAGCTTTAGTTATTTAATGTGGTTTGTTTTCTGATAATGAATATTTATTTATTTTTATTGCTGCAACATCAAGAAAAAGCATTAAATGTATAAAGAAAGTCCTACCTTGGCTGTTCTTGCATTATTTGCACATAGATGCAGAAATGACACATCGACAAGACTAGTGTTATAGACGACTGTAAGCATTCGCTGTTCCAGTGTATCATGACCAGTGCGGACTAAAACCTCACGCACCTTGGTATCCTAGCAACAAAAACAACCATCAATTAAAAAATGCTTAATTGCTAAAGCAGCAGTTTTCAGCTTTCTGCGAATGCAAACATTCCAATAGCTAGTTTTGTAACTTGATTTGGCTGCTGCAATCAAAAAGAAATAACTCAAGGTGCCGAGTAATTAGCAGCAGCGCACAATGTATTTTGCAACTAGCCGTGGAATGTCTGAGTTTGCAGAAAGCCAAAAATTGATTTAAGGTTTAAAGTACACTTTAATTATTGCGACCAGAGAATGTTGGATCTAAGTGAGTGATTGTTTTTGCTGTCCTCCATGTGATCTAAATCTTCTAATGATGGAATGCACTGCACTAATGAGATGAATTGGTGAATGAATGAGTGATTACGGTATATAAATTACTAAATAAATTTCTAAATTAATGGATGGTGAATAAATGAATGAATGAAGGAAGGAAAGAAAGAATGATTTGTAATATGCCAGTTATTGTGATTTGTAGTACTGATTTATAATCACTCCAAAACATGGTGTAAATTCTGTATTATTATAAATTATAAGTAAGTTTTACAAAACACATTTAGCATGCAAGTTATGGCTAAAAATCACAATTCATTCATTTTTTAAAACCATAAAGATGTTTTACAAAACAATTTCCACAAAATTAAATTATAAATTAAGTTTTACAAAACACATTTTGTATGCGCTATAGCTAAAAATAAGAATGGATTCATTTTTTAAATTATAAATAAGTTTTACAAAACAATATCCACATGCCCTATAGCTAAAAATAAGAATGGATTCATTTTTTAAATTATAAATAAGTTTTACAAAACAATATCCACATGCGCTATAGCTAAAAATAAGAATGGATTCATTTTTTAAATTATAAATAAGTTTTACAAAACAATATCCACATGCACTATAGCTAAAAATAAGAATGGATTCATTTTTTAAATTATAAATAAGTTTTACAAAACAATATCCACATGCACTATAACTAAAAATCACAATGGATTCATTTTTTAAATTATAAATAAGTTTTACAAAACAATATCCACATGCACTATAGCTAAAAATAAGAATAGGTTTATTTTTTTAAATTATAAATAAGTTTTACAAAACATATTTAGCATGCACTATAGCTAAAAATCACAGGTTTTTTTTAATTATAAATAAGTTTTACAAAACATATTTCGCATGCACTATAGCTAAAAATTAGAATGGGTTTATTTTTTTAAATCATAAATAAGTTTTACAAAACACATTTTGTATGAACTTTTAGTTTAAAAAAAAAAATCAAAATTGGTTTATTTTTCTCATACTCAGCTTCAGTGCATTTAAAGTGTTATTTCAGTTTTTAATTCTTGGTCTTACAAGTGCTGTCGTTGGACTTTGAACACAGAACAATGACAACATAGCAACACTGTAAGTCACAACTAAAAATAGACAAAATGTTGATCTACAAATATTGTGTAACATTACATGAATACCAATCAATATAATTATGTAAATATAATTGTGTTATGGCATGCATATTATCTTGTATTACCTATTGTTTATATCAAACAACGATACAGCTTATACTAGTTTACTCACTAGTTTCCATTCATATTATCTTGTGTTTACTATATCAAATTAAATCAATACTGGAATATCAATGAATCCAGCTTAGAACAACTAAATTATTTTTCATATAAATTGCCAAAACAGAGATTTATAGAAATGATAATGTCTATGAGAGCAAATTACAAATTTTATTTCTGCTTTATAAATACAAATGTTGTAAATCAGAAACTGGATAATTATATATTGCAATATAATTAATAATAAGTTTAATTTCTGACTTTTGAAAACCACACTATTTGATAAATTAATATTGACTGAAAATTAAACAAAACAGAAAGGAATATACAATTTTTTCATGACTTTTCAGATGTAAATTTTGTATTGAATTATTGACATTTACTTCCAAAGACATATCTGCTGTAATTCTATACATTTAAAAAAACTGGAATTTTATTAAAGAAATATCAAGAAAAAGGCTGTCTATTGTAGAGCCATACCAAATTGAGAAGACATTCAGCTAAACATTATTAATTTTTAAAGTTTATTCATCAAATTTACCACCCGTAAAAGTTGATATGTATTACACAATGTATAACATTCAACAAAGTCTCAACCAAACACGGCAGGTAAATACATCAATGTGTTATGTATTGACAAAAGATATACCAATAGAAAACATTGATGCTCATCAAATATTAGACCAGAAATGACAACTATTGTGTCGAAAACCATTTCTGTCATATAATTCTGTCTATAATTCAGGACTCGAGGCAGACATAATTAAAGAAGATTCATAGGCCATAATCATTTTCAATATTCATAATAATAAGAACAAGCTGCACAAATGAACCTATTTATTTTCAATCTTTAATTAGTTGTTTTATTTTTTTTTTTATATATTTTCTGATTTTATTTTTCTGATTTTATTTTTTTATATTTTCTGATTTTATTTTTCTGATTTTATTTTTTTATATTTTCTGATTTTATTTTTCTGATTTTAAAATCTAACAAAAATTGATAACCCCATTTTGATAAATCAATTTTTGTTAGATTTTAAAATCAGAAAAATAAATTTGAAAAAAAATTATAAAAACTATTTAAAGATTTGAAAATAAATGATGATGTTAGCCATTTTTGGTAAAAAGCTTAACATAACACTTATAAATGGAAACTAGCGAGTAAACTAGTATAGGCTGCATCGGTTTTTGTATAAATGATTTAGCTTAAGCTTGAAACATCAGTAAAGTTCTTAACCTTTTTTTTTACGGTGTTACAAAATTCATTATAATATTATTACCTATCATAAAAATTATAATTACCAGCTAAAATGTTTATTCCTAACCAATTTAATGATATCCATTTAGAACCCTTATTTACATTATAATTTTATATGAAAAAAAAAACAAGTCTGGGGGATTGCTGATGAAAAACCAAGATAACATAAAATTACAAAATTCTGCAGTTCTTACTGGCAGGAAACTCTACAGAAGATACTTTCATTTTCACAACTTTTGATAAATAATAAAATACAATCGACTGAAGAAATATTTTGATTAATCACAATGTACAAACTTCAAGAAAAAAACTTGAGGAAAATATTTTTTTGAAAACAAAATTTCAATAACAATGAGTTGTAACATGAAAAATGTGGGAAACAAGAAAATACATGAACAAGCTAGCAGTCATTCATAGAATATTTAAATGTAAATTTATTGCTGGGTTTAACTGTCAACAAAGGGGAGTTGTCTTTCGACGGATGGATCAAAAGATTATAGATTGTACCTATATCTTTCTGATTATCAGTCAGACACTCTAACTACTGAGCTACTGACAAGTTGTTTTTTTAGCTCAGTAACTTGGGATTTCCATTGTACAAAACCTAAGCCATTACCAATGCAATTTCAGTTTTTTTTTTGGACATTTAACTCATAACACAAAGATTTATACTATGTGTGGGGGTAAAACCACTTTAACAAAGCAAGTGGTCATTACGTTTTTTTCACTCGAGTTCTTTTCGCACCTACATATCTAAGTTTTATCTAATAATATAAAGGTGATTTAAGCAAGAAAGAACCTCTTATCAACATTACATTTATTTACTAAAAAAGTACAAAATAACAAGTGTCATAGCAGATGTTGAACAACAAGATAAAAATAATGTAAATTTACAGTAAGAAATATAGTTTGATATTTTTTAAAATTGCTTACAGGCATTCAAAAGGAATATCTTTTTTGATAACTCCATGTTTCATTATTTTTTTATTAACAGTTATCAAAAAAGAAAAACATTTTTTTTAATTAATCTTGCAGGACTCATACACAGCTTTATCAATACTTCAAAACTTATATTTTTTTAAATCTAATTCCAAGTTTATATTCTAGTCTATTCTTGTATTCCCAAAATTAATTCCATTGAAACAAATATATATTATGTGTTCAGAAAGTGCAGTTTAATTTAAAATGGAAAAAAAATAATTGTGAAAAAAATTCATGACCAAACTACTCAGCACTACCTGCCAACATCTACACTATGAACCACTTCACACATTGTCACCTTACAAGCTTGATGGCCTATAAAACAGTTAGATAATGATTAATTTGAATTATATCAATATTACTAAAAGAAAAACGAATTAAGTGTGCTAACTAAAGAACAGTGGGCTTGAGGGTAGGAAATGCTCAAGGGCCTTAAGTTTTATGTTTGAAATAGCTTGAATAGCAACCATGTAGTGATGAATTTTGCAGTAAACTAGATGAATAGAGTACAAACATTTCAACCATGAAATAAAATCAAAAATTTTTAAAAAAAATTGAAAAACATTTCTACCATCAATTTCACTATGGCTGCTTTTACTTCAGAATAGAACAGAACGTTTATACCATGAAATAAGTTAATTGAAATTGTAATATCTATTAATTTTGAACAGAATGCTAGTAACATTAATTTTTATACCTTCAAATAATTTATTCAAAATTTTGCTATTGAACACCAACATTACTTTCACTTTTGTAATTTTTTTATTTATTTACCAAATAGTTTGTATTTTGTGACTATTAAGGCCACTATCACTCAACCAGAAACATAAATACAAAGGGAACAATACTTGATTGCAATTTACTTGTCTTGGAATAGTGATAAATAGCCACTCAAGATCAAACCTTTCAGGCAGAAAAATGTTGATTTTTCTCCAAGGTTCAATTTTATGTTTGCATTACTTTGCCTCTGCAAAAGGTAAAGCTTTTCCCGACACTTTCATTTAGTACAGTCTTAAAAAAGTAGGTTATACGTGAAATAATTCAAATCAACAACCACAAAAAGATAAACATTGATTTTGTTTCATGGCTTAAACTTAATCTTTGAATTCTATGACACAGTTAAACTTAAAGCTTTTCCCTGGCCTGTTGATTTAAAGTCTTACAACAAAGTAGGTAAAACACGAAACAATCCAGCTAAACAGCCACAAAAGGATAAATTTGCAAATAAAGTATAAAACACTTAATTGATATTCTACTTTACTTGCATAAGTGCATTAAGATAAACCTTAGCTTTTTTAGATCGAAAAAGATAATCAAGAGCCATTTGTCTTACAGTTCAAAAAATAGTTCCTAGTCACGAAACAAATATTGCAAGTTTAGTTTTAAAATTCTAAAGCAATATTTAATTTGTTCAAGCTAGGTGAAATCTCTAAAAGCCCTATAAAGTCAAAAATATAAATAGGATACAGAAGTAATTTTATTTAAAAAGACAAATAAATTGTACAAACAACACTGTATGGATATAAGGAAAAGCTTGTTTTGAGCCAGATAAAATTTGCAAGACCTTTTTTCTTTATACAAGGGTACAAAATTGTGGTAACTTTACTATCAACTAAAGTAACAAGAAAAACTTTTAAACAATTCCTATTAATTGCTTTCATAAAGTTTTGTAAATCTACTCTAAGAAGGTAAATATGTAAAACATCATGACAAAGCATTCATGTAAACTGATATCAGTTCAATGACATGATATGAAAACTGGTTTATTTGTGTTTCTATGGCGATAGCGTAGATTAAAATGGGTAATGTATATTCTATTTGATAGTTGAGATAATTCAAAACCTCTAGTATCAACAACCGATTTGATGTATTAAATATTAAAAACAACCTAATAGGAGGGGGAAAAAGTAGAAAAATAAAGTGGTATTCTATGTAAACATGGTTCAAACCACTATTAACATATAAAAAAACATAATATACAAAACAGGAAGAAAATTAAAAGTTATTAATTTAATTGATAATTCTCATTTTTACATATACAATATTATTATTTTTTGGCTGAAAAGAAAAATACATTAGATGGCACTTTTTAATATATTTTTATTTTTTGCTCAATCCACTACCACTCTTCAGATAAAAATAAAATGGCTAAAAATAACTGGGTAATAGAAAATAAGCTTTTTGGAACATTAAACTATATTCTATTATACTTGAACCACTTCAAGGTAACACTCCAAAAATTGGAACTGAGAAAAATGAATAAATTATTAAAATTAACTTCCAGTTTTTTCACTTTTCTATTTCTGTTTTTTTTTTATGATCAAATTTGGAAAAAATAAAATAATTTAATTTTTTTAATCAGATTTGACGTTTTTGGTGTTCTCTGATTACTCTGCAATCACACTGAAAATATCAATAAAAAAAGGAAAAATAAAATGGGTAAAAAAAATTAACCAAAAATTATCATTGAAAAAAATTCATTATTTTTTTTTTCAAAAAGAGCATCAATTTAGAGCAGATGAGACGAAACAACGATTAGCAGCACTCAATTGCTAAGACATGGAAAAATAACAAACACAAATTAATTTTTGAATCAAAGAAGAGCATGAAACCACATGAGATATTTTGGTGTTTCTCGTCACGATCAAAATCCTAGAGCACAATTTTTTTAGACACTTCATCTAATTGATTAAGCTATCCCGATTTCCTGGCGAACAATTTAGATGGACGGCTGTCTGATAAAATACAATAACAGTGTTGTTTCTACAAATTCTTCAAACAAAACGTAAAACAAGACTGCCTTCATAGGTTGACATGTTTAAACTCTTTACGACAGTTTACGATTCCTGAAGAAAAAAACATGAAAACTAGCGGACTTAAAATTGGGAGTCAAAAATAATGAAGTTTCTTCTTCTTTGTATGATGTTCCATGAGAAAAACAAAAATAAAAAAGACGTTCTTAGCGTATTCTTAACTCGTTGCTTTACAATTTATTTAAAAATATACTGAAGATACCAATATCAGACGTTCTATATTTGTGAACATGAATTTTTAACAAGATACAAATTAGGCTTTTACACAAGTTTTGAACAAAAACATGATCGATATTGAATTTGTGTATACATTCCAATAGCACTATATACACTGGTCATTTTGGTTTTGACAATTTATACAAACAAGAAACAATTTTTTATATTAATATTACAGTAAAAAGCCATATGCCACGCTCGCCACAAAACCCATGGGAATCGCTCTAACCCGATAACTTGACTTCAAATGGGGATAACTTATGTGTGATCAACTCAAAACACGATTTTCGGACCCTCTTATGTCAACACTTATTGACAAAAACTGAAATTTTATCAAATTGAAGAAAACGCCAAACTCATAAATCATTAAGAGGTACAATACACGGAGCGCTAACATCTAGTATTTGCCGCTTCTAATGGCAAGATAATTTTAATTGACACCAAAATTGCTATAACCAACTAGGCTGATATTCTACCCACAACAGCCCACACCATTTTTTTTTTTTTTTTTTTAATAGATAATAATGGCTTTCCAGGCGAATTCATCTAGTGTTCGAAGCATGCATTCAACTTTATTAGATGCTCTTTTGATAGCTCTCCATGTCGAATTCATGTTTTGGTTATGTAAAGATTAATTATTCCATATAGAGCAATTTATTTCTATACAATACCATAACAACAGAGATTGATCTATCAAAGAAATACATTTGAAATTATACCGGGCTCTCCCACAAAATTACGAAAAAAAAATTAAATGAAGTGGATTGAAGAAAATAGATTTTATTGCACCCAAAATAAACAAATCCGATTTGATGAAAACGGGACAGGATCTATATAACAGCATCGACTGAGAACCGAGCCAAATAATTGCCTAAATTTCGAAATCCAGAAACTGGAATATCAACGGAATTATTAGTGATGTCGTCAATCGTCCCTTACATGTCACAAAAGACATAGATTGTAAGATTACTAAGTGTATTTGTATATTTACAAGCAAGAATTTGGCTGACATAATAGTAATACCTTCGGAATATAGCCAGAACGAACTTCACTAACAGTACTTAGATCAATGCAGTTCCCTTCCTACAAAATAACAGTTCACTCATTAATAATCATTCATAAACCACAGTTAAAGCAACAGCATACGGCAGGTTTCTTAGATCATTTAGATTTTCACTTTTCGATGGCAAACCTACCTTATCATCCTGAACACGCCAGTACAAAAAGAAACCGTATTTATCAACACGAAAATTATTGTTGTATGAGATGTTCTCCTATAATAAAAGACACGGACATGAATCAGTCAAACAGAACACTTAAAGAACTGTAAGATACAATCACTTTATAAATCAAGGCAGTTTAAATGAGCTATATATGGCTTAATTTAGAAACCAAAATGTTCAAGTTGTGGTGCATGCAAGGAGTCCATCGGTGAGTTAGAGATTGTCCAAGGCAAATCAAGAAATGTAGCTTTATTATTTATTCCACAGCAAGCTGCCATTGCATGAATGAAATTCCCTACGTACCTCATCCCAGCTTGTAAAACTCGTGCCATTCAGAAGTTTTTCAGGGACGGCGTTCAAATCAAACGACGATTCAGGAATATCCATTGGCAGAGAAAATCCAAGCAAAGCTCGATAACCTTAGCATTTGGTAAGCTTATGTAGACTCCAAGTATGCCTATTCAATGCTACTGAACAGTCAAATATCTAGAAAGGATTTTTTCTAGTGTTTTGATATGCTTCAGTTACCCAACACTGAAGTCTTCATAGTTTACATCGTGAGTCGCAATGGCTTCTCAGTGACCTTCTTGTAGTTACTTGCGTGACTTGCATTTCGCTGGCTTCCACAAACTCAACATCCAATCTGCCAATGGGAGCGCTGTTATTTTGACCAAGCTTGTCAATCATCTTTGTATGATTATTGCAGGTGTTTGCCCACTGATATTGTCACATTTTACACAAGAATTTCGGTGAAATAATTTCGTAAATTATTAACATCGCTTATTTATATTAGTGGTTATTTTCATTTCGGTTTCATGTTCTAATCATACCGACAAAAAGGCACCGTAAAAAAGCATTAAGTTTATTTTCATTCCACAAGAATCACTTTGTAATTGTTTAATTTTCACCGATATTAATGTAAATTTTACATTACAAGTGTTGCGTTGCGACCAGTATCTTTTCTCAACACTAGTCAGATAATATTAACATGATTAAAGTAATCTGAAAAAATTATATCGACCTTGTCAACACTGCAAAAAAAAAGCTTTTCTTTCTTTTAATTATCACCTCATTCATGTTTCTTGCTCGTTGCTTGAATAACTTGTCGGTGCTTAAACTATTACATTATTTATTAAAATCGATATCTCGCTGGTTTCTGCAGGATTGCTTGTTAGCGATGAAAGCCAATTTTAATTTACTCTCCGAAAGAAAGATGAAATTGTATCTATTGTAATTTAGGAAAGCCACCTACCGAAAAGCGAATATATTAACCAACTCGTGGGTATGTAACTATGCGCCTTTACTTGATGTTGAAGCAAGCTGATCAATACAAAATAATGATAATGGTAATGATAATAAATGAAGACTTTCTTAAAATTTAATTTTATTGAAACGAACATAAAAAATTCACGGAAAAATGAATATGGATTTTGAAAGGACAACTGCCAATGAAAACTAAATGAATTGCAAAAACGAACGGAAACAGTTAAATGAGCAAAAAATATTAATATTGAAATTGAAATCAATATAGAAAGTGGAGGTATGGGAGTATATATTCAAAACTAGGATCGTCGTAAGAAATTTAATAAAATGAAATGAATAATAGACATCAATTATCATTCAAACAATTCACAGTCTATAGCAAAATTGACAACATTTTAATTTGAAAGTGAATGCGAAAATAAACCATCAAATAATTTAAAACTAAGAGAAACGAAATTTGTTAAAGATAGGCTATAATTAAAATTGTAAAAGAAAGAATATTTGCGAATATGACAACAAATTAAAAAAAAAAAACAGGGAAACTTTCCAAAAGTGAAAGTTTATTATTGTCTATCTTTTTTTATTTTATACATTTTTTATTTTCCACACTATATATGACTTACAAATAGATTTTATAGTTATCGTTATTTACATTTACTATATGTGTCATCCGAGAAGACTTACAAGTGTTTGATTTATATATAGTTAACGTTATTTACAAGTACAAAATATATAAACTTAAAAAGAACAGAAAACCACAAAACAGAAAGGGGAGAACATTTTTTTTTACATCTTCATATTCTCACTGAATAAATTTGAATATTGATTGCCTAGATGTAATAGTGATTTTTTGACATGATAATCGGATTAATTTATTCCAAGCGTTTCAGTTCGAGACAAAATTACAAGCTTTTTGTATACATCCAAACTAAGAGAAGAAGAAATCCCAAAATTAAATGTTCAAATGGTATTGCTTTTGATTTTAATCTATTTGTCCGTACTTACTAATTTCTCAAGTAAAAAAAACTAGTACTAAAGCAAAGCTTGGGCTACCTGTTGTTTCGATGCATGTGTCAGCGAGGTACAGATTTTTTTTTTTACAACTGACTCTCGATTCAAACTGCTGATACCTCCTTTCGTATTACTACTGCAGCGGAAACCTTTTTTGAATCTCCTACCATCATAATTAAACCATTTATTAAATAGGGTTTATATAAAGTTGGTTTATCAGCAAGAATCAGTTTTCAAGCTCCGAAATATTACAAGGTGGTTAAAATTTGGGCGTCGCATTTTATATGAACATTTTGAAATAAATGAAAAATAGCGAGTAAACTAGTGTAGGCTGCGTCGGTGTTTGCTATAAACATTAGGTAATACAATGGAATTTTAACCGTAATAACATTTTTTACGGTGTTACAAATTTCTTTATATTTGACTATCAACTTTGAAATAAGTAATTTCTGCTAAATGTTGAGATTGTGATTATTTTTCTATGAAATTTTTGAGCGAGTTAATGTTTAATAGTTTTTATTCATTATGTTTGTTCGTCAAGTGGGTTGGTGGTTGATGAAACTATAGATTATAGCAAGAAATGACAAATAATTACAAATTTCCGGAGCAAATTCCAACACGTGACATAAGACCCGTCAGATTTCCTCGTCAAAGAGACCAGGGAGACTAAGTTAAAACAGATGAATCGTTCGTCCAGTTGGATTATCTCTATACATGCATGAACAGGAACCGTCTAGACAATATATCTCAGTAGACGAATA